>CAWUFW010019410.1:0-187361 GCA_963921515.1 Calotriton arnoldi
TTTTGCTATTGGGTCTTGTGATAAGTCTATATAAAGATTACTTATTTTTACATAAACAACCTGTGTGGTGTCCATCTGTAGTGTTTTCACTGTATTACTGTATGTGGTCACAAATGCTTTACACACTGCCTCTGAGATAAGCCTGTCTGCTCGTGCCAAGCTACCAGGGGGTGAGCAGGGGTTATTTTAGGAGTGTTTCCCCCTTATCCTGACTAGAAGCAAGGGTCCCTATTTGGACAAAGGTGCAAACCATTGCCAACTAGAGACCCCCAGTTCTAACAGGAACAGATACTCAAATCATGTTTGGTGCCTTTAGAATTGTAATGAAAAATCCTAACTTATGGTGAAGTTGGATTTTAAATTACAATTTTGAAAATGCCACTTTTAGAAAGTTGGCATTTTCCTTAGCTATTTGGTGCCTACAGCCTGTCTCTGGTTCACTTGACTGGATGTAGTCGGCAGTTTGGCTTGGTGTGTTCCTCCTAGGCAGCCCCACACAATAGAGACCTTAGGTGTGCCTGGATGAGCCATCACTGGCAGAATGGGAGGGCGGAGCTGGGCACCACCCTACTCACACTTGAATAGGCTGTGTCTTGCCTCCACACAAAGGGCTGAATACCCCATGTAGTTAGTCTGGAGCCAGGGCAGGGAAGGCAGGATGCCCGAGGACTTCAAGGCGAAACCTTTAGAAGCTTCACCCCACTTCAAAGGCACAACTGGGTATAAATATTGGTCCTCAGACACCAACTCTTCAGTATACTTTTGGGCCTGTGTATAATCTGCCAGGACTGCTGTGCTACTGAAAGGACTGCCACTCTGCTGGACTGCTGCTCTGAAAGACTGCTGCCCTGCTGTGTTGACCTGCTGCCCTCTTGCCTGGGTGAGAAGGAATGGTTCTGCATCTGTTAAACCCAGGGCCACAGAGCGACTCCAAGGGCTAGTTGGTGGGCCTTCTGACTTGAGCCTCAGGGACAGAAGGCTCCTACAACCTTGACCTCAAGTGCCATCTGTGAGTCTACCCTGCCAAGTGGTACCACCTTAGTCCTGAGTCCTTTGAAGTGGGCATAAGATGTTCTGCCAGACTCTGTGGATCCAGCAGAACCACAGTATCTCATCTGCTGCGCAGCGCATCTCCAAGCAGAACTAACGCATCGCTGCTTCTGTGTGGATCACCCTGTCGCAAAGACCTGCATCGAATCACAGACTGCAGCCTCATCGGACCCACAGCTGTGTAACACATCTACGCCGCAGGCCCTTGCATCCTTTGTCGACGGCAGCCTCTATGTCGACATCGGACTCCGCATCACAGCCCCTCAGAAACTGCTCAACACATCCTCAATGACGGATTTTGCTTTTTGCAAGCCCCGCCGACGTGAACTTCAATAATGATGCAGACCCATGCATCGCAGCCTCCCACATCCCAGAACCGGCGCATCACTTCGGCTGCGCAACGCATCTTCCACACGGAACCTCGCAAGACTCTGCAACCTAGGATTTAATGTACTTTGTTCAGCAGGCCTAACTGGTTCCCATTGGTCGGCCCACACTCCATCGCGGTCGGCCTTAACTTGTCCTGGTCCAGCGCGACCAGATATCCGCAGTTGGTGCTTTGTGCTTCATGCCGCTATATTCATTGAAATCTTTAAAATTGCAAATGTCCAGTTCCACTAATTGGACTTTTGTTGTTTTGGTCTTGTTTTATTTATTAAATTAATTCTATTTCTCTAAGCTGGCATGGGATTCTTTTTCTATGGTGTTTTTTCACTTTTTCATTGTTTGAAGTTTTGCACAAATAGGGGGTGGAACCCCAAAACCGGTCCTAGGATGCTTGTTTCCAGTCCAGGGAGGACCTGGCCTGGCAGTTCGGGCTGGACTGTTCCCATGAGGCACAGGGTCAAGACTGATTTGCATATGGCTGTGTTCAAACTGGAATGGCATGGTGAGCAAAAAACGATGGATTTAGGCCCAGAACTCTGTACTGGGGTGAATGTATGACATTGTTCTGCATTCTGTCCATCAATTGTTCTTTTTGCATTTGTCACCCAGAGTGGGACGGGTATGCCCAGACGTGGGTCCCGTGCTCTCCATGCCACTGGAGTCAAGCTATACTGGCTGATGAGGGGTGAAACCCCGAAACCGGTCCTAGGATGCTTGTTTCCAGTCCAGGGAGGACCTGGCCTGGCAGTTCAGACTGGACTGTTCCCATGAGACACAGGGTCAAGACTGATTTGCACATGGCTGGGTTCAAACTGGAATGGCATGGTGAGCAAAAAAACGATGGATTTAGGCCCAGATCTCTGTACTGGGGTAAATGTATGACATTGTTCTGCATTCTGTCCATCAATTGTTCTTTTTGCATTTGTCACCCCGAGTGGGACGGGTATGCCCAGACTTGGGTCCCCTGCTCTCCATGCCACTGGAGTCTAGCTATCCTGGCTGATGAGGGGTGAAACCCCGAAACCGGTCCTAGGATGCTTGTTTTCAGTCCAGGGAGGACCTGGCCTGGCAGTTTGGGCTGGACTGTTCCCATGAGGCACAGGCTCAAGACTGATTTGCATATGGCTGGGTTCAAACTGGAATGGCATGGTGAGCAAAAAAACGATGGATTTAGGCCCAGATCTCTGTACTGGGGTGAATGTATGACATTGTTCTGCATTCTGTCCATCAACTGTTCTTTTTGCATTTGTCACCCAGAGTGGGACGGGTATGCCCAGACGTGGGTCCCGTGCTCTCCATGCCACTGGAGTCAAGCTATCCTGGCTGATGAGGGGTGAAACCCCAAAACCGGTCCTAGGATGCTTGTTTCCAGTCCAGGGAGGACCTGGCCTGGCAGTTCGGGCTGGACTGTTCCCATGATGCACAGGGTCAAGACTGATTTGCATTTGGCTGGGTTCAAAGTGGAATGGCATGGTGAGCAAAGAAACAATGGATTTAGGCCCAGATCTCTGTACTGGGGTGAATGTATGACATTGTTCTGCATTCTGTCCATCAACTGTTCTTTTTGCATTTGTCACCCAGAGTGGGACGGGTATGCCCAGACGTGGGTCCCGTGCTCTCCATGCCACTGGAGTCAAGCTATCCTGGCTGATGAGGGGTGAAACCCCAAAACCGGTCCTAGGATGCTTGTTTCCAGTCCAGGGAGGACCTGGCCTGGCAGTTCGGGCTGGACTGTTCCCATGATGCACAGGGTCAAGACTGATTTGCATTTGGCTGGGTTCAAAGTGGAATGGCATGGTGAGCAAAGAAACAATGGATTTAGGCCCGGATCTCTGTACTGGGGTGAATGTATGACATTGTTCTGCATTCTGTCCATCAATTGTTCTTTTTGCATGTGTTGTAATATTCCAGCACATGTTTCTCTAAAGGCAATTCATGGTGCTTGGGTGAAACTACCAAACATAAGATAGCAAAAGATAGCCTTAAGGAAAATAATTGAGCCTTGTGAGTCTTCCTGTTTAGACATTGTTTGAGCTTTATCACGCTCAAATCAAGACTGCTATCTCCTATCCTCACAGCTTTCCAGTCAGTAGCTGAGTTCCCATAAGCTACCCTGAGGCAGGCTGGCACAGTCTCCGTGATTTGTTTTTGTTTTGATCTCCTGCAGTGGCAGCTAGTAGGGATCGGGGGTCGGGGGCAGTGGGGAGACGACAACAGGGGGGGGGGGGTTGAAAATATATATTTTTTTAACTGCACTGTAAGCCGGTAGCGAGGGTTTAATACCAATAAGTACTCAGGGGTTGATCACATAGTCTTTTTTATTACTGTTCCAATGTTACAAAAAAGGGAAAAAGAAAAAAAAGCAGAGTACGAAAAGGAGTCCCAAGCCTTGAGATTAACAACGTCTTCTTTCTGTGCAGGGCCTTCGGAGCTCCTGTCTGCCGGTACCCTCGACAGAAGAAGAAACGCAGGTAAGAGACTATCCTTTATTAAGGTATTGGTCATTTTTGTGGTGAATTAGTGCGGTGTTCTTTTCTTTATCCTTTCTGTTTTGGTGGAATTAATGATAGGAAATGCGGGTAAGAAAGAAAAGAGGGACGGAAGGGGTTTTCTTTTCCAAAGAGGAACTGCACACCCCCAAAAGAAAAGAAGAGAGAGAGATCTGCAATAGATTTCCCAATCAAATTTAGAGAGCAAAAAGGAGCATCCTTTTAAAATAGTAACCATGCATGCCCTTAACAATTCTGCACCGTGCCTTCCTTTATTTTCTGCGTCTTTTTTTTATCAGCTTGTAGCCCTCCCCCTTTTCCACTGGTCTGATCTCTTGAGCTCCGGCTGAGGAGTCGCGTGCGCACCTGGTAAAGCCATGCTCCTCCTGGGATGTGGCGTGGAGCAGGTGTCGGTCGGCAGACAGGAGACTCTGCTTCTCCCTCCGCTGCTATCGTGGTCTCTTTTGGCACTGGCTCTTCACGGAACCCATTCTCCAGCCTTTCAGTCTCTTCAGGTCCCGTCTCTCCAGCTGCTTCCTCCTCTGGCTTCCCGACACCGACACCTTCATCTTCCCGTCCTCCTCTGCTTGACGTCGCTGACCCAAAACGCTGCTCACTTCCTTCCGGCGTTTTGGCGTCCCGCAGAGGCTCTTGGTCCCTTCCCTCAGCCTGACTTCCAGTAGATATGATGCGGGCGAGGAAAGTGTAGCAGGCCCCAGCCTCCAGATCACCAGGTTAGTGACACACACTTACCTTTTCTCTGCCTGCTGCATCGCTCCTCTGCTTCTCTGCTCTTCCTGACTCCAGTCCGGAAAACGCTGCAGAAGTTCCTGCGCACACAGGCTCCCCTGAGCTAATCACAATGCTGCAATGCGGTGTTGTGATTGGTCTGAGCGCCGTGGATCAGCGCTCAGATCAGGACAAGGAGCCTGTGCATATTCCCTACCAGGCTGTCCATTACAGCCTGGTAGGGAATATGCAGAGTGCGCATGACTGCTTGGCTGTCAAAATGGCCGGCCAAGCATGCATGCGCACTTAGGGTGCATAGTCCATTCCTGCTCCCACCCTGAGCCACCAGCCCCGCCCGCCCTAACCCAGCCGCAGAAACCAAAAATAAAACAATAATAACTTTGTTATTATCGTTTTATTTTACCCCTTTGCACTGCTCCAAAAGCAGTGGGGCAACATTCCTCCGCCTTAGCGGAGGAGCCGCCACTGATCTCCTGGCCTAATCCGTTTGGACCGGCAATTATAGTAACTCCAACGGTAATGCTTTTTATGTACTTGCAAGGCCAAGTAAACCATCAATTCATATAGCAGCACCACAAATGATCTTGCAAGGCCAGTAACAGGAACAAAACATCTGTTATGACCCCAGAAGGGGAACAACACCACCAGTCAAGATGCCAGCAGGCATGATGAATCACCAGTTCTAATAATTCAGAAAGGGTTACGTCATGATCAGAAAATGCTCACGCAGGGTGGATCTACACTATTTAATACATTGAGGGGCAGCTTTCTCATTGTTTTGCATCACCTTTGCACCACGCACGGCGACGTAGGCTGTTGCAGAACCTAGAATCAGATTTACCAAGCCACGCAAAGCCACCATGCTTGGCCCTGTGTGTCTTGGTAAGTCTGGTGTAAAGCAAGTTAACAGAAGTCACTGCCTTGCATTACACTGCGTGGTGGAGGCATTACTTGGGTGGAGCATGGGAGTTCTCACTCTTCTACCTATGCATTCTCAAGCATTCCCAGATTTACTAACACTGGTAGACCAGGGAATGCATCAGAATTGTATGCCTTCCCTCCAAAGGTGCAACAAAGAGAAATATCTTTATTTCTTCTTGTTGTTTCCCCTTTCAAAGCATGCTGGATTGTGCAGTACACGTAGAAAAAGAAATTGCCTCTAAGGATTGTTTTTGCGCAGTAAGATGTCCTTTCCTGCACAAAGGTACTCCGGAACCATGACGAAAGAAATGAAAACAAGGAGTTCTCTTAAGGTCCACAAAACAGTTCCATGGGGCAGAGTTCCCAATAACCACCTGAGCAGAAAAATAATGGGTTCCCTGATAACTAGTCCTCATGGAAGTTCACCCCTAAGTGCTATGAGTGCCATAGGTACAGTCACTTCAAGGTTGATACCAAGTGTTCTAAGAGGACACTGCCCCCAAATAGTGGGCAGACAATGGGGCTGGTCAGCGTAGCACTTAGGGAGGAGGTTGCCCCTGTTTTATGGGGGGAGGTGCAGAGGTTACCTTAGAGTCCAAAGGTGAAGGAGAGATGGTGCCAAAGGCCCACATACCTAGAAATACTAGAAAGTAAAGACAGTGGTCACTATCATTGGGAGTTGGGTGGAGGCCCTGTTAGACAGAGAAGCCAGTAAGACTACTGTCAGGTGTCATCTGGTGCCCTCAGAGCAGGTAATCCCTAATGCACTCCACCAGGTTATACTAGCTGACAGTCATGAGAGTCACTATCCTAGGTCATGTCCCACCTGCCAGGTCAGTGAGAAGTCAGAAGGGAAGCACAAGGCTCCCCTAGTTTCCCTTCCAGTCGTTGGCACCCCTTTGAAAGGGTGGGCATGGACATTGATGGGCCTCTTGACTGCGAGACAGCCCTGGACAAGAGGCTCATTGTGGTTTTGGTGGACCACTCCACTAGGTATGCAGATGCCATACTTCTGAGGTTGGTGACTGCACCTGCAGTGGCCAGCGCCATGATGGGGATTTTTACCGAAGTGGGATTCGCCAAAGAAGTGGTGTCTGACAGAGACACCAACTTTATGTCCATGTGGGATGAGTGTGGGTTAACCTATAAGTTCTCCACACTCTATCACTCACAATCAAATGGGATTGTTAAGAGATTCAACATGACCCTCAAAGGCATGATTATGGGCCTGTCTGAGCCCATGAGGCAGAAGTGGAATGTCCTCTTACCAGAAGGGCATTGGGTTTAGCACATTTGAGTTCCTCTATGGTCACCGCGTTATGGGACCTCTCAGCTAAGTGAGAGATGGGTGGAAGCAAGCTCCCAGGAAGCCCCCTCAGGATGTAGTCAGCTACATGCTGGTTCTTCAGAACCAGTGCAGGGCTTCTGGAAAAAGGCTCAGAAGAATCTTGAGGTCAGCCAAGAAGTAATGAAACTCTGGTATGACCAGAAGGCCACTTAGGTAGAGTTTCAGCCTGGCCAGAAGGTGAGAGTGACAGAGCCTGTAGAGCCCAGAGCTCTCCAAGACCATTGGTCAGGGCCCTATGAGGTGAAAAAGTGGAAGGGAGAGACTACCTACCTGTTGGACCTCAAAACCCCCAGAACCTCCCAAAGGGTGATCGATATCAATCGCCTCAAGCTACTCTTTGAGATGTCTGAGGTCACCATGCTTCTGGTGACAGATAATGGGAGGGGGGAGAGGAGAGCGCTCCTCTCCCTGAAGTCTTATCCTTCGAGGAGCACGAAAGGTCAGTAGAGTGTTTCAACCTCTCCCTTACTCTGACTCTAGAACATCAGAGGGAATGTCACAAACAGTTTGCCTCACTGTTCACCCTCACCCCTAGGCTCACACAGTTGTGTACCTACGACATTGATACTGGAGACAGTATGCCTGTCAACAACAACATTAACAGGTTGTTGGAGAAAGTGAGAGCTAGCATCAAGTTGGAAGTCACCAAGATACTGGCATTAGGGGTGATTGAGCCCTTCAGCAGTATCTGGTCCAGCCCAGTTGTCCTGCTGCCCAAGGTCACCTCACTGGGCACCACCCCAGAAGTTAGTCTCTGTGGGGACTACAGAGGACTCATTTCAGTCACTAACACTGACTGACACCCCATCTCCCGAGATGATGGCCTTATAGATCGACTGGACCCTGGTAAATTCTTCAGTACTTTTGATTTTACATCAGGGTATTGGCAGATTGCCCTCACTAAGGGGGTAAAAGAGAGTTCAGCATTCTCAACCCAGAAAGCCACTTCCAACTTTGGATGATGCCCTTTGCTTAAGGAATTCCCCTGCCAACTTCCAGAGTTTGGTGAACAGGGTCTTGGCTGAGAAGGAAGTATTGTGTGCCGTCTACCTAGATGACATAGATGACAAGAATTGTGGTGACAATATGTTCTCATTGACTTACCTGCTTTCACATGGCCCATCAGGATTCTCATTGAAAGAAAAAGGAAGGGAGCCATAACACACTCAGTCGCAGCTGCTCCCGCGAATCAGTAGTGGGGCGGGGAAGGAGGGGGACAAGGGGGGAGAAAATAAAGAATAAAAAAAAACACTTACCTGCCGGCCGGCTGCCGCCTCTCTTCCGTCATCTTCCTGGCTTCTGTTGGAACAGGAAGCAAGATAGGCTCCGCTAAGCCAATCACAACGCTGCATTGCAGCAGCATTGTGATTGGTCTGAGCACCGTGGTTCGGTGCACGTATAAGGAATGGAAGCCTGGGCATGTTCTCCACCCAGGCTGTAATGTACCTTGGGTGGACAACATGCGAAGTGCGCATAAATGTTTGGCCGGTCCCAGAGGGCCGGCCAAACATTCATGTGCACTTAGGAGGGAGCCACCACTCCTTCCCACTGCAAAGCCTGTCCCTGCCCCACAAAACTGCCCTAGCACAGAAAAATAAAATGATAATAACATCTCGTTATTGTCATTTTATTTTTCCTTTTTTGCCATGATTTAAGGCAGTGGGGCGACACTCCTCCACCTTAGCGGAGGAGCCGCCCCTGATCACACTCTGACAGTGCAGGGTTTATTTGCAAGCCCCTTGCACTGCCTGTGCATCACTTTTTCACAGATTATAAGTGAAACACCCTCGCTACAAGGGGCTTGTAAATAAGCCCATGTGTCTTGACTAATGCCGATTATTGTTACTAAAGGTGGGCACGGGACAGATGGTTTTGCCCACAGTTCTAAAATTATCCATGGCTAGTGCTCATACCCACTTTAGAAACACAAAACCTGGCATCAGAGGCATGAGTCTTAGAGCATCAGTCAAAATAACAGCTCAAGGAAGTTGTATCTGTACTTCGGTGGATCATGTTATATGGTGACGGTGTGCACTGACACAGCAAGAAGGGGCCTTATCCTGCAAAAGTACATTGAACCTGGTTTTCGTTCAGTAAACCCTGACTAAATCTGTGCCCCGGGCAAATATGATGATTGCACTTTATAAAATATGTGTCCTAGGATTGAATTTAGGAAATACTGGAAACTGAGATACAATTTCATATGTATTCAACTCTAGTTTGTAAAATAGGATAATGAACCATGGATACAGAAAAGTATTTGCCTTCCTCCTGGTCTTATGATTTAGCAAAAGTGCACCTTATTTCAGAAATAAATAACATTCAGTAATGCTCTTACTATGAGTCAGGACATCGTTAGAATTCTCGGTATAAAGATCATTCGAATCAGACTACAAAGTGAAAGGAACATTTTCTTAAGAATAAGGGAAATAACAGCACCTGAAAGATGGAGTGGAGATGGGAGAACATAACGCTGAGGTATAAATGGATCACTAGGAGTAAAATAAGCACTAAGATACCATGGGCCAGATGTACGACCCTACCAATTTGCGAGTCGCAAATAGGAATGTACAACAGTGTCTCAGACAATGTTTGCGATTCCTAATAGGGTTGCAAATTGCCTGCCTCATTAATATTCATGAGGCAGGTGTAATTTGTGACCCCATTAGGAATGGCTAGCACTCCCAGGGATGGTGGCCTGCTGGGGTCAGCTGACCACCATGTCTGTGACTGCTTTTTAAATAGACCAGTTGTTTTTTTTTTAAATGCAGTCCGTTTTCTTAAAGAAAAACGGGATGCATTTGGAAAAAAAAAATGAAACATTACTGTTTCATTTTGTAAGAGTAGGCAGTGGTCCGTGGGACCACTGCCTGCTCTTAAAAAATATTTTGAATGCCAGTCACAAAGGGGAAGGGCTCCCCTGGGGACCCCTTCCCGTTTGCGAGTGGCTTACCACCTACTTGAAGTAGGTGGTAAACTGTGAGTGTTTTGCGACCGCAATTGCAGTTGCAAAACAATGGTACATACCATTGGGACTCGCTATTACTATGGGACGCCCTTGCAATGCCCCTTCCTAATAGCGAGTCGTAAACCCTATTTTGCGAGTCAGTAATAGGTTACCGACTCGCAAAATAGGGTTTGGACATGGGCCAGACCTATTTTGCGGTTGCAAACGGGCCAATTTCCCGTTTGCGACCGCAAAAAACAGTTGTACAGCTGGCCCTATGCCCCAAAGAGACAACGGGACTACGGATGCAAAAATAACAGAGTTAATAACATATTTCCGTACACTGAGGAGCACAAGCGACTTAGGCCACATACTATATATCAAAAGATGTTGGAGGTTCGACCATATCACCACACGAGCTGTCAGGGGGTGGGGGGGTGTTGGGGATTATCTGTTTAATTCTGTAAGGAAATTATTTGTGTTCCTGTACATCTACTGCAGCAACAATAATGACTGCGAAATATACTGTATTGAGAAATCAATTAAAAAAAAAGAAAAAGGGAAATAACAGCACTGATGTTAGATCATCTTAAATCACTCACATATATGCAGTTGCATCTTGTGAGTGGGCTACTGTCGTTAAGATAGACCTTAACACTTTCACACAATTAAATGGGTGCAGTCAAACAACAAAGAACGGCCCGGATTATGAGTGGCTTGCTGTTTTCCGACACCTGCGCAAACGGCTGTTTGGGCGTGGCTGGGAATTCTGGGGTGGATGGTATTTACCGCATCTGGTAATTACCACAAACATTAAATACCTCACCCTTCATTATATTCTGGCAGGTCAAGCCTGTCAGAATTTAACAGGGGAAACGATATGGTATTTAATGTAGTATAGGGATTTTGGTGCCTTAAGCACTAAAAATCCCCTTGTTATTCCCCCAAAACTCAGAAACGGTGTTATATATCGCGCGCAATAAATTCTGAAACCCATGGTGTTAGATTTTATCTGCTACAATAAATAGCACAGGGCCAAAGTAGTAAACTTATTTATGAATGTTAAAAACGTCTCTTGTTTGATTTTATATACAACACACTCAGGTACACAATGCCTCGTTCTCAATACCTGACTGCATTTCTCAACAAAAGGCACCTAAATGCCTTCAGCAGTAAAGTAAATCAAAAGCACCCTACCTCATCAGAAAACACTTCACCCCTAAACAATAGAACAATTATCTTTGAATTTTCAAATTTACCGTGCAGCTGTGGTACTGGAATATCGTCAGATCATGGTCTGACATAAATATTGTGCCCTAAACATTGTTTACAAAAACATCGCCCGGTTGGTGTTAAAAATAGAAAATGTATCCCAATGGAACAATATTTTTCCAAACAATATTTAATACATGATATTTATGCCAAATGATGTTCCTGAAAATGATAATGTGACCGTTCCGACCGTTGATCTAGCTAGGTTTTAACTTTACAGGTACATACATACGTTGTTCATATATTATAATGTTCTTATTGTTCTTATAAATAAAGCTTGTTTGAAAAAAGATAACATGACTGTAGGGTCTCAAGTAACATGCAGCAAGCAAGGAGATTTTGCTGGTGTATGGAGTTTTTAATACATTGTGTTTTTGAGAATATATATATCATTAACTCGGTTTTCTTCCACAGCTGTCACAAAAAAATGGTTTCAGAGAGACAAATTAAGAAAAGGGAGCAATACTGTGATTTATTCGAAGCCACAGGCCGCCCTCTACCTTCTACCATGAACCGTGAAAACATTGGCGAATTTAGCACGAACCATGAAAGATTGTGCCTGATTCATTTACACCAGGAAAGACGGTAGATTTACAAAGGTGAAAACACCCTTGTAAAGCTAGTCATTAAAGAGGATTCAGAAATATATCCTACTGTATAAAATATGTGCTCCCTCTGAGCCAGAACTGGTTCAGTTGTGTGTTAAAATATGAGTTGTTGGTCAAATCCGTAATGAGAACAAGCTGAAGCCGCATTTGAATGATGCCTGGAACCCTCGGTAAAGATTTTCCCCAGCTCAGAGCAC
Organism: Calotriton arnoldi; assembly: GCA_963921515.1. Classification (NCBI taxonomy): domain Eukaryota; kingdom Metazoa; phylum Chordata; class Amphibia; order Caudata; family Salamandridae; genus Calotriton; species Calotriton arnoldi. The sequence continues at coordinate 11,970 of CAWUFW010019410.1, forward strand.
AAAGCCCAGTACAGTGCATCAGTACTAATAGGAGTGGACAGACTTGTGTTTTATGTGTTTGCCTCTACGGGTTACCGGATGGATGTGAATCTGTACCCGCTGACAGAAATGCCAAAACCCATGATTGGCTGCCCGCTGGTCTGCTGGCCCGCCCTTCATGCAAAGCACCTGGCCATTTCTGGACCTCAAAGGGGTCTGTGGTGCATGGGAAACATCAACCATTCCGACTGGCAGCCAAGACACCAATCAAAATGGCCTAAGCACGTTAACCACTTCTAATTGGTCAAAAGTTGTCCAGTCAGAATAGTTGAAACATCAAGTTGACTAAGTTTTGCTGATTGAAACAACACCCCACCTTTCAACCTTTCACAATGTATCTCTTTGTTTAGGTCATTCTGAGTAGCTGATGGGCAATGAATATGAATAACTTGTGCTACCATCCCCATTTTTGAGGCTCAGGAGGGCAACACTGACACGGGGGTGTGAATAAGTGCGTGTGGTTTACTAAGCAAGCACGCAACACAATTCGTGAGGAAAAATAGAAATGTGCTTTTCCTTTGTTTTAGTATTTTTCATAACTGTCAAGAATAGGTCAATCTCATTTACATGGCTGCTTTTTTATATAGATTATTTATGCTGCGGTGAAGATTCCCCAGACTCTGCTGAGTTATAAATAAGGCAAAGCAGCCGTGACACTTTCTCACTATTCAATTTATCATTATCCTGTTTACACAGGCATGGCGCCCTGGGAGGCTCGTGTTTAGCTCACACAAACATAATCTGGCATAAATTCTGTGGCAGTTTCCTGAAATAACAGGCTGGAGTTGTGAATGAAAACATATCCACCCTATGCCTGTTAAGAACCTGCCGTTGGGTCACACATAATTAGAGAGGATGTTTGGCTTTAACCCAGAGGTCTTCAAACTTTTTTACTCTGAGCCCCCCCTAAGCAAAATGTTTTGAGGTCGGGCCCCCCTCCAAAACTTTATGGCAAGGATTGGGGAGCGGGAGGGACATGGCTGCGTGCAGGGAGCAGGGCTTATGAGATGATATCAGGAATACTTTTTCTATAGCTTATGAACTGCACTAAATATGAGACTTATAAAACAGCAAATGCATCAAACAAAAACAGATTTTATCCCAAAAAGCTGCTCCCCATAATTGGGATGTTGTGAGCACTCACACTTGTTGACCCCAGTGCAACTACACCTGCTGCACTAATGATAACTGCAGTCCTGAGTAGCAGGCTATCTCCTCTGCATCTTTTACCTCTACCCCACCATGACGGATCATCACCTCGGTCCTAATGCTTGAAAGGAAAATAAGCTCCGTTGACCCTTTTTTAAAGGTAGACAGTCATAGCTGTGATGCAGTGGGCCCCTCAAATCCCTGGGCCCCAGTCCTGCTGCATCTGCTTCCTTAATGATAGCCAGCAGTGGCCACTTACACACTTGGCAGCAGAACCAGCTTCACTAATGAATGTCCCTTTAAAAAAAAAAAACACTTATATTGTCCCCTTCTTTGGGGTATCTCTCTGAAGAAGCCGTCTCTGGCCCTTTGTAAACATAAAAATGAGTCCTCATACAGTGCTCCCTATTCTAGGCCTTCTCTTTGACAATATCTATGAATCTCGCTCCTTTCCTCTGTCTCCTAGACCATTACTGTGAGGCCCCAGGGATCGAGAGGATTAGGGCTCTGCATCTGAATGCAACCCTGCTGGGTTTCTACCTGCCACCCCATGGACTCAAGCTTTCACAAAAAACTGTCCCTGAATGGTTAATACTGACTTTTAGTCAAACCTGCCACATAATGTGGTCCTCTTCTGCTGAATAATTCCAGTGGCTCTGCTTAAAGCTTCATGGTGGCAAAGATTTATTCTTTTTGAGATGTAATGTTATCAGCTGAGATCTGGAATAGTGGAGACACTTACAAAAATGTCTGCATTAGATTCAGTTTGATTACTTGTTACTAAAAACTATATTTTGTAAGAACTTCTTTTATCTCAATCACTGCATCATTTTGTATGTAAATACTGTTTTAAAATAATGACTTATATATTCACAGTGCTTTCTGCCACAGGCTGGGACCTCATAGCACTATAAACAGGGCCACTGGAATTATGTGGCAGGAGAAGGCCAAATTATGCAGCAGGGTTGACTAAATTCTGCAGCAAGCAAAGGTGAATTATGCTGCAAATTTTGTGATAGCATTAATGCATTATTTTGCAATTTTTACACTTGTTAACACTGTCCTGGCTTTTATTGCCCCTCATAAGTACCTTATTAACATCCACATAAGCAACAGAAAGGTGACCAGTCAACCTTTAGAAAGGGCCTTCCACTGCGAGGTAACATGTGTTGCTGCATTTTTAGGAACTTTTGAAATTGTTTGAGCTAGAAACAAGTTTTTTTTTTAAATCTGCAAATTATGCAGCAGATAATGGATTATGTGGCAAATGCGATAAATCCATAACTATGCGCAAAATGCCAAAACCGCACAATTGCATAATTCCAGCGGCCCTGACTATAAATACAAAGGTCACTATTCCTCTGCACCAACTAGGGTTCAATTATGTGTTGCTCAGCTTTAACACACACAGACATCTGCAGTGCTGGTAGTCGCTAACTGAGGTTTCATAACCTAAAAGAATGCATTTATCACCAGTTAGTTTATTATCCAATTAAGCTGTTATTGCATTATTTCATACACACTTGCATGACTGTGAAAACACAAAACACTTAGGCTTTTTTTAGCAACCTCTTTGACCCTGTCAGCACACCAAGGGCGCAACTAGACCCAAACTTCAGGGGGCTAACACTCCCAGACAGGGCTGGCCCAAGCACTGGTCGCACACAGTGCAACAGTCTTTTTTGGCGGCCCCTCCCCCATTTCCTCCTCCATCATGAATTCCCTCACTACCACTCACCAACAATGCACCTTATCTCTCTATAGCACCTTTCTGACAAACATTTCATTTTTTTATTATAGCTACTCATAGTTTACCCACACTCAGTTCTTTGATCTGCCTAGTACACATTCTTTGTAGCAGGCACATTAACCCTCTGCGCTGTGTGGGTGGCAGGAGTGCCCATGTGAGTGCACAGTGAGCCATGCGACAGTGAGAGAGTAGGGTAAGAGGAGTGACTGCAAGGTGAGTGAGGTGACCGTATGAATTTAGGTGCTGATGTAAGTACAGAGTGGGACAAATGAATGTATGGTTAGTGATGGGCTTATTGGAGTGAGATTGCAGAGTGAGCAGTGAGGGGGACAGGTGAGTGAAGTGTCACATGAGTGCAGTGTGAGTAGTGTGCTCGTGTGACTGCAGGGTGAGGTACAGGGTGAACAGCACAAGTGCATTGTGAGTGCAGAGTGATCACTGTGAGTGCAGGGTGGGGGGAGAATGGTGTGAGTGCATGGGGAACAGTGTGAGGGCATTGTGATCGCTGCGAGTGCAGGGTGAGTGTGAAAGTGAAGGGCGAAAATGAGGAGTGTGTTGTTTGAATGCAGGGTCCATTCCCAGACACTTGAAGTATGTCAGCATGTTATTGACAGCGGCGTAGGGTTTCACATATAAGTTAAACTATTGCTATTATGGCATTAACCAGGGATTGAGGGTGGAGGAAATAAATAACGTGCTGATCCTGCAACAAACTTCCAGTTTTATGATTAGGGTTGCCAGCTCATTATTTTGATGTCCCAGGCGGTACAAAAATAAGCAGTCACCTAAAGCTGTATTTTCAGCACTTATCTGTACATACTTCTAACAGCAAATATAAATTGAAAGCACTTTAAATTGTGTTCTAGGGCTGCCTGAAAGATCCATGACTGATAATTAAAAGGAACAAAGACAGAAAAGTCACATTACAAATGAATACATACTTCTTTATTTATAAACCGCATTTAGTGCCAAGACAAGCAATTTGCAAGCTGTTTATGCAAAACATGGCTGGCATTTTTCTTTTGGCAACTTGAAGACCTTTTAGCCCTGTGGATGTTGCCGCCTGCCTGTATAATTCTAAAAGAAACTACTAACTTTCCAGCTTGGCTGCTGTGCTCTTCTAATGCAGCCCAAGTGCAACATTCCACACAATTGCCTGGGAGGCTTATGTAATAGTTGAACTCGAGTCCGGGGAAAATTTTTGAGAAAGTTAAACATTCCCCAAATATTTACAAACAGGTTTGAAATAGTGTAATTTAGCTTCTCTGTGCAGACCCAGGGGCTGGTACCTCTGAAGACAAAAGACTAGGAGTATCTCATAACCCCCAAAAGTACTTCAGCCCGCACAGTAAGCAAAAAAGCACTATATAATTGCCAGTGCAATACAGTTTAGGAAGCTAATACATACTTTACTGCCTGTATAATTCAAAAAGAAACTTTGTCTCCGTTCTGGGAAAAGCTAATCCTCCCAGGACGGCGTTAAACTCCTACAGCTGAAATGCTTCAGCTGCAGTGGGAGGCAATGAGTCTCCTCTGCTGAAACCGAAAGAAAATGAACAGACAGTCCACTGTGGACTGTCTGTTCATTCGCTTTCGGTTTCAGCAGAGGAGACTCCTTGCCTCCCACTGCAAGCATTTCAGCTGTAGGCATTAACCCCGTGAAAGTGCAGGAGCATGGGCACGTCGTGCCCCATCGATTTCCCCTTCTTCCACCCCCTCCAACCCTCCGTTACCGCGGAACCTCTGCCCAAAATCCCACCCACCCACCCACCCCCCTCCCTGGACTTCGAAAAAGCCCTCTTACCTGTTGCAGATTTCAAGATTTCAGCAGTCCTTCAGAGCAAGGCGACGGTAAAACGTAGGAAAGCCTCCACAGGAAACCAGGAAGAAAAGGCAGCAAGTAGTGGATGCAGGAGCTTTATTATGCCCGCAAATTTTGCGGCACTTCCTGCAATCTCAGCTGCTGTCCCCCTCATTGGTGGAGCGTCACTGGTGACGTTCCTACGTGCTGATTGGAGAAAGCCGGAGCAGCAGCAAAATCCCCATTTGAAATGGGTGAAGACAACAAAGGTAAGATTTTAGGGTGGAGTGCGCGCCCCCCCTGGGATGGTGGCGCGCCCCCCCAGGGGGGCGCGCCCCACAGATTGAAGAACTCTGCTTTAACCTGTCTTACCCCGCACAGAGACTATGGCAATGAGAGATGACAAGGCAGTGTTGCATTCGAATACGGGATGACGGGAAACATTGACTACAGATATGGTCGTAGTGGGAATACAGCAGGTGTTTTACAGAGCGAAGTAATCATCAGGGAGTGCTAGCATTTTTTTCTGTGCAGAATTATAGCAGGAGCAGACCTCTGAGTGGGCCACGGCGCGCCAAAAAATGGACATTGAACAATGACCCCACGAAACCCTCTATTTCTGTCATTCATTGTATGAATTAAAAACAAAAAACTTTCTTCATGCCTGTCGCATGCTAGCGCTATGGTGCAATGTCACAGGAAGTCCATTTTTTTGACACAGGGTCTAGGCTAAGTGATTGATTGCTATTGTGATATACCAATGGTGTACAAGGGACTAAATCATTATTTCAAATGACTAACCATTGCATTGCCACTTACTTTTAAACTCGGACTTCGGAAATCCTGCTGAATGTAACATCTCTGCAGGTGGTGCGCTCAGAGGCGTTTTAAGGCATGGGCAAAGTGGCCACTAGCCCAGGGCCACAGCCTTACATGGGGCCCCCTGACAGAGCCGGCTCTGTTCTGCAGAGTTTTCTCCTGATGACCTTGAATAATTCTTAAACAGTTTGTTTTAAATACCGTTTCCCTTTAATTTATTTTTAATGAGGGTGATGTGTAGACATTGTGGAGAGAAATGTTGTGTTTATGTTCCATGCAAAATCCATTAAAAAAAATCATTTAGATCAAAAAAGGACCTTACATATGAGAAATGGGAGGGTGTCACAGGGATTACTTGCAGTAATATTAGTGAGCCGCTGGTGTGTTACAATATTGAAAAGACACATCACAATCCCTGACGATTAGATGTAAACACATTCAGAATTTGGATCAGTGTGCCTCTGCACTGTCAGTGACCTGGCCAAAGAGGGAATGAAAGAGCTGAAATTGGATCCTAACTTCAAAGCTGTTCCAAACAAGGGCCCTGAAAATATGTTTGGCCCAGGGCCCCCAAATTCGTTAAGATGCTCCTGGGTGCGCTGGTCCAGGGACTCCCTTAATGCACAGAAGTGTGAGTGTCAGGAGGGGGGCTGCCAAGGGCGGCATTGTAGAGGGATGCCAAAAGGACTCTGAGGCCAGGTGATTCCAGTGGACTAAATAAGATGGTGGCCGCCGAGGACCACATGGAGACCCAGCGCTCCTAGCAGGCTTAGGGCCCAGGCTGTGTTAATGAGGCACAACCAGTGAGCATCATCGGGGACACAAGAGATCCACATGGTGGCCAGTGGCACGGAAAGAGATGACCAGCTTGTCACAATTGCAGTATGATTCCAGACAAAGCCATGGAGCCATGATGTGAGCCAAGCATTGTGGTGAGTGCAGTGGTTAATTTGTAAAAAACCGGGGCTCTTGTCAGGAGGCAGCTTACACTAACCCATTCCTCCTGTTAGCGCTACCTATAACAGAACCAACTATTAACCATGAAAGTGTAGAGAGGATGTGGCCTAATGGCCAGAGCTGCCGACTTCGGAGCTGGAGAACTAGGTTCGAGTTTCAGCATTGCTCAACACCCTGTGATTCTGGGCAAATCATTTAATCTCTCCGTAAATGAATGTGTCCTTAACTGGTGCTCATGAAAAGCGCCAGTGTTGATGAGTAAGTGCTGTGCTGGGCTCAAATTAAGCACTGGGAGAGTGAACAAAAACTGAGGAGGCGGTGCTCATGTGGATTCTAGCATTTCCGGCACCCTAGTCAAGATGGCAAGATGGGGGCTGCCAAGGACAGCTGAGCAGACCAGCACAACCAATACATTGAGCGCACAGGCCACACAGGAGAGACACATAGGGGCCGATTCCGATCTCGGCCGGTAGGGCTCCGAATAGGATTCGGCTTTACCGGATCCGATTCGGAGCCCTGTTTCCCGACCGAACCGTACGCGGGTCCGGCCGAGCGAGTACGATGCGAGTCGCCGACCGACTCGTCCGGGCGACCCGACCGCTCCGACCGACTCGTACCCGGATCGTACCGCTCCGACCGACTCGCTCGGACCCGATTCGCACCGCGCAATGGAGACGTTTTCCGGCCGGGTAAGTACGATGCGCACCTCGACCGCTCCGACCGACTCGCGCCGTCCGACTCGAACTCGCTGTCGGAGCCGTACTTTGGGGGTCCGTGTCGGACCCCCTGTACGCGTACCCGTGCGAGGCGCACACAGGGGGGAGCCATGGGTCCCCCTACCTGTGCGTGTACGCCGCGGAGCGCTCGCGGCGTACTCGCTGTAGGGGCGCCCTTGTCCGCCTCGCACACATTGGAGGCAATGGGAGCCCGCGTACGCGTTGTACGACCGGCTCCCATTGAGTTCAATGGGAGTCCGACCGACTCGTGTCCGGTGGCATACGAATGCATCGGACTCGTTCGGTCGGACTGCACGGGTCCGATTCGGTCGGAAATCTCTCCGGGTCTGGCTCGGTCGGAGAGATTTCCGGCCCGAATCGGAATCGACCCCATAGAGTGAGCTTGCTAGGGGGGATCCACCCAGTGACCCGCAGTAGAGAAGGAGGTTTTTTAGATCCAAATACAGACCTCACAAGGAAGGTACAGGATCTCCAAATCAACTCAGCAGATTTAGGGGGGCAGGGTATCCACGCTGGAAAATGGAGAGAAGAAGAAGTGGAAGCCCCCTAGTTGAAAGATACTTTCTTTCCGATAAGTACCAACCTACAGAACCACCTGAAAGAGCTAAAAAACGGGTCCTGTCTCCAAAACATCCGAATATGAGGGGTACTGGCAGGTGCAGAGTCCCCAAACATTGAAGCAAATGTACAATGGCTGTTCAATGCATTCTTGGACTAATCAGATGGCACTCTGATCAAACTGGACAGGACCCATAGGGTAGGAGCTAACTCAGCCTGAGCCTCCAGCCCAGCAGGCAGCCTTACGTGTGTCAGTGACCTCAAGCAGAAAGAGGAGATGCCAAGAAGAAGAGTTTTTTTCACTTTTGAGGATGACAAAATATGGCTCTTACAGGACTTGTTGCAGATCATACTGTCCTGCTGCTAACTTCTTAAAAGACAGGCCGATCTCCTACAGATTGGGTCACAATCTTATTTTTCAATTGGAGAATCAGACCCACCAGTTTAGATGACTTTCCGAAGACAATTTATTCATTGCCAAAACTATATAAGTTTTCAAAATCGGATTATTATGTACATTTTTGTCTGTTTTCAAACTCAGGGCTAGCTAGCTCTGGAATACATGTAGAATAATTTCACATCTGAAAAGTACATTCTGCCATTATATATTTCACTTTTATCTCATTCATGCTTTGCAGTCACAAAGGAATCATTTTTTAATTGGTTTTAACTGCTTCAAACATATTTTGTTCAGCACTTGACTTCAAATTTCAAACCTATTGGCTTCGGTGTTGCTTGTTGTCATTAGTTTCTCATTATTAAGTTATTTTATACATTATAGTTTTTTTCGAATAATCAACAAAATGCCCTCACTTCATTTTTAAAGAAAAAGTTTAATTTGATGGCTGCTTGCACTTTATCAAGTTGCACTTTCTTAAATTCAGATATATTATACATTGGCTGTTGATTTACAGATTTATTTTTTCTTCTACTGTTCAGCCTCTTTCTCCTCTGGCGCTGAAAACATTTTAAAAACTCATTATGCTTTGCATATAAAGTGATACCTGCTCACAGCATCCAGCCAAATGTTGGTGTTAGAATGTATTACCTTAACAAGGACACTCGTTTATATGAATAACTTGCTTACAACTCATGAAATCATTTTCCGTTCACAATATTTATTCAATACAAAGGAGAGAGTTGAGATGTCTCATTGCAGAACAAAACATTCAAATGACTGATGTATTTGTAAAAATCAAACAAAAAATGAAGGTTGCATCATTTAAGTAATGTGGTTTCTATTAGCAGCTACATTTTGATATACTATTTGCATTTTATGTTTTCTCCTCACAATCAGTAAAATAACTACTGAAACCACATGTTGCAAAAAAAGAAGAGGTTTTTCTTTATAACAGTTAGTTCAGTATTCTTCTATAACTTACAAGATGTTTAACTTTTTGCAGCCAGGAAGTAGCGTGGTTAAAGATAGACTTTAAGTACAAACACCTGCTCTCTCTATCTTTATTTCTAGAATCACTTTTCACAAATGCTGTGCCATCACCATAATCTCATCCACTTCAAGGCAATATGAAATAGACCTATTGAATATAACAGAAAATTAGTATGTCAGGGTTGATATTATATATGAAAGGGTTGAGCCACACCCCTCATCTGTAAGGATACGTAGTCTTAACGGACTGAAAGTATGATTGTAATGATGGTGATTTGATTAAACTAGAAGCGTAGGTTAGATATCCCTTTGCCAGAACACCATTGACTGACAAAGACATGAAAAAAGGTAGTTGAGAGTGATTCTGTAGGTGATAAACAACACTAAAAATAAAGCACATGTGTTATATGAAATAAGGTACTGCCTTACAGAAACAGGACAATGCAGGTCAACGAGCAGCTCTCAAACCACATATACAAAGTTAACTTTTACACTCCTTTGAAAGTAAAAATAATATCAGGTGCACTGTTCCCTGTAACCTGCGCGCGTGCGCGCCCGCGCACCTATTTGAATCAGAGCGCGCAGTGTCTTCTTTGCAGCGCGCACACACCACGAGAGGCAAGTATTCATGTTAATCGCAGCGCTGCGATTAACATGAATACTTGAAGAAAAGCAGACAATATGCCCCCTCCGCGCTCTGTTAAGAAAAGTCATGCAGGAAGCCTAAAATCACGACGTGTGCTTTCACAATCATTAACATATATTAGTGATTGTGAAAGCACACATTGTGCTGTTGGGCTTGCTGCATTCTTTTCTTAACATAGCGCAGCTAGTTTGTGTGCCTTTTTGAAAGTTTCCATGTTAAATGCAGCCCCGAGTGTAAGCATGTCGGGCCCTGCAATTAACATGAAAACTTTCAAAAGGCATGCAATCTGCTGCGGTTCATTAACAAAAGGCAGGCAACAAGCCTAACAGCACAACGTGTGCTTTCACAATCACTAATATGTATTAGTGATTGTGAAAGCACACGTCGTGCTGTTGGGCTTGCTGTGTGCTTTTTCTTAACATAGCGCTTCAGTTTGTGTGGCTTTTTGAAAGTTTCCATGTTAGATGCAGCCCAGAGTGTAAGCATGTCGGGCCCTGCAATTAACATGAAAACTTTCAAATAGGCATGCAATCTGCCTCGCTCTATTAACAAAAGGCAGGCAACAAAGCCTAACAGCACAACAGGTGCTTTCACAATCCCCAATATGTATTAGGGATTATGAAAGCACACGTCGTGCTGATAGGCTTGCTGCGTGCCTTTTGATGATAGATAGGGTGACCAGAATTTTAAAGCCAAAAACCGGGAAATTTCACACGAACAGAAAAGGGACTACACATAGCTGCCAAGGTTTCAGATTGCTATGTGTGACATTTTCAAAATTTCAGTGCAATTATGAGTGCATTTCAATGACGATGAGTGACACATTCTTGAGAGCAAAATCAGCCTTGCTCTACCCGGTACACTAGAACCCCATTCCCAATATGAACCAACCTGCCCCACCCAGTGCATTCAAACACCACACAGCCAACTAACTCCATTCATATCCACCAGAACCAACCTACTCCTTCGCAGTCCATCTTAACCACATTCACACCCACAGTGCTTAGCTCACCTGTGCCAAGCAAGACTCGGGCCAGGTTGAGATGGGGCTAGGGGTCATTGGCATTGCTTTGCTGATTATTGCTGATTATTGCAGGAGAGAGGCCGGGCCTGGCCTTTCAGGACTGGCCTCAGACCAAAGGCTGCATGTAATACCCATAACGGAGCACCGTACAATCTGTGTCAGCAGAGAGAGGCTGCTGCCTGTGTGTCCTAGGGGCTGCACTGAGTCCGAGTCCTAACGTAAACTGCACTGGGTAGCTCTAAGTCTCAGCTCCCTGTCACCCGGGCCGTGATGGTGACCCTGGTGCCTGTACACTGTAACTGTGTCACGCGATTGAAACGGGGCATGTGGTGAATGGTTGTTCAGTCAACAACTGAACAACCTTCAGCAAAATTAACCTGTCCGAGAGGCTGAAGGGGACTGAGGAAATGAGCAGGTAAGATTTTAATTAAATTATTTCATATAGCCATCCTGGGCTGCGCCACATTTTCTCAGTTTCCAACACAGTCTACCAAGGGCCTGCAAGTGACTGGCATGGCAGGCTGTACAGGAAAAAGCATTCATAGGTGAGCTTTGTTTATTTAAATACCACAGTGCTGGGATAGTTTTAGCACGGTCCTCAGTGTGCACAGCCTGAGTTACGGCCGACATCCTTAGGCTGCTTCAAAACCATGTCTGGTATGAGTATGGGTGGGCAGGGTTTACTATCAACATACCGGACTCAAGGCTAGTTGCACCCCGGGGTCTCACCTGTGACTTTTGAAGATGCCAGCAACCGCCGCGACGACTTCCCCTGCGCAGGCCAGGCTGTGGGCAGATGCCACGGTCCAGGACGCGACGACTCGTGCAGGCTGTCTGCTAAACATGAAGTAGCACCACTCCCGCGGCGGCCGCAGTTTGGGTCGGGTTGTGGGCGGCCATAGGCATATTAGGGTCGCGCGGGTCGGCACAACAATGCACGGTTCCCACTGCCATATGTAAACTGACTGTCGTGCCACACAATCGCACAGCAGGCGGCAGGGCGCCTATAGCTAGGTGCGTAATCGGTCTCAGTCTATCGGACATTGGGCGCAGGGTAAATCAAGCAGACACTGATTCGCTCGCGTTGTCACGTGAGGTCAGTGAAGCTGAATGCTGCGCCAGCCCAGTATGGGTGAAGTTGTTACACTGTAGCCCCTAAAGCCAGCCCAAATCTAGCTGAGCGAAACTAGCAAATCTGCACAAGCAGGGCTGACCGCGCTGTGCCAGCTTTCTGTAAGTGGTGCTAATTACCAGCTAGTTCTGGGCTTGACATCGGAGAATGATTCAGAAATGCGTGACTTTACATTTCAGTGCGGTGATGATGGCCACCACACTAAAAAGCGTTAGTCTAAGCCTGATGCGTTGTACTTGGAGGGCTGCAAAAGGCATGCAAGAAATGCAGCAGGAGATAAAACCCATAGAAGGAATGTTCTGTGGTTGGCTAAGGACAGGACACAACAATGTATTTTCTCAGATTCCATTGTGGTGCAATCTTGAAAAACACAGACACCTCTCAGGGATTTAGCATTCCCATTTGACAAGTGATAGTAAGGGACACATTCTCCATTAAAAGTCTTTTAATGTAACAATATGCTTTTGAATACTGTATCCTTTTTATGTTTGTTGTATGTTGCAAACCTGCCTTAAGACCCTTAATGTGGTGCTGTATGTGTAGAAATACACTGTCTTTTCACTTTATTAAGCAAATGTTTGAGTGATAGTTCCACTGACATTTGTCGCTGCACCCACACACGCGGTTGGGTTCTTGGCGCACATAGCCTTGGCTGCAGCGCACAGAGACCTTATACTGCCGCACACAAAGAAAAAAAATTAGAGGGAACATTGATCAGGTGATGGCCTATCAGCTCCTTTATAAAGTCACAGAACTCTGAGGTTATAGGCAGCATTATTTTAGAAGATATTTTAGTTGTAATACATTCAGACAGTCATAATTACTTGGTGACTTCGATCTTGATGTTATACAAATAAATTCCTGTTTCACTGTTTTGGACAGCACACTAAGTAAAGCAGTGGTGGCTTGTAAAGTTCATATGTGGTGGAAACTGCTTCACGTAGTAGAGGTGATTGAACCCTGAAAACATTTTGGAAACATGGGGTCTATTGGTGCATTTTCAAATGTAAGTTCCAAATACATTTGTTTAAAGTCACACATTTTACAGGCAGTTCAGTAGAGATACTCCTGAAATATTTCAATGCATCATGTTGTGCCAAGCAAATATGACTTTCTACAAGGGTACTGGAATGTGTTCACCCCATAAACAAATCTGAAAACATGTAATGTAATGTAATGTAAATTGGTATTTGTAAAGCGCTAACTGCCACTCCGAAAGGAGCATCCTGGCGCTGGTTGAATGGAGGTGAAAGGGGGGCTCCAGGGATGTTAAATGAGAGAAAGGCATAATTCGTCTGAGGTGCTAAAAACCCAAGTTTTTAGGGCCTTCCTGAAGAGTGTTTCTGTTTTTTGCAGTCTTAGGTGGGTTGGTAGAAGGTTCCATGCTTTAGTCCCCAAGGCGGCCACTGTTTTTCCTCCTTTTGTTTTACATCTAAAAATGGGTGGTTTAAGGAGGTTGGCTGATGAGGACCTGAGAGTCCTAGTTGTAATGTAGGGGGTGAACCGTGCTGAAAGATACTTAGGTCCCAATTTAAGTTTGGCTCTATAGGTGATTAGGAGAATTTTAAAGAGAATTCTCTTGTGTAGCGGAAGCCAATGAAGGACTTTTAGTGCCGCCGATGCCGAGGATCTTCGTGGAAGTTTTAGAACTAGACGTGCCGCAGCCTGTTGGACCACTTGTAATTTCTTTAGTGTAGATTTGTTGACACCTGCCAAAAGGCTGTTGCAGTAGTCAAGGCGCGAAAGAATCAAGGCCACTGCAACTGATTTCCTTGCGGCAAGTGGAATCAAATCAAATTTTTTTTTTAGCGATTTAATGAGGTTAAAGCAGGTCCCTGCTACAGCTGTTGCGTGTGGGAGAAAGGAAAGAGCAGTATCGAACTGTACTCCCAAATTTTTGGCTACTTTGACCATGTCAGGCGGGGGTGTTGTTCCCTCAGGCCACCATTTACAAGGCTGGAATAAGACGTCTTTCCCTATGGGGAGGATTTCAGTTTTTTCGGTGTTGCATCTAAGGTGGTTGTCCCTCATCCACTGGATGACTTCAGACAGGCAGCGTTTAAAGTTAAGTTCGGCGTCTGTGGAATTATTATCCAGAGAAAGGATCATTTGGGTATCGTCTGCATAGGACGTAACTTCAATCCCAAAGGATCCTATCAAAGAGATGAGCTGGGTCATATAAATGTTGAATAACAGTGGGCTCAATGATGAGCCCTGTGGGACTCCTGTTGTTATGTTGCGTTCCACCGAGAGGAAAGTAGCAAGAGTAACCGCTTGTCTGCGGTTGGTAAGAAATGGTGGTACATGGTGGTACAACTTAGTTTTTCGGACAATTTTGTTTTTCAAAGTGGCCAAAAACCATAGTGTTTAAAGCCAGCAATGCTCAGATCACTTTAAAAGGTGGGCGAGGCTCTAATAGGTGGGTGAGGCCAAACTAGGGTCACATACATATGTAAACTTTCAAATTTGCATGATGGCTCTTCACACTAAGAATGAGGGAGTTCCGTGACTTTCAAAAGTATTCTCTCCCTTGCAATAACTGAGTCTTCTGTGTTCATGTGAAAGCACAGTGCCAAGTGTTAACAGGTCAGTGTCTGGGGCTTTAGGGGCATAGGGTTGCTGATTAGCTGACACACAGTATGTGCAAGGGGTTGTCGCTGACTGGTGAACACAAATAACTGGCAGCTCGGTTTCACTGCTGGAAGGTTCATGTTTCATCAGGCTGTCTTAGAATGGCTGACAAATGACCAAGTCTAGGCACCTTCACAAACATAGTCAACTTTGAAAGTATCACAACAGGGTGCCACATGCACTAGATCTATTCATGTTTTTTTAAAATATATGTGTATTAGCATTTGTCAATTAGTAGAACAGGTATAATCATACACATTGCAATATCATGTCATACTTCTTTTCCTCCTATCCCAATCGGGGTCGGTGATTCATATCCCATAATACAGTAATCGAATACAGAGTCCTTCAAGCAATACGATACGAATTACATGTAATGCAATATTGAACATAGGTAGAATTTGACAAGAACATGACATGAAGTCAGTGGTTTGGCTGGCAGTGTATAATTAAATATTAAAGTATCAAAAATGAAGGAAGCGTAAAACAATTACAAACAATAGAAGAGGCAAACAAGCAGTGAGTTCAGAGTGGCCGAGTCCATAGATTTCAAAATAGGAGAATGTGCAGTGGGGCGGGGGGCAAGAGTGGCCGGAGGAGGTATGTGTCGAGACCACCCCATGGTGATATCGCAGGCACACTTCACATGCATTCAGGGCATAACAGAATATACAGTGTCACCGCCAATGCACAGCACACTAACCACCTTGGAAATCCAATCTGTCAGGGCCCGTACATCCAGCTGCCCTTTCTGACTCTCCATTACGGTTCAGCTGGATGTGCCTCATCCCCACTCTCAGACACCTAGACCTACGGGAGATCCTTCAGGAGCTCCCAGATTATCAAATGCTTCAACCACCTCTGCCCACAATGACGCAATAGGGCGTCTATGAAAGCCTCGCTCTTCTTCCCTATGCAGAGCCTGGTCTTCTACTTTTACCCAGTCCTTATCAGCCGATTCCTATCTCACCATTGCCGGCCCAGCAGCAGCCTTTCACGTCCGTGCAATAAGCCTTTTAGCTAATATAAATGCCAGGTCCAAAAACCTGTTACCACTCTTTTGTGCCCAGGGCGTGGAAACAGACCCAGCAGGCAAACCTACAAGGTGTAGGGTAGATTTGAATGTAGCATCTCATTCACCCTTTGTATCACTGAAGTCTAAGACACAAGTACATTGGGGCAGGACAGTGTCATGTGACAGAAATCTGCGTTCTTAAAAGCGCAGCATGGGCAGCACCTAGACATGCCCCCGTAAATAGTCGTCAGTCTCTTTTGGGTTAGGTAACTCTGATATAAATAATTACATTGGATCACCTTAAAGCCGGTATTGCGGGATACCTTCTGAAGAGATACCAGCATCTGGGCCCAATCTCTGTCTGACTAGGCCCTACCCAGAGGGGTCTCCCATTTGCCTCGGAGTGAAGTTGGAGATTTCTGAACAAGACCATTCAGAGACCCATAAAACCACCTGACCAAATGGCACCCTCTGTCCAATGTTAGCAGCAATTGCAAAACCAGATGTGGCTGAGCTCTCCTCCACCCCATAAAGCTCCAAGGGCCAGATGTATCAAGATTGCATTTTGCGATTCTATAATAGCAAATTTTACCGATTCGCTATTATAGAATTGCAAAATGCAATGTATGTAGGTTTTGGCAAAAATTTTGCGATTCCTACATATTACTTAATAGCAAATCGCAATATGCGATTCACTATTAAGGAATGCCTTCCCATTCCTTCCTATGGGCCTGGAGGCCCACAGGAATGAATGGGAAGACATTCACAATTTGCGAGTACCAAATAGGTACTCGCAAATTGTGAATGCAATTTCAAGGGTGATAGGGCGGCCAAAAGGCCACCTGATGCACCCCAGAAAAAGGTAAGTGTGCACATGTGGCGCACATACATGCCCTAAGGGCATGTATGTTTGCCACATGGCATTTAGAAAAATGCAAAAAGGTGAATTTTTCTAGGAATTTGCAAATTACCACCAACTAGAAGTTGGTGGTAATTTGCGATTCCTAAATGCAAAGTCGCAATTTGCGATAGCTACAAGAATTGCATTTAGGGAATCGCAAAAAAGCGTTGATACATCTGGCCCCAAATGCCCTAACTAGAGCCTCATAGATAAGAAACTGCCCAGGAGGCAGGTCTCTAATTTCAACCAGGACGCCCAAGGGCATCAATGTGTTAGCCTCATAGCACTCACCCATCACAACTATTCCAAACTCTGTCCAAGGTGCCATCTGGGTGGGGGTGAAAAGTGTGAGGGCATCTCCATGCATATGTCCTACCTAGGGCAACAAGGGGGCATACAGTGGGTGGTCACGAGTCCGAGTCACACAACGCCACCAAGACCGGAGTTCTGTCTCTAAGAGCGTTCCATCAAGCCCTGCCCAGGCATGCGACAGGGAAGCTGCCCTCGCAGCCAAGTTCAGCTAGGTTCCTACAAGCTAACTAGTAAGCTATCCATTGAAGTTGGGCTGCCAGGTAATAAAGCTCGAAGTTAGGTGCTACCAAGTCCCCCCTCTAAAATAGGCTGTTGAAGTGTGTCTAAGGAAACTCTGTTTCTTCCCCCATCCCAGATAAGGTCTTGCGACAATGCGTCTAGAGGCTTAAACAAAGAGGGTGGTAACCAAACCGGAAAATTGGTAAAATAATATAGCAAGTGTGGCAATATGATTATCTTTGCCAGCGCAATCTGCATCATAATAGGAAGTTGAAGGGAGTGGCAGAAGAGCACACATCCCTGAAGGCATAGCACTACTACTCCAAGATTGCCCACCCATAGATCTTCTAAAGTATGGTAGACCAGTACGCCTAAATACCGAAATGTCGAGGGGGCCCAATTGACCTCATCATGTGCTAGTTATCACTCCCATCAGGACTGGCTTAAGAGCTGGTGGCGCACAGTGTGACAATGTTTGTTAGTGCCCCCCAATGACCACCACCATCACCGCAGATTTCCTCACTACCACCCTTTAACAGTGCCCCTCAAGTCTCCATAAAAACTCTCTCTCAGATGCATTTAATTAGTTTTATAGTGCCACTTATACCAGTGTAGGGTGTCAGAGCACTTTATATCAAACACACTACACAGAGACATTCAATCATAGGTGTGTAAATCAGTGTATGGGAAATGTTACATAAGACAGAGAACTACAAAGTGTAAGAGTCACATGCCATCCTTACCAGTAGATAATATAGTTTAATAGTGCTTGGTCTGGAGAAGCACGCACTCAGAATTTAAAATGTAACACAATGGTTGGAGGTTCTCTGTAATAATCGGAATTGATTTCTAAACAAATGAACGCTTTTCCAACATTAGGATAATGAAAGACTGGGGTAAAAATCATAACGCTCTAATCTATACTTTGCAGTTTGCATGAAGCTCTTTGATGACAGTTAATAGCTCATTGTTCTATGTTAGGATTTTAAATTATAAACTGCAAGCAACAAAAGGATCTCTCAGAAAAAACAGTAACTCACTGACCAATTTACATTATTATTATTATTATTGCATCTTGTAAAGCGCACGGCTACCTCCGACGGAGGTGTCCCGGCGCTGAAAGCGATTGCGGGGTGGTAATACCTGGTGGGGGAGGCTCTTAGGGAGGCTGAAAAGCCAGGTTTTAAGAGTCTTCCTAAATAGAGGTTCTGAGTTAGCCTTTCGGAGATGCTCCGGCATGGAGTTCCAGAGAGAGGCGGTTTTATAAGCAAATGATCGACCGCCCAGTCTAGCTTTTTTGAAGCGGGGGATAGCTAGGAGTCCCTGGTGATTCGATCTCAGAGTCCTATTTTGATTATACTTGGGCAGTCTGAGCTTTAAGTATTTAGGGCCGGTGTCTCTGGAGGACCTATAGGCAAGGGTCAGAGCCTTAAACTGAATCCTCTTTTTAACAGGTAGCCAATGTAGGCTGCGCAGGTGTGGGGAGATGTGATGGCGGAGTGGTACATTCCTAATGAGCCTAGCGGCCGCATTTTGAATGATCTGCAGCTTTCTGATGAGGTAGTCTGGGAGACCCAAGTATAGACTGTTGGTATAGTCTAACTGTGAAGTGATCAGTGCGTGAACTACCGTTTTCCTACAGTCCATTGGTAGGAGATGTAGGAATCTCCTCAGGGTTTTCAGCTTCCAGAAGCATGAAGATGAGACTAGGCATATCTGGGCTTTCCCTGAGAGGGCGGAGTCAAATTTAAACCCTAGATTTCTCGCAGAGAGGACTGGCAGAGGAGGAGGATTAAGTTCCGTTGGCCACCAGAGTTCAGCTTTAGGTGGTGATGGCTGGTTGAAAAACAGAACTTCTGTTTTGTCCGTGTTTAATTTTAAACAGTTGTCTGTCATCCAGGATGAGATATTAATCAGACACTGTTTGAAGTTGGTGAAAACTGCCTCAGAGTGATCCCTAAAAGAAAACACCAGCTGGGTGTCGTCAGCGTACGAGACCACCTTGACACCGTGTTGCTCGATGATTGAGGCAAGTGGGGCGAGATAAACATTGAAAAGGGTCGGGCTCAGGGCCGAGCCCTGAGGGACTCCACAGATCAGCGGGCGAGCGGAGGAGACATATGGGCGTAGAAAGATTTTCTGGGAGCGGCCCTCGAGAAAGGAGCAAAACTAGGTTAGAACGGTGCCCCCCAAGCCCATCTGCTCAAGCCTCTCCAAAAGGATCGGGTGTGAGACAGTGTCAAATGCTGCGGACAAGTCCAGCAGCACTAACATTGCGTAATTACCATGGTCCAAGGTTTCTCGTATCGTTTCTGCCACTTCCAGTAGAGCTGTCTCTGTGCTATATCCTGACCTGAATCGTGATTGGGAGTCATGTAAGAGTTTGTTTGATTCTAGGTAAGCTGAAAGTTATTTTTGCACTTCCTTCTCCAAGATCTTAGCCAGTGCTGGCAAGAGGGAGATCGGCCTGAAATTCTTTAATTCAGTCGGGTCAGCATCTCTTTCTTAAGAATGGGTTGTACTAGTGCAGTTTTCCAGATAGATGGATAGGTGCCTGAGTTTAAGGATGCGTTCCAGATCTGGTTAAGTGAGGGGTTTAGTAATAGGGCGAGTGAAGTAAAAAAACTTAGCCGGACACGGGTCAATCGGGGATCCAGATTTGACTTTAATAAGTTGTTTACGGGAGGCTTCAGAGCTGAACTGGTGAAATTCACACCAAGTGTCTGAGCAGTGAGGTTTAGGTGGTGGCGGGGTAGAGGTTTTTGTTGGGGTAAATGCAGAGTATATTGTCTGTATTTTATCCTGGAAGAAGGCGGAGAGATCCTCTCACAAGGTGGCAGATGGTGCAATGGTGCATTTCAAGGCCTCTGGCTTGATAAATCCTTGGACAATCCTAAAAACTTCTTTGGCAGAGTTGTCAGAGGCTATAATTTGATCAGCCAGAAAGGCCCTAATAGTGTGGCATTTGAGTTTTTTAAATTGTTTTAATGCTGCTCTGTAAGCATTCTTAGTCTCAGTGTCATATGTTTTCCGCCATGTCCGTTCCAACTTTTTACAGAGACTTTTCTCCTTGCGGAGTTCATCTGTAAACCAGGGGGCGGATGGTTTGGTTCTAATTATTTTCGTATTTTTAATCGGGGCTACTTTATCAAGAGCTGTGGTAACCCAGCCATTGAAGGAGGAAGCATCACAGCTAGGTTCCCCTGTGAGCAGCAGAGAGGTGTTTGAAAGTGCTGGTCCCATAGATTCCAATGAGACTTTCCTCCAATTCCTTTTATCTTCATATTTGGCTTTTGCTGGATCTCTGTGACTTGGACCAGTGAAAGTAAAAGGTATTAGGCTGTGATCTGACCATGTGAGAGGGATGGGATCTGCCACATTTAAAGTAGGGACATTGGTAAAGATCAGGTCCAGTAGATGACCAGCTTTGTGAGTGGGAAGAGTAACCATCTGGGTAAGGTTTAAACCCTTGAGGGAGTCGGACAGCTGAGAGGCTAAGGGACAGTTGTTATTGTCCATATGGACATTGAAATCGCCCAGGACAATCAACATTGCATGTCTCAGTGAAAGATCAGCGATCAAATCGCAAATCTCCAACAGCTCAGACGGCTCTGAGTCCGGGGGCCTATAGACCAGCAGTCCTGCCACAGCGAAGGTGGGGGAGATTTTGATACTAAAGAACATCGCTTCAATTTGTCTGGTCAGATCAATTCTTTTATATGAGATCTCCCAGTGGTCTCTTAGGATCACGGCAAGTCCACCCCCCATTCTGCTGCCTGTCCGGTTAACTGTGATTATTCTATAGCCTTCTGGAATGGCCAGCAGTATATCAGGGTTGGAGCTTTCCTCAACCATGTTTCAGTAAGAAACATGAGGTCAAGAGTTTTAGATTCAAGTGTTAGCCAGATTTCATCTCTGTGTTTGGGGAGAGATCGACAATTGATTAGACATGCGTTGATAATGGGCTCATCGGCTGGTGTCCATACTTTGAACAATGTTTCCGTACTAATGCCCTTATGTCTGCATCCTTGGGTCTGTCCCACTTTGTGATCTACATGGTACACCTTCTTTGCAGCAGGCATATTAACCCTCTAGACAACTTTATCATGAGGCAAATCTTCCACTGACTGGACAAACCTATGATCTCTCTCTAGGAAAAACATTTATCTCTGGAGTTATCTTAACATTTTTATTGTTGCCTAGAAATTGCTGGAGGCCAGGAACGCTGCAGCAGGTGCCTTTACAAACATAATACACTTGCAAACACAACGCCCCCACCCGAAGTCATCGCCTGGTGCGGTCGCACCGTTCGCACCACCCTAGAACTGGCCCTGACTCCCATCAGGCACCATCACAGTCCTGCAGCTAAACCTTGCAGGCCAGTGCAATGCGTTGGGGTTGGCAGGGAGGAGCAGAGGCAAGCACCCTCTATGGCACATCAGTCCGCAGTACCTCTCAATAAGGCGCTCCACCACGACACCAGGTAGCCAGACAGAGCTGAGGACCCCCACCGACAAACCCCAGGCAGCCTCTCAGCGGGTCTACCACATCAGTAATGTTAGGGCACCCTTGTGTGGGTAAACCACAGCCAAAATAGTCATAGCAAAAACAGACAGTGAACAGAAAACCCTCCAACACACAGACAACACACATCAAAGGCCATCGCAACCCCCCATCATGATCCCCTTACCACCAGCCACATCGGGAGTCAAATCAAGTCATCCGCAGATCATGGTGTGACTAGGGGCAGATTCAATTTGTACATTGAGGGGGCATCAGAGGCAGAGTCCACAGAGTGTTTGTCAGAGGTGGATCCCACATCAGAGGCTGACTGATGGCCCCCGAGAGGTCTGATGCCGCCATCAAAGCTGCTGCTTTGGCTCTGTCCACCTGAGCACTTATTGGTTGGTGTACCACTCTTTCTCCCTTTCAGACGCCGGTTTGGTGGAGGTGTATGTGCAGGCACCCCATTGGCAGAGCCGACTGCCTTGTAGTTCACCCCATCCAATACTATCTGCAGCTTGGCTGGGAACAGCAGAGAATACTGGATTCCAGCTTCTCACAGTTTGCACTTAATTTCAGGGAAGTATGCTCGCTTGAACTGGACGGCTATGGTGAAGTCCAGAAACAGAGTCACTGCTGCATTGTCTATTCAAAAGGGGTCATCTTTGTGGGTTCTCTGCAACAGGATGTCACAGTCCCTATAATGCAACAACTGGGCCTCCACCTGCTGTGGGGGGCGTCTAGTTGCGGGGGCATGTTGGGACCCAGTGTGCGCGATCCAGCACAAAGAAGGGAGAAAGTTCCACAGGGACCACTTGAGTTTTCATCCAATCCTCCAAGTAAGCAACCATGTCAGCAACCTCAGTGCCCTCAGGTAGACCCACGATGCACACGTTGTTCCTTCTGTTGTGGCCTTCGATGTCTTATGCTTAATGTTCCAGTATCTTCACGGGAGCAGTAATTTCTGTCACCTGAGCCTGCAATAGTCGTTGGGCTGGTTCAAGTTCCCCCAACGCTACTACTGTTTCTTTAACTGCCTGTAGTTTACGGTGGTCGGCCCGCAAGAGGCCTACTTGGTCCACAACAAATCCGATCTGTAATGGCAGGGAGGTTTTCAAATTCACAATTGCCACCATGATTTTATCCAGTGTCTGCTTAAGTGCTGGAGGCACACTGTGGGGATCATATCCTGCGGGTGTGCTGTCCGACATGGATGTTCCCTGCAGATACAGGGATGCACCCACTTCCTTGCCCTCGAGTTTGCCCTTCTTAACAGTGCAGGTGGGTGATGTGGCAACTCTTGCACGTGAACGAAAAGGCTGCCCCGGCAGCTGGCACTATCAGGGAGCCCTGAAGTTGATCACCCTCTCTCGGCCCTGGAAGGGCTTCTCTGACAAAAAGTCAGTAGCACACCCCTCTCTGCTGCAGTGATTCGACTGCCAGAGTTGTCAGCAGGGGGCCAAGAATATGCTGTGGACTCAAGCGAGTACATACAGCCAGTTGCTGTGGGGAAAGTAGCATTCTCATGTGGGACAAACCAGAATGCATAAGTCCTGAAAAAGCATGCTCTGGTGAGGAGGGAGGCAACTACTTCCACAATGCAGCATCAAGGAGGGGCTATAAGCAGGGCTCCTCCAACTTAAGTCCATGAACAAACACCACAGGGAGCCCCCTCCTATCAGGAGATCCAGAGTATTTAATAAATGTGCTGCGGTGCAACAAAGAAATGAGGAGGTGGGGGCCAGGAGTTGCTCTAGCATCCACAGGGCATGGGGCACCAGCACCAGACCTCCGATGTACTCCCCGGCCCGGGTTTGGCTCGGTGTGCATGTGCAGTGGACCAGATCTGCAGCCCACTCCTCCTGTCCGTCAGGGGGCTGCCATGTCAGACGATCCAGTATGTTCTCTACAAGCAGCCCACTCTTGCCTCTTCAAGTCATCCGCCTTGCAGTTCCATTGCGGTGCACTTAACTGCCTCAGATCTCCAAAATGTATGTGCCCCGTGCCGTGGGTCTACCATGGGTGACCGCCAGCTCATCTCCTTGGGAAGCTCGGCAATTCAGGCCTATCTTCGCCCCTACACTACTTAGGCCCAAACATGCAGCCACGTCATCTCTGTCAAGGAAACCCCGGAACTCAAAATCAGGGTTGCCGCTTTCAGGTCTGCTTCACACCAGCACCACAGCCTGTCCTCATGCAGAAAGGTGCCAAGCCAGCTGCCTTGTTGGCCCCTGCAGCTCCACAGCAGTCCTGATGAGGAGCGGTGTCCAGGCCGTGATCAGGTCACAGGACTTGTGGTAATGGCGCGGCCCCGGCCGCCATGCCTAATGTCAGTAAGTGCGGTCCCGGTAACTGGCATGGCCCCCACAGGGCTCCACAAGGTGCACCTCTTCTGCCGGTCCCCAGTCGCGAGGTCAGGGATAAGCTGAAGCTGCATATTGCACCAGGATGTCACAGGATAGCAGGGTGGTGCGAGGGAGCTCCCCTCTAGCATGTCTGCTCTGCCATCTTGTGTAACCATGCCCCCATGCGCTAGATCTATTCATTAGGTGCACTTTTCTTTAATAGCATTCTTTATTAGTTTTCAACGATACAATGCAAGCCAGACAGAGAATCGGCTACCATATGCACAACACCCCTCCCCCATTTTAAATAGAAACTTGCTTCCCTTATTCAAACCAGAGGGTCACAGCTGCATCAAGTCTCTCTCCTTTTTTGATTATGGTTTGTTTTTCACATTTAAATGAAAAAACGAGGGCCGATACCGCAGGGGCGTAACAAAGGCCCCTGCAACTCCTGCAGTGTGGGGGTTCCCCCAGGCTTATCCATACTGGAGGAGGCCCCCCTAACCCCTACTGATGTGAGGGACCCCTTCAGCATATCTTGCAGGGGGCCACTCACATTTTGTTATGCCACTGCGATGCCAAGATCTAGAATCTAGCCCTCACTGGAAGTAAAAATCAAGGTTCAGCAAAAGCAACACCTTTGGGGACCTGCTCATGTGAGGATGGAATTGTCACATATTATGTGCCATAAATAATCTTTTTTAATAACGTTACCGTCTAGCACACTGCCATAACGGATCGCCAAAGTCAGAAATGCAGTGCGTTAATTTTACCAAACTCACACATAATTTGGTACTTGGAATAGAGTACATAAAAATGCCCTTAGACTAGGTGGAAGATGTTTGCTATCTGTCATGAGTCAGCAAAGAGTGTCAGATACCTCAGTCTCTTTCTGCAGGGGACTGTTATGAGGTCAACTCTCACAGACAGAAAGCCTGTATGGTTTTACCACTAGCCCAGCATTCTGTTTTTTTTATTTTTTGGCTTTGTATAGCACGAACGTGGCCCAAGAGCAGGAGTGCACTTAACATAAGCACCAGACTTCTTTTCAGCATTTTCTGAACTAGTAGGCAGAGTCAAACAGCATGGTTAGTGTCAGGCAGCTTGCAACAAATCTTTATATAATATGACTCCTGAGTATATCATTTTATAAAACAATATTCTGGGTGTTGAGAAGTTGTTGACATTTAAGGCTGATGTATTTTATCAACCTAATATGTCCTGTAAAGCCAACATTCATTGCCAGTTTCTGTATGGGGAGAAGTGTGTTTCTGTATGCCAGCTTGCAGAACTCGAGCACCTTTTCTACAATGATTTAACATACGCTCTTCAGTACATGAGCATAGTTTGGCTCGGTGAATAATTTAAATCATTTTTATCTTTTCTATTCCTTTGATCCTGGTTGATTTAAAGTTGTGCTTTTCTCCATTCATATTTGTACATATTGAATTCTGTAAGAGAAAAGTAAAATAAAATACCTAACTATTCGAACATTGGAATTTTGAGCGCTCTATTGAAGACAATTTAGTGCTCCAGGCTTCGAATGGCTGGTAGAAGCCCGGAGCATCAACATTCCAATGTTTGTTCACAGCAACAGCTGTGAAAAAAGGCCTCACGGAGCCCGAGGGGATTTCGACCCCCTTGGGCTCTGTGAGGCCTTTGTTTTACAAATTAGAACATTCTGCCCACTAGGGACGGTATGTTTTAATAGCCTTAGAGCCCTCCGTAGTGGGCTCTACTAGCCATTAAAGGCCCACTCCCTTGTTGAAGGCTGGAGCGGGCCTTTAATGGCTGGTAGAGCCCGCTAAGGCGGGCTCTAAGGCTATATTAAAACCATGTATTCGGGTAAATTCCAGCTGGATTTCTATTTAATCAAACGTTGTGATTATTGTATTATGGCGGTCATGCTAATGTTGTTGTTGGATATTATTATTATAATTTGATATCAGACAATTGACAAATTCATCAAAGCCAGAATCATTAACCATCATCAGTTTGTACCAATCCTTCCTCCAGCTCTCAGCTCTCTACCCTACAGTGGAGATGCACCTACCTCCACTTGCCTCCAATCACCAAACTCTTCTTTTTCACATCTCGCTATCGCTTCAGTCTCTTTAAAGACATGGACGCAGACTGACACAAATAAGTAAAAATAAGTAAACAGTCTGCGGGGATAAGCAACAGGAAACACCCATTTTCTACATACTTTATAACCAGCTGTACTATTGATTTGAGCCATCCCAAAGTTAAATGTTGACCACAATTTAATCACAGTTGTTATGTTAATTTAATTTGATATTGCACACGAATCACCACAGGAGGGGTAGCTCGGCGAAGGGACGATCGCAGGCTTAGTGGAATTGCTGAATTAGAACACTACTGCCTTGAGCAGTTTTTTAAATTTAAGATGAACAGTGATCATTCAAATGTGAAGAGGCAACTCATTCCATTAGAGAGGGGCTAGGTATGAGGATGACCCGCTACCAGCTTAGGACCTTCTGACCCACAGGACAGTGAGTGGAGCTTTATCACTGGATCTTAGAAGTCAGACTTGACAATAGTTAGTGAACTTCAAAGATAAGTAGCTTTGGCCTTTACCCATCAGTGAGTTATGTGTTCGATAGCAGATTTTGGAAATAATAATATTTTTCCGGACAGGCAGCAAATTTATAGAACGCAAAAGGG
Organism: Calotriton arnoldi; assembly: GCA_963921515.1. Classification (NCBI taxonomy): domain Eukaryota; kingdom Metazoa; phylum Chordata; class Amphibia; order Caudata; family Salamandridae; genus Calotriton; species Calotriton arnoldi. The sequence continues at coordinate 38,583 of CAWUFW010019410.1, forward strand.
GAGAGTAGGCAGCCCCAGATGGAATATTGCAAATGAGATGGCCTGCAAAATGTGGGGCTTATTTATCAATCTTTCACGCAGCGCACTGCAGCAAGCCACCTTGCTGCACTGATTGAAAGGTAAAGGGCAAGAATGCACTGTATTTAACATTATACAGCACATTCCTGTCCTTTCCTAGCGCTGGTGTACTTTTGGCTGTCTAGTGCCAACGCAGGCATTCTTGCGTCATATTGTAAGGGTGCCTGCGTTGTAGGAAGGATTTTTTTGGGTAGGAAGGTTCACCTTCCTGCACAAAACCAACCCTTAGATGCATTTTCCTTTTTCTATTTGGGCTGCAGAATACAGCCCAAATAGAGAGAGGAAAAATGAGGAGAAATAAAAATATTACTCCTTGTTACGCCTCACCTGGGGAAGCGCAGTATATTGATGCCTTCCCAGGTTTACCACTAATGGTAAATCTGGGCATGTGCCAAAATCCATGGGTGTCTGCGTGGGACCACCCAAGCTTCACCCATGGAACACCTCCCAGAGCAGAGTAACACAAGGCTGCGATTTACACTGCCTATCGTTACTCTAGATTTATTAAGCCATGCAGGTCCATGCAAGGTGGCCTTGTGTGGCTTGATGAATCTCACTTAGGTTTTGCATCACCCTTGCGACCCTTGCATGGCGCAAGGATGATGCAAAACCTTGATAAATATGCCCCTCCATATTTAAAATATGTGCTTGATCTCCTTGAGATCGTCCTCTCATGATAATTGTGTTTTTTCACAATGCAAAAGAAATCTTCAAGGAAGCTTGTAATTTTTAAGCTAAGAAGCATTCTTCATAATTAAGGCCACCATCGAAGACATGATCTTAAGGCCGAGTCACCGTGGCATTATTTAGTAACATCGCACAAATGAAAGCGCTGCCTCAGGGCTCTTGTTTTTCTGTTTGCTTGGTTTGTCTGACACAGACCCGTTTCTGTAGTACTGAGAGAAAAAATAAGACTATTGACTGCATGAAGACATTGTGCACTTGATTGATAATTAATCGTGTTGGTCAGGAAATGCACCTTGTCCTGCTGGAAAGCAGTGTTTTAATCAATAGCACAAATTAAATGGTACTGGCAAGAAAGCCATGTGCAAATTAGCTGTAAGCTTTCAGCAAGTGAAGTTGTCAAGTCCCAATTCTCAGCTTGGTAGACTTCTATTTTGAGAACTGAGGGGCATATTTATGAAGGGTTTTGCATCACTCTTGTGCCACGCAAGGAGGCACAGGGTGATGCACAGCCTATAATGAGATTTACCAATCTGTGCCAGGTGACCTTGTGGGGCTTGGTAAATCTGGAGTAACTCAAGGCAGCGCAAGTCGCTGCCTTGTGTTACTCTGCACCAGGGAGGCGTTCCATGGGTGAAGCGTGGCAGTTCCCACGCAGCTACCCATGGATTTTGAAGCATTCCCAGATTTACCAACACTGGTAGACCTGGGAATGCACCCTGTTCTATTATATTCAATAGCTCTATTCCATATGGCCTTGAGTTGAAGGAGACTATGGTGATGGCACAGTATTTGTGAAAAGTTATGCCAGAAATAAAGATAGAGTGAGCAGGTGTTTGCACTTAAGGTCTATCTTTAACCTCACTACTTGTTGACTGCAAAAAGTTGAACATCTTGTAAGGTATAAAAAGAATATTGAACTCATTGTTTCTGAAGACATTGTTTCAGTATTTCTTTTACTGATTGTGAAATATGAAATGCAAATAATATATCAAAAATGCAGCTGCTAATAGGAACCAACTATTTAAATAATGCTACCTTCAATTTTTTTGTTTGCTTTTTCAAATACATCAAAGTCATTTCAATGGGTTTTGTTCTGCAATGAGAAATTCTCCTCTGCTGTGAATAAATAATGTAAAAGGAAAATTATTTTGTGAGTTGTAAGGAAGTTATTCATAGAAACGAGTGCTCTTATTAACGTAATAAAATATGACACCCACATTTGGCTAGATGCTGTTAGCAGGTACCACTTCATGTGTAAAGCATAATGAGTTTTTAAAATGTTTTCAGCACCAGAGGAGCAGGAAGCTGAAGAGCAGAAAAAAGAAATCTGTCAATCAACAGCCAATGCATAATAATATATCTGAATTTAAGAAAATGTAACTTGATAAAGTGCAAGCAGCTATCAAATTAAAGTTTGTCTTTAAAAATGATCTGAGGGCATTTTGTTAATTATTCGAAAAAAAACTGGGAAAATGCTAATAATGAGAAACTAATGACAAGCACCAGCAAAGCCAACGGGTTGGAAACTCGAACTTAAGTGCTGAAAAAATGCCTGATCAGTGTAAAACAATAAAAAAGTATTCCTTTGTGAATGCAAAGCATGGATGAGATAAAACTGACATATGTAATTACAGAATGTACTTTTCAGATGTGAAATAGTCCTACATGTATTCAAATGCAAGCTGTAGGTACACCCAAACACCAATGGGGAAAAGGCGAGACTAACATAAATATGGGCCTGAACCAAGCTGTGATTTGACAGTTTCTCAAGCCATATGCTGAAGGTTCCTGAGCCAAAGAAACCAATGGCTAAAGGAGTCTTAACCAAAGCCCCCTAGCGTTTATGCAGAATACAGTATTAAAAGGAAATAAATGGACTACTTGCTTGTTCTCTTTCTCCAATAATACCCTGTCACATTTTTAGTAAATTTGTTATAAGTGCATCTTCCCAGGGGAAAGCCCAGAACCTAGGAAATTACAGAGTACAGTATGCAGCTATAAGTTAAACTTGATACGGGCCAATAAGGAAAGCCCTCAGTTTAAAAAGACAACAATTTGCCTGATATCCAGATTTTGAAAACTTTTATAGCTTTGGCAATGAATGTTCATCAAAACAAGTTTTGATACAAAGATACATTTTCATCTCTAAATCGGGTGACAGGACCTTGAGTTTGGCAGAAAGGGTCACCATTGTGACAGAGCATCCTTTTTGTCAAAGTCTACATCTGCCCAGAGTGCTAACACCAGCAAACACTGGGTCCAGCAAAAGGCAAAAAATCTTGGATGGCAATGCAGAAAATGGGTAATCTCTGTACCACTCATTGCTTTGAGTTGGTATATATCTCTTCCGCCTTATATCTGTGTCTCACCTCATCTACAGTTTTTTCAACAAAGTGTAAAAGGATTTCCTTCTCATTTGCATTAACCTTTCGCTGACTTGGCTGTTATCCACCTTGCATATAACACCACACTGTGTTTTCTAAACATTCATCATTTGTTTGTGACAAAGTTAGAGGAGTCTGAATTAAAATGCAGACATTATTAATACTTTTTGAAAGCAGACAGAAAATTATCTATTAATGTCTATTGAAGTGCTTCCTATGAATACGACACTGCACTGGAATGTGGATTTGAGAACAATTATTGTTTGTCTAATCCTTCTCATTCAATCATCACATATTTTGTGCTCCAAACAGATTAAAAGGTCAGATGAATTAGTCAATTCAAAACATTATCATCTGAAATTTTGTAACAAAGTATGGGTATTGCATCCTTTCTGAAATTGATGGGTTAAATGATGCAGTAAACAATGCATGTCCTCAACTGAAACTTGGTCAAGTAGTAGTTGAATGCACAGTACACACACAGATGTTTAAAAAAATTATAGATCTGCAGGTGAAATGTCCCCATTTCTTTTATTATTAGTACCATGAAAAATGTGAAAAATCAGTACAATGTTTGGGATCTCATTCCACTGAAGTATAAATATATATTTCCAAAGTATAACAATACTCAGTATCGGATGTATTATATTAGATACTATAAGGGAAATCTGATTTTGTGTTAGTTAATTAGGAAACGAAAAACACAACATTTAAAAAAAAATCTAGTAATATAACAATATGTATTTTTTTAAATCCTCCAAAAGGATTTGCCCTCCCTTCCATATCCCTTATTTCTCACAAAAGCAAAGAGGTACAGGGGACATTTTATCATCAAACCTGGAACTGTGAGGGGCTTAGTCACAAATAGATCTTGCATTTTGTAAAAAGGTTGAAGTGAATCTAAACAATCATTTTAAAAAGTAATATATGGTCTGTAAGGGAGTGGCGATTTAAAGTAGTAAACAACAAAGGATTTGTATCACGTTTTATCAATTCTAATTGATTTGGTCAATGTACAGATGTTTACAAGAAATGAGTGAGACATCAAAATACATACTCTATGTAAGTATTTCTGTATACAGCTTAAGGTTCCAGCTTGCTTGGGGAGATGAACGTTTGGGGAAAATAAGTGTGAATTGTGAGAGATTGTTATAAATCAGGGCATTTGAACATTCTGGGGCCGATTCCGATTCGGGCCGGAAATCTCTCCGACCGAGCCGGACCCGGAGAGATTTCCAACTGAATCGGACCTGTGCAGCCCGACCGAACGAGTACGATGCGCACGTATGCCATCGGACTCGATTCGGTCGGACTCCCATTGAAATCAATGGGAGCCTGTCGTACAACGCGTACGCGGGCTCCCATTGACTCAATGGGCGCGAGGCGGACAAGGGCGCCCCCTACAGCGTGTACGCGGCGAAGCGACTCGCGCCGTACACACACAGGTAGGGGGACCCATGGGTCCCCCTGTGTGCGACTCGCGCGCCACGCAGACAGGGGGTCCGACACGGACCCCAAAGTACGGCTCCGACTGCTCTTTCGAGCCGGACGGCGCGTGTCAGTCGGACTGCTCGCGGCGCGCATCGTACTTACCCGGCCGGGGAACGTCTCCATTGCGCGGTGCGAGTCGAGTCCGAGCGAGTCGGTCGGTGCGGTTAGACCCGGGAACGAGTCGGTCGGAGCGGTCGGGACGCCCGGACGAGTCGGTCGGCGTATTCGCATCGTACTCGCTCACCCGGACGCGCGTACGAATCGGTCAGGAAATAGGGCTCCGAATCGGATCCGGTTAAGCCAAATCTGATTCAGAGCCCTACCGGCCGAGATCGGAATCGGCCCCTCTGTATTTATAATTTCAAAGGATGTCCTAAATAATGAGTGAAAAATATTGGCCCTCATGTTGGTGGTGTGGAATTTCAGTGATATAGGTGTAGATAACTGAAGGACTAAAATCTGGATGAATCCCATTGCAACTTACACTTATGGGTAGCAAAGGGGTTTAGACTGGCTGAACCCAGGTTGTGAACAAGAATGTTTCTAATTAGTGTTTGTGACAGGTAGTATGTGGCACTAACATGAGTAGCTTTAATGAGTAAGCTTGGAATTTTGTAAGAGACTCAGTTCAGCATCAATAATGTGTCAACAAATGGAAAATGCTGAATCTCAGGTTTTTTCAGAGATCCTCTTATTTTCCAATTTGCCAATGATCTCCTGGCGGAGGAACATCCTGCCATAGAGGTCAATGCCTGATTAACAGGTACACATTGAGGGCAAAACAACTGATGGACACCAGCACACAACATTTTTGTTCTATATTTTCTAATTAATGGCCTGATTACAATGGCATGGAGACCGCCAATGACAGGCTGTCGATGGCGGTCTTCCCGCCATCTTAACCAACTTTACCGCCCGTCACATTTGGATGGTGGGCGGCTGTGTGGCGGTCAGAAAGACCAACCGCCATGGATCCGATGGGCTCAAGGAGCCTGTCAGTCCATTGGAGGCTGAGTAATGCCTGCAATGGTGGCGGTGCCTACCAGGTACCGCCTTAGGCATTGCAATGTTCCTTCCCAACGGCCCTTTCATGGCGGTGAACCCGCATTTTAAAGCACTCTTACATAGCCAAATGAAGTCATTGGCCCATTTGGGAGTACCTTGAATATTACAAGTCGTAGCTTTTAAAAATGAACTTAGAAACATTAATGTTGGCACAATGCCCTGACGGCAATTCCATTTATGAACTAAAATGCACATTTGCTGTTTTGTGTATCCTATGTGTGGCCAAAATTCTTATTATACAAGCCACAACATTAGAGTCTATTAAATCAAACACAAGACACTTTTGTAGGTGCTCTCATATGGGCTAATGAATGCATTTGCACGAATGAGAGCGCATTGAAATACACCGCCTCAGGAAGTGCGCTGTACAAAACGCTCACTACCTGAGCTCGCGTATTTCAAAGCGCTGTCAATTGGGTAAATGAAATCCTTAGCACATATGAGAGTGCCTTGAAAGTTGTGTGGGTAAGGTAATATGTGAGGTTATAAGCAGCGCATTGCGGGGGCATAGTTATAGTAAGCTCACTAACTATAACTGCTGAATTTCACTAGTTTTGTATGCGTGAAACCTGAGCCTAACTATAACGTTACAGTAACCTTTAGTATTTTCAGTGAATTTCTAAGTTTTTAAAATTTCCATGTCCTTACTATAACGGCCCTGAAATCTTTGCTTTTTTCAGTGAATTTCTAAGGTTTTTTAAATGTTAATTCCTAACTATAGCATCCCTGTAACCTTTGTTTTTTAGTGAAAAAAACTAAATATATATATATATATTTATATATTTAAATATATGATTAAAAAAACAAAGGTTGAGGGCAAGTTATAGTTAGTAAAAATGTATTAATTACTTGTATACAAAACCAACTTAAACTGCACAAACTTTAGAAATTCTACAGCTGTTGTTATAACATAAAGTTATAAATAACACCTAGGCCCAAACCTACTATAACTAGATTAACTATGACTTGTACCTTCCTCATGCACAGCTTATACCCTTTCATATTATATCACTTATACCATATGAAATTATAGCATTCATAACAAGATTCATGGCATCTCAAATTAACTCATTTAAAAGAACTTTGTGCATGGTAGCATGATAGTCAATGTAGTGTGGCTAGCGAGTTGACAACACTGTGTACAGAGGTGCACAAGTTGGGGCACAAATTCCAACTAATATTTGTGTAGTTTAAGTTGCTTTTGTATACAAATAATGAATAAAGTTTTCCAAACTATAACTTATCCTGAACCTTTGTTTTTTTCATTTAATTTCAATGTTTCTTTTTTATAAAAATGTCTTTCAAATCATAGAGTGGAGCATCGTTGAGCGCAGTGTCATCGAGTAGATTGTTGTAGAGTAGCATAGAGTGGATTAGAATGTTGTAGAGTGAAGTGGCATAGAATGGAGGTAAGTGGAGTAGAGTGTTGTAGAAAGTAGTGTTGTTGAGTGGAGTGTCATAGAGTAGAATGTTGTAGAGTGTATTGTCGTAGAGTGAAATTTTGTAGAGTGTCACATAGTGGAGTGGCAGGAGTGAAATAGAGTATTGTAGAGTGGAGTGTTGTAGACTGTAGTAGAGTGTCGTATAGTATGGTAGAGTGAAGTGGCATAGAGTATCGTAGTGTGGAGTGGCATAGAGTGACGTAGAGTGGAGTGTCGTAGAAAAGTATTGTGGAATGGAGTGGAACAGTGTGTCAGAGTAGAGTAGACTAAAGTGGCATAGAGTGACAAAGAAGGAGTTGTGTAGAGTGTCGTAGAGTTGAGAAGAGTGTCATAGAGTGCCATAGAATGCCATATAGTGGAATAGAGTGTCATAGAGTGGACGTGAGTGGTATAGAGTGCCACAGAGTGGAAGGGCGCAGAGTGTCATAGTGGAGTAGAGTAGAATGGAGTACTGTGTCATAGACCAGCATGCAGTAGAGTGACATGGAGTGGCATAGAGGGAGTTGTGTACAGTGTTGTGAAGTGGGGTTGAGTGTTGTACAGTGCAATAGAGTGGAATATGGGGTCATAGAGTGGCACAGAGTAAAGTAGACCATTATAGAGTGGAGTGGCATAGAGTGGAGTAGAGTGCCAAGCGTGGAGGGGTGTACAGTGTCGTAGAGTGGAGTACAGTGTTGTATAGTGGAGTAGAGTGTTTTGTCATAGAGTGAAGTGTCATAGAGTGTTTTGGCATAGAGTGTCAATATGTAGAGTGGAATGGCATTGAGTGGTGTAGAGCGGAGGGCATGTCTTAGAGTAGACTGGATTGGCACATCGTAGAGTTTAGTGGTCTGGCCTGTCATAAAGTTGCATGTTTTTAACTTGTCTAAGAGTGGAGGAGCAAAGTGTGGAGTGACGTAAACTGGACATGCATATTGTAGAGTGGAGTGGCATGTTGTAGAGTGAAGTGGCATGAAGTGTGGTAGAATGGAGTGGCATGTTATAGAGTGGAGTGAAAGGAGTAGAGTGGCGTACAGTGGAGGGGCACACAGTGGAGTAAAGTGTTCTATAGTAGAGTTGAGTTGAGTAGAGTGGAGTGGCATGTCGTGCAATAGAGTGGAGTGGCACAGAGTGGAGTGTCCTAGAGTGGGTTGTCATACAGTGGAGTGTCATAGAGAGGAGTGTTGTATAATGTCGTAGAGTGGAGCAGAGTGGAGATGAATAAAATGGAGTACAATGTGTCATAGAGTGGAGTGACGTTAATTGGAGTTGCGCGTCGTAGAGTGGCATAGATCAGAGTGTCATACAGTGTAGTGTCGTACGGTGGAGTGTCATAGAGAGGAGTGTTGCTGAATGTTGCAAAGTGTCATAGAGTGGAGTCGAGTGAAGTGGAACAGAGTGGAGTACGGTGTGTATGGAGTGTCATAGAGTGAAGAAGCATAGAGTGGAGTAGAGTGGAGTGGTGAAGAGTGGAGTAGTGTGTCATAGATTATAGTGGAGTAAACTGGTGTGGAGTGGCATAGAGGGAGTTGTGTTGAGTGTTGTATAGTGGAATATAGTGTCGTAGAGTGGAGTGTCCTAGAGTGGGTTGTCATACAGTGGAGTGTCATAGAAAGGAGTGTTGTAGAATGTCGTAGAGTGGAGCAGAGTGGAGTGAAATAAAATGGAGTACAATGTCTCATAGAGTGGAGTGACATTGAGTGGAATTGCGCATCGTAGAGTGGCATAGATCAGAGTGTCATAGAGTGTAGTGTCGTACGGTGGAGTGTCATAAAGAGGAGTGTTGCAGAATGTTGCAAAGTGTCGTAGAGTGGAATAGAGTGGAGTGGAATATAGTGTGTATAGGGTGTCATAGAGTGTCATAGAGTGAAGAGGCATAGAGTGGAGTGGTGAAGAGTGGAGTAGTGTGTCATAAATTATAGTGGAGTAAACTGGTGTGGAGTGGCATAGAGGGAGTAGTGTTGAGTGTTGTATAGTGGAATAAAGTGTGGTAGAGTGGCACAGAGTGGAGTAGAGTGTTTTAGAGTGGCAAATAGTGGAGTACAGTGTTGCAGAGTGGAGTGTCGTAGATTTGTAGAGTGGAGTGGCATAGAGTGGAGTACAGTGTCATAGAGTGGAGTGGCATAGAGTGTTGTAGAGTGGCATAGCAGAGAATGGTGTAGAGTAGAGTAGTATATCATTGAGTAAAGTGGAGTAAAGTGGCATGGAGTGGCATAAAGGGAGTTGTGTATAGTGTTAAGTTGAGTATGGTGTCACACAGTGAGATAAGGTGGAGTGGAGTATCGTAGACTGGCAAACAGTGGAGTCAAGTGGAGTGGCATAGGATGTTGAGGCGTAAAATGTCATAGAGTTATGTGTCATAGAGTGTTGTGGCATAGAGCAGAGTGGCATAGAGTGGTATGGCGTGGCATAAAGTAGATTGAAGTGGAATAGAGTGGTGTGTCATAAGATGTCTTAGCGTAGAAGGACATTGAGTGGAGTTACATAGAGTGCAGTGGTGTAGAGTGGAGCGGCATAGTTTGGAGTGGAGTAGAGGGGAGGGGTGTGTTGTGGATTGGAGTTGAGTTGTATGTCATAGAGTGTTTTAGAGTGGAGTAGAGTGGCATATAATGGAGGGGTATAGAGTGGAGTAGAGTGTTCTAGAGTGGAATGGCATTGAGTGTTGTAGAGTGGAGTATCATTAAGCCTTATTTAGTGAAGTGGCGTGTTGTACAGTGAAGTGGCATTCCATAGAGTTGCGTGGTATGTCATAGAGTGGAATGGTCTGTTGTGGAGTGCCACAGAGTGTCATAAAGTGGAGTTGAGTGGGGTAGAGTGGAGTGGCATACAGTGGAGTTGAGTATTCTAGAGTGAAGTGGCATGACGTAGAATAGAGTAGAGTGGCATAGAGTGTCATACAGAGGAGTGAAACAGAGTATCATAGAGTGGGGTAGAAAGGTGTAGTGTGACATAGAGTAGAGTGAGGTAAAATTGGCATGGAGTGGCATAGAAGGAGTTGCGTAGAGTGTAGTACAGTAGAGAACAGTGGCATAGAGTGTCATAGAGTGTCATAGAGTGTCATAGAGTGGCATAGATTTGAGAAGAGTGGAGTAGAGTGTTGTAGAGTTTGAGTGTCGTATCGTGGAGTAGAGTGGAGTGGCATATAGTGTCATGTCATAAAGTGCCTTGCCGTAGAGTGTTGTGTCATAGAGTGTCACGGCATAGAGTGTTGTAGAATGTCATGGCGTACAGTCGAGTGGCATGGAGTTGAGTGGCGTAGAGTCAAGTGGCGTGTCATAAAGTGGAGTGGTGTGTCATAGAGTTGCATGTTGTACAGTGTCCTAGAGTGGAGTGGCATATTATAGAGTGGTGTAGTGTGTTGTATAACTCAGTCCTCTTTTCGTTTCTCTAAAACAAAAATTATATTTCAAAAGTATTATGGTACTTTCTTGATACTTTTGAGAACATACCGAAATACTTTGTAAACTTAAAAAAAAAAACAATATTTAATAGAAAGTATGTCCCGTACAGAGTTTGCTAAAATGCCTCATGTCTTCCTATACATTTCAAAAACACTGCCTAGATATCAAATTAAAACCCAGAACAAAGACAAAATGTAGTCTGAACAATATGGCTGCATTTTTATTTTGTAAGGCTTTTCATTAGCCAATAGTATTGTGTTTTGTCATCTCAACGTACCGCTTTATACCATATACTATATATCGTGTACCATATGCCCTTATAACCTAAAAACTACTGATATAATTCACACCAAATAATAAAAAGGACTCTTTCCACACTATAATCTATACTCCTGCCAAATTTCATGAAAATCGGTTCAGCCATTTTGCCGCCACGTCTGAATAAAAAGTCTCTGGAAAATGCATTGGTGGAACCCCATTTTTCTTTGCATCCCCATAACTAATCACCAGGAAACTTTGCATCTTCAGCCAATGTAGAAAAAGCAATAGGCCTGCAATGTTTCATGGCTAGCACCACTCTGAGATTTGTAAAGTGTGCTATCACCCAGGAGGGTATCCTGGTATTGAGCAAGTCTAAATTTATCCAAACCTGGGGCCTAGTGGGACTCCTTGAAAAGCCAGGTCTTCAGCATCTTGTGGAATATAGGCAGTACGGAGGATGCTCTTATATGTAACAGCAGGTCGTTCTGCACTTTCGGAGTGATGTGGGAGAAGGGTTGACCACCGGATCAGGTTTTCCGTATGAATCCAGACAAGCGGAATTGTCAGTAAGGTTTGTGAAACAAATGTGATTCTTGAGGTATGCTGTACCAGTGATTTTTATATATATATATATATTCACTGAAAAAACCATAGGTTTCAGGCACGTTATAGTTAGAAATTTACATTTAAAAAACCTTAGAAATTCACTGAAAAACCATAAGGTTTTAGGGACAGTTATAGTTAGTTGGACATTGCACTCGTACAAAACCCGTGAAATTCCCCGTTATAGTTAGTTCAGGTAACTATAACTCGCGCCCCCGCAATGCACTGCTGATGACGTCACATATTACATCACTCATGACATGGTCAGTGACATCACTGATGACATCACTGATGACATCTCAAATGACATCACTGATGTCATCATCCAGTGACTGTGTGTTTGTGTAAAGTTTAAATATGTTTAATATATATTGGGAAAGGCGTATTGAAGAATGAGTGGGTGTATAAGTGTCTGAATGGATGATTTAGTAGGTGCGTGACTGAGTCTATAAGTGAGTGATTAAACGTATCTTACTGGATGCATTGGTGTGTGATTAAACTGTGTGAATGTCTGTAACCGTCTGTCTGTTGTTGTGTAAGCAGCTGCATGGGTTTCTGACTAGCTAAATGAGTGTCTATATGGGTTATGGATTGGTTCTCTGAGTATCTGTATGGGTGCCTCAGTGTTTGTGTGGGTGGGGTGAGTGTGACTCTGTGTATAGATGTGTGAGTGGGTGATTCACTGGGTGCATGGTTTCAAGAGTGCGTCTGTGATGGACTGTATGGGTGGGTGAGTGTGTGTATGGGTGTGTTAGTGATTGAATGTATATCTCAGTGGTACATGTGTGAGTAACTACATATGTGAAAGGCAGTATATATGTGTGTTGGAGTATATAAATGGCTATAAGTGAGAGTGTGTGATTGTGAGAGTGGCTTTATGGATGAGTGTGTGCTTGCATCAGTGATTGCATAGGAGCGTAAGAATGTGCTAGTATTTTTATGAGTAAGTGAGCTGGTGTGTATAACTGTATAGGTGAGTAAATTGGAGTGTGATTAATTATTTGCATGACTACTAGGTGTGTGAGTACCTCTATGGATGAGTTGCGTTGTGTGAGTGTTTATATAGGTGTATGAGTGCATATGATAGTCCTGTACTGAGTGACTGTAAGTATGAGTGACTGTACGGGTGAGTGAGTAGATGTGTGTGTGTAGACCTAAGAATCAGTGAGTGGGTATGTACTTATTGGTATTGGAGTGTGTATGGTTTTGAGAATGGCAGTCTGTAATTTAGAGTGGGTGTTTCAAAACTTATATTAGGGTGTGAGAAGATGCATTAAATTCTCACATGGATGATGTCATCAGTGATGTCATCAGTGATGTCATTTGAGATGTCATCAGTGATGTCATCAGTGATGTCACTGACCATGTCATGAGTGATGTAATATGTGACGTCATCAGCAGTGCATTGCAGGGGCGCGAGTTATAGTTACCTGAACTAACTATAACGGGGGAATTTCACGGGTTTTGTACGAGTGCAATGTCCAACTAACTATAACTGTCCCTAAAACCTTATGGTTTTTTCAGTGAATTTCTAAGGTTTTTTAAATGTAAATTTCTAACTATAACGTGCCTGAAACCTATGGTTTTTTCAGTGAATTTCAAAGGTTTTTTAAATGCTAATTTCTAACTATAACGTGTCTGAAACCTATTTTTTTTTCAGTGAATTTCAAAGGTTTTTTAAATGCTAATTCCTAACTATAACATGTCTGAAACCTACAGTTTTTTCAGTGAATTTCAAAGGTTTTGTAAATGACAATTTTTAAATGTATTAATTGTTATATTTATTTTTTTCATACTGATTTACTACATTTTTAGAAACAATTTTTTTTACATATTTTATTTTTTAAATTACATTGTAATTACATTATACATTACAAAAAATACTTTCTCAGAATGAATTACTTTAGTTTAAATACTTTGCACATAGGCAATAGACTTTTAAGTACAGTAGTTACAGTTGTTGCAATGGGCAACACATTTTCAAACACAATGCAACATTCAGCTCAATGTGAATTTCTAGTTAAATGCAATTAGTTACTTTATGGATTACTTTTTCTAACCACAGGACTGGATCCTAGATTCAGTCCTGGGACATCTCCTGTAAACAGTTGAGTAAAAGCGTTTTGGTTACAGTAGTGATTTTTAAGGAATATTATTGTATTTTAAAAGTTGACACTTTGAAACTTTTTCTCATAGAATCACCAATGTTATCCTATGGAAGGAAATTCACTTAGCAGGTAAAAACTGTTATCATTACTTTTTCTTACTCAGTGTTGGATCCTGGATCCAGCACTGGTGCATCTCCTGTAAACAGTTGAAAGAATGCGTTTAAGTCATACAGGCGATTTTTAAGGAATATTTGTAGTTTGTGAAAATCGACACTTTGAAACTTTTCTGCTGAAAACCAGACAATGGATTCCTATGGAAGAAAATATAAGTTACTTGTAAGTACGGTTAAAATTACTTTTCAGGGTCAGTGCTGGGCTAAAAGATGCAGCACTGAGGTCTCTCCTGATAACAGGTGAGTAAATCGGAATTCGTATTTCGGCTGATTTTAGAGGAATATTTTAAAGTTCCAAAACTCCACACTTAGAAGAATTTCCAAGTGAAACCAGTCAATGTTAGCCTATGGAAGGAAATTCAAGTTACTGGTAAGTACGGTTAAAATTACTTTTCAGGACCAGTACTGGGCTGAAAGATACAGCACTGAGGTCTCTCCTGATAACAGGTGAGTAAATCGGAATTCGTATTTCGGCTGATTTTAGAGGAATATTTGTATGTTTCAAAAATCAACACTTAGAAACTTTTTCAGCAAAAAGCAGGCAATGATATCCTATGGAAGGAAATTCAAGTTACTGGTAAGTACGGTTAAAATTACTTTTGAGGATCAGTACTGGGCTGAAAGATGCAGCACTGAGGTCTCTCCTGATAACAGGTGAGTAAATCGGAATTCGTATTTCGGCAGATTTTAGAGGAATATTTGCACAATGGTGAAGGGAGGGGCGGGGCCTGAGGTGACATCTGTGCAAACGCGCCCGTGGCGCGTTTTAAGTTGGGGGATTAAGTCCCCTTGAATCATGAGGGTCCCTAGGGGCCAACTAGCCCACCAGGAACCTCCAGTATGCACCAGGGCTGCGTTGCAGAGACGTGTAGAGAGGCCACACCCTTTTACACCTCTCTGCAACGCAGCTCTGTGGCGCTTTCTGGATGTACCTGTTGGGCTAGTTGGCCCTCAGGGACCCTCAGGATTGAAGGGGATTTAATTCCCATCTTAAAACGCGCCACGGGGCCTGTTTGCACACATGTCACCTCAGGCCCCGCCCCCTCCATTCACCACTGTGCAAACGCGCCCTGTGGCGCGTTTTAAGTCGGGGGATTAACTCCCCTTGAATCCTGAGGGTCCCTGGGGTGCAACTAGCCCACCAGCGACCTCCATTAAACGCCACAGAGCTGCGTTGCAGAGAGGTGTAAAAGGGGCGTGGTCTCTGTACACCTCTCTGCAAGGCAGCCCTCTGGCGCATACTGGAGGTTCCTGGTGGGCTAGTTGGCCCTCAGGGACCCCCAGTATTCAAGGGGAATTACTTCCCTTCTTAAAACGCGCCAGGGGGCGTGTTTGCAGAGTACTGCAGGGAGGGGGGCGGGGCCTCCGGCACAATGCTGTTTTTTTTTTTTTTTTTTATGGGAGGGGGGCTGCGTGGCCCCCCTTCCCTCAGCCACTTTTGGCCCCGGGGACCCCATCCCCCGGGGCCTGAGCATTTTTTGTTGTTTTATTTTTTTTTTTAAACGGGAAGGGGGCCGCGTGGCCCACCTTCCCTGGGCCTCTATTGGCCCCGGGGACCCCATCCCCGGGGCATGCCCTCTTTTTTAAATAAAAAATATGGAGGGAGGCTGCGTGGCCCCCCTCCTCAGGCCATTTAAGGCCCCGGGGACCCCATCCCCCGGGGCCGGCCTTGCACTTATTTTTTTATTTTTATTTTTATTTTTATTTTTTATTTGGGAGGGGGCTGCGTGGCCCCCTCCCGGGCCACTTATGTCCCCGGGGACCCCATCCCCCGGGCCTGGCCTCTGGTTGGGGACTGTGGGGTCCCCAAACCCCCACAGTCCCGCCGGCTCCCGCGTCCTATGGGAGCCGGCATTGCTTTCCACATGGGGAGCAGCTAAGATGCTGCTCCCCATGTGGAAAGCAATTGGTTTGCATTTTGAAAGAGAGAGCAGGTTTCCTGCCTCTCTTTCAAAATGCAAACCAAGTTTGCTATGACAGGGCTCCCGTCCTGTCATAGCAAACAGCAGTGTCCCGGGGGTAGGCACCCCGGGACACTGCAGGAGCCGGCCCTGGGGGTGGCGGTCTCCAGGGCCATCAAGGGCTCCAGGAGGGGGCCGCGCGCCCCCTCCCTACATTTTGAAAGCCCCGGGAGGTGGTGGTCCTCGGGGCTTGGGGGTCCAAAACGGACCCCCATTTTCAATTTTCTTAGTGCCCCGGGAGGTGGTGGTCCTCGGGCGTGTGGGGGCTGGAGCCCCCACACAGGTTTTAAAAATAAAAATAAAAAGCCCCGGGAGGTGGCGGTCCCCGGGCTGCGGGAGGGCTCAGAGCCCTCCCGCACCATTTATGATAAATCCCCGGGGAGTGGTGGTCCTCGGGCTTGGGGGCCCTTAGAGGCCCCCATACATAAAATAAACCCCCCAGCATGCCCCCGGGACTTGGCCCACCCGGGGCAAATTAACATTTTTTTATCGGCAGGATCCGCGCACCCTGAGCGCATCCTGCCGATTTTTTTTTAAAAAATGCTTTTTGCCCAGGGGTCCTTGTGGGACCCCTGAGCAGACCTAGGGGTCAGGGTGTTTCTACCCTGCCCCCTTTGTGCGTTTGCGCACTTTTTTACTGCTTTCTTGTTCCTCGGTTCTACCGAGGAATAAGATGGCTGCCAACACTTCCTGGTTTGGAGTGTTGACAGCCAATTAGCAGACAGCTCGTGATCGGGAGGGTGCGCGGATCCGACGCGGCCATAGATATATATGTACTTTTACTTTTGATTTTCTCAGCAACTACTGAACGGATTTACACCATTTAACAAAAGGGTTCTTTCTGAACCAAGAACTACCTCTTTGCCAAATTTGGTGTAATTCCGTTCAGCAGTTCGGGCTGTAGCCGTGTCTAAAGTTTCCTATGGGAAATTGATTTTTGACTCTTATTTTTTTAATTTCTCCGCAACTACTGAACGGATTTACACCATTTAACAAAAAGGGTTCTTTCTGAACCAAGAACTACCTCTTTGCCAAATTTGGTGTAATTCCGTTCAGCAGTTCGGGCTGTAGCCGTGTCTAAAGTTTCCTATGGGAAAATGAATGGGGAAAACACGTTTTGGGACCCCCTTTTTCTCGGCCCCGCTTGACGAATCACCCTGAGACTTTCAGGGTAGGAGCGGACCGGAGCGGGCCATAAAGTTTGAAAATTTCGCGAAGATTCGTCAACCGACGCAAGAGTTATTTCAAATAGAATGTCGCGGATTTCCTATGGAAAATAGGTCCTAACTATAACTATCTACTGGCGACCGCCAGTAGATAATATATATATATATATATATATATATATATATATATATATATATATATATATATATATATATATATATATATATATATATATATATATCCAACTAGAAGGTTGCCCCACTTGAGTGTCATTGACATTACGCACTACAAGTACCATGAGGCCTGGAGAGCGGCCACGCCCACTGGGGCAGGTACGTGGTTTAAAAAGTGGCGTATGATAGTGTGTGCGCTGCTGCATAATCAAGCCTGTGACGAAGGGCAGGAGCCCGAAATGCGTCGGCGATGAACTTAGCTGTTTGCTTTTAACCTGTTTCTGCTGCAGACTACAATAAATTTTACAGATATCTACACCTGTGTGGGCACCATCTTTGGGGCAACCTTCTTGTTGGTTAATATATATATATATATATATATATATATATATATATATATATATATATATATATATATCTATATCTATATTCACTGAAAAAACCATAGGTTTTAGGGACAGTTATAGTTAGTTGGACATTGCACTCGTACAAAACCCGTGAAATTCCCTGTTATAGTTAGTTCAGCTAACTATAACTCGCGCCCCGCAATGCACTGCTGATGACGTCACATATTACATCACTCATGACATGGTCAGTGACATCACTGATGACATCACTGATGACATCTCAAATGACATCACTGATGACATCACTGATGACATCATCCAGTGACTGTGTGTTTCTGTAAAGTTTAAATATGTTTAATATATATAGGGAAAGGCGTATTGAAGAATGAGTGGGCGTATAAGTGTCTGAATGGATGATTTAGTACGTGAGTGACTGACTCTACAAGTGAGTGATTAAACGTATCTTACTGAATGCATGGGTTAGTGACTAAACTGTGTGAATGTCTGTATCCGTCTGTTTGTTGGTGTGTAAGTGGATGCATGGATTTGCGAATAGCTACATGAGTGTCTATATGGGTTATTGATTGGTTCTCTGAGTATCTGTATGGCTGCCTGAGTGTTTGTGTGGGTGGGGTGTGTGTGACTCTATACATAGATGTGTGAGTGGGTGATTCACTGGGTGCATGATTTCAAGAGTGCATCTGTGATGGACTGCTTGGGTGGGTGAGTGTGTGTATGGGTGTGTTAGTGAGTGAATGTATATCTTAGTGGTACATGTGCAAGTAACTACATATGTAAAAGGCAGTATATATGTGTGTTAGAGTATTTAAATGGCTATAAGTGAGAGTGTGTTATTGTGAGAGTGGCTGTATGGATGCGTGTGTGCTTGTATCAGTTATTGTATAAGAGCGTAAGAATGTGCTAGTATTTGTATGAGTAAGTGAGCTGGTGTGTGTATAACTGTATAGGTGAGTAAATGGGTGTGTGATTAATTTTTTGCATGACTGACTAGGTGTGTGAGTACCTCTATGGATGAGTGGCGGTGTGTGAGTGTTTATATAGGTGTATGAGTGCATATGATAGTCCTGTACTGAGTGACTGTAAGTATGAGTGACTGTACAGGTGAGTGAGTGGATGTGTGTGTAGACCTAAGAATCAGTGAGTGGGTATGTAGTTTTTGGTGTTGGAGTGTCTATGGTTTTGAGAATGGCAGTCTGTAATTTAGAGTGGGTGTATCAAAAGTTATATTAGGGTGTGAGAAGATGCATGAAATTATCACATGGATGATGTCATCAGTGATGTCATTTGAGATGTCATCAGTGATGTCATCAGTGATGTCACTGACCATGTCATGAGTGATGTAATATGTGACGTCATCAGCAGTGCATTGCGGGCGCGAGTTATAGTTAGCTGAACTAACTATAACAGGGGAATTTCACGGGTTTTGTACTGAGTGCAATGTCCAACTAACTATAACTGTCCCTAAAACCTATGGTTTTTTCAGTGAATTTCAAAGGTTTTTAAATGCTAATTTCTAACTATAACGTGTCTGAAACCTATGGTTTTTTCAGTGAATTTCAAAGGTTTTTTAAATGCTAATTTCTAACTATAACGTGCCTGAAACCTATGGTTTTTTCAGTGAATTTCAAAGGATTTTTAAATGCTAATTTCTAACTATAACGTGCCTGAAACCTATGGTTTTTTCAGTGAATTTCAAAGGTTTTTTAAATGCTAATTTCTAACTATAACGTGCCTGAACCCTATGATTTTTTAAGTGAATTTCAAAGGTTTTTAAATGCTAGTTTCTAACTATGCCAACAGAGGTAGGACATGTGAAGAAAGAAGAAAAAACGCCCAGAAAGAAGCAAAAGATGTGCAGAAAGAACCAACAGAGGAGCAGAAAGAGGCCTTGTTGCAAAATCATCCTGTGCCCACAACTTTTTCAGACGGGTACTGGTGGTAACTGACTCTGACTAACCAGAGCCAGTGCGCGTTTAGCACAGTGGTGAAGGGAGGGGGCCTGAGGTGACATGTGTGCAAACGCGCCCATGGCGCGTTTTTAAGTTGCGGGATTAAGACCCCTTGAATCCTGAGGGTCCCTGGGGCTCAACTAGCCCCCCAGGTACCTACAGTTAGGACCACAGAGCTGAGTTGCAGAGAGGCGTTCCGAGGCCACGCACCTTTTTTCACCTCTCTGCAACGCAACTCTGTTGTGCTTACTGAAGGTACCTGGTGGGCTAGTTGGCCCCCAGGATTCAAAGGGAATTAACTCCCCAACTTAAAACGCACCACAGGGCGTGTTTGCGCACATGTCACCTGAGGCCCCGCCCCTCCCTTCACCAATGTGCAAACGCGCCCGTGGCGCGTTTTAAGTTGGGGGATTAGGTCACCTTGAATCCTGAGAGTCCCTGGGGCCCAACCAGCCCACCAGGTACTTCCAGTAATCACCACAGGCCTGCGTTGCAACGCCTGTAACAAATTGTGCAGTTGTGTTTAGGTAGTGAAGAGGGTCGTGCTGGGGGTAGTGTTTTAGGGTTTAGGGTAGTGCAGTGGTGTTTGTGTAGTGTAGGGGGTCATGCTGGGATTAGATTTAGGGTTTAGGGTAGTGCAGTGGTGTTTGTGTAGTGTAGGGGGTCATGCTGGGGGTAGATTTAGGTTTAGGGTAGTGCAGTGGTGTTTGTGTAGTGTAGGGGGTCATGCTGGGGGTAGATTTAGGGTTTAGGGTAGTGCAGTGGTGTTTGGGTAGTGTAGGGAGTCGTCCTGGGGGAGTGTTTTAGGTTTAGGGTAGTACAGTGGTGTTTGGGTAGTGTAGGGGGTCGTGCTGGGGTTAGTGTTTTAGGGTTTAGGGTAGTGCAGTGGTGTTTGGGTAGTGTAGGGGGTCGTGCTGGGGGAGTGTTTTAGGGTTTAGGGCAGTGCAGTGGTGTTCGGGTAGTGTAGGGGGTCGTGCTGGGGGAGTGTTTTAGGGTTTAGGGCAGTGCAGTCGTGTTCGGGTAGTGTAGGGGGTCGTGCTGCGGGGAGTATTTTAGGGTTTAGGGTAGTGCAGTGGTGTTCGGGTAGTGTAGGGGGTCATGCTGGGGGTAGTGTTCTAGGGTTTAGGGCAGTGCAGTGGTGTTCGGGCAGTGTAGGGGGTCGTGCTGGGGGTGGTGTTTTAGGGTTTAGGGTAGTGCAGTGGTGTTCGGGCAGTGTAGGGGGTCGTGCTGGGGGTGGTGTTTCAGGGTTTAGGGCAGTGCAGTGGTGTTCAGGCAGTGTAGGGGGTCGTGCAGGGGGTGGTGTTTCAGGGTTTAGGGCAGTGCAGTGGTGTTCGGGCAGTGTAGGGGGTCATGCAGGGGTGGTGTTTTAGGGTTTAGGGCAGTGGTGTTCGGGCAGTGTAGGGGGTCATGCTGGGGGTGGTGTTTCAGGGTTTGGGGCAGTGCAGTGGTGTTCGAGCAGTAAAGGGGGTCATGCTGGGGGTGGTGTTTCAGGGTTTAGGGCAGTGCAGTGGTGTTCGGGCAGTGTAGGGGGTGGTGCAGGGGGTGGTGTTTCAGGGTTTAGGGCAGTGCAGTGGTGTTCGGGCAGTGTAGGGGGTCGTGCAGGGGGTGGTGTTTCAGGGTTTAGGGCAGTGCAGTGGTGTTCGGGCAGTGTAGGGGGCGGTGCAGGGGGTGGTGTTTCAGGGTTTAGGGCAGTACAGTGGTGTTCGGGCATTGTAGGGGGTGGTGCTGGGGCTGGTGTTTCAGGGTTTAGGGCAGTGCAGTGGTGTTCGGGCAGTGTAGGGGGTGGTGCTGGGGCTGGTGTTTCAGGGTTTAGGGCAGTGCAGTGGTGTTCGGGCAGTGTAGGGGGTCGTGCTGGGGCTGGTGTTTCAGGGTTTAGGGCAGTGCAGTGGTGTTCGGGCAGTGTAGGGGTCTTGCTGGGGCTGGTGTTTCAGAGTCTAGGGCAATGCAGTGGTGTTCGGGCAGTGTAGGGGGTCTTGCTGGGGCTGGTGTTTCAGGGTTTAGGGCAGTGCAGTGGTGTTCGGGCAGTGTAGGGGGTCGTGCTGGGGCTGGTGTTTCAAGGTTTAGGGCAGTGCAGTGGTGTTCAGGCAGTGTAGGGGGTCGTGCTGGGGCTGGTGTTTCAGGGTTTAGGGCAGAGCAATGGTGCTCAGGCAGTGTAGGGGGTTGTGCTGGGGGTGATGTTTCAGGGTTTAGGGCAGTGCAGTGGTGTTCGGACAGTGTAGGGGGTCGTGAAGGGGGTGGTGTTTCAGGGTTTAGGGCAGTGCAGTGGTGTTCGGGCAGTGTAGGGGGTCGTGCTGGGGGTAGTGTTTTAGGGTTTAGGGTAGTGCAGTGGTGTTTGTGTAGTGTAGGGGTCATGTTTTAGGGTAGTGCAGTGGTGTTTGGGTAGTGTAGGGGTCATGCTGGGGGTAGTGTTTTAGGATTTAGGTTAGTGCACTGGTGTTTGGGTAGTGTAGAGGGTCGTGCTGGGGGTAGTGTTTTAGGGTTTAGGGTAGTGCAGTGGTGTTTGTGTAGTGTAGGGGGTCGTGCTGGGGTAGTGTTTTAGGGTTTAGGTAGTGCAGTGGTGCTTGTGTAGTGTAGGGGGTCGTGCTGGGGGTAGTGTTTTAGGGTTTAGGGTAGTGCAGTGGTGTTTGTGTAGTGTAGGGGGTCATGTTTTAGGGTAGTGCAGTGGTGTTTGGGTAGTGTAGGGGGTCATGCTGGGGGTAGTGTTTTAGGATTTAGATTAGTGCAGTGGTGTTTGGGTAGTGTAGGGGGTCGTGCTGGGGGTAGTGTTTTAGGGTTTAGGGTAGTGCAGTGGTGTTTGTGTAGTGTAGGGGGTCGTGCTGGGGGTAGTGTTTTAGGGTTTAGGGTAGTGCAGTGGTGCTTGTGTAGTGTAGGGGGTCGTGCTGGGGGTAGTGTTTTAGGGTTTAGGGTAGTGCAGTGGTGTTTGTGTAGTGTAGGGGTCATGTTTTAGGGTAGTGCAGTGGTGTTTGGGTAGTGTAGGGGTCATGCTGGGGGTAGTGTTTTAGGATTTAGGTTAGTGCACTGGTGTTTGGGTAGTGTAGAGGGTCGTGCTGGGGGTAGTGTTTTAGGTTTAGGGTAGTGCAGTGGTGTTTGTGTAGTGTAGGGGTCGTGCTGGGGGTAATGTTTTAGGGTTTAGGGTAGTGCAGTGGTTCTTGTGTAGTGTAGGGGGTCGTGCTGGGGGTAGTGTTTTAGGTTTAGGGTAGTGCAGTGGTGTTTGTGTAGTGTAGGGGGTCATGTTTTAGGGTAGTGCAGTGGTGTTTGGGTAGTGTAGGGGTCATGCTGGGGGTAGTGTTTTAGGATTTAGGTTAGTGCAGTGGTGTTTGGGTAGTGTAGGGGGTCGTGCTGGGGGTAGTGTTTTAGGGTTTAGGGTAGTGCAGTGGTGTTTGGGTAGTGTAGGGGGTCGTGCTGGGGGTAGTGTTTTAGGGTTTAGGGTAGTGCAGTGGTGCTTGTGTAGTGTAGGGGTCGTGCTGGGGGTAGTGTTTTAGGGTTTAGGGTAGTGCAGTGGTGTTTGTGTAGTGTAGGGGGTCATGTTTTAGGGTAGTGCAGTGGTGTTTGGGTAGTGTAGGGGGTCGTGCTGGTGGTAGTGTTTTAGGATTTAGGTTAGTGCAGTGGTGTTTGGGTAGTGTAGGGGGTCGTGCTGGGGGTAGTGTTTTAGGGTTTAGGATAGTGCAGTGGTGCTTGTGTAGTGTAGGGGGTCGTGCTGGGGGTAGTGTTTTAGGGTTTAAGGTAGTGCAGTGGTGTTTTTGTAGTGTAGGGGGTCATGTTTTAAGATGCAATGCTCCAATACCTGACCAGTCTGCACTACATAAAACTGCAAAAACTAAAAATAAAAATTGTTTTGCACACTTTTGTCATTGGGCTATATGTGGGCTACATCTGGGTAATATTTGTGCTACATTTGGGCTCTTTTTTCACTGGTGGCCATCTTGGAAGACTTCTTTGTTATGAAGTTTCCTAATTTCTTCATTTACTGCAGTCTCCTCAGTAGGAAATGCTTTCAGTTTTTTACTTTGATTCCATCAAGAAGGCATTCAGATGTGTCTCACATCTGCCATAAATTCAGAATGTTAGCACTCTAGTTGCTCATTAGATCACTGGAGTAAAGCTACTGCTCACCAGGGAGTTAACTGGTAGTCTGCTGCTGGTATTGAAAGTGATTGTTTCAGTCTGCATGTCAGAATTTTCTAATGAAATAGAAGAGGATTTGAGATCTCACTTAAAACATGCCCTAATTTTTCTTTCTGCAGCACTAACCATAATTTCTATTTAAAAAAAGAACCCCTCATTTTGTTCCTTTTTAAATTAAATGTTTTAAGTGTTACCGGTTTATTCCAATCAAGATGGCTTCAGGTGTGCCATACTTTTGTCATAAGTAAGGCTGTTAGCGCTCTAGTTGTTCTTTAGAACACTCTGGGAAGCTGCAGTAGAACACAAAGGCATCAACTGGCAGGCTGCTCCTGTTGAAATATAACAGGAAGATATTTGAGATCACACTTGAAATATGTCCTAATTTTTCTTTCTACAGCACTAACCATAATTTCTATGACAAAATGAACCCCATCATTTTGTTCCTTTTTAAATTAAATGTTTTAAGTGTTACCAGTTTATTCCAATCAAGATGGCTGCAGGTGTGCCATACTTTTGTCATAAGTAAGGCTGTTAGCACTCTAGTTGTTCTTTAGAACACTCTGGGAAGCTGCAGTAGAACACAAAGGCATCAACTGGCAGGCTGCTCCTGTTGAAATATAACAGGAAGATATTTGAGATCACACTTGAAACATGTCCTAATTTTTCTTTCTACAGCACTAACCATAATTTCTATGACAAAATGAACCCCATCATTTTGTTCCTTTTTAAATTAAATGTTTTAAGTGTTACCAGTTTATTCCAATCAAGATGGCTTCAGGTGTGCCATACTTTTGTCATAAGTAAGGCTGTTAGCACTCTAGTTGTTCTTTAGAACACTCTGGGAAGCTGCAGTAGAACACAAAGGAATCAACTGACAGTCTCTGCCCTTGTTGGATGTACATGTTTTACTGAGAATGTCAGACTTCATTCTCACATGAGTGAGAAAGATAATGTGAATTTACAGAAAATATGCTCTCATTTTAGCTTCTGGAGCACCTTCCAAACCTCCATGGGACAAGCATGAGAAAATAGTGTTCTCTCAAACATGATTCATGATATCCCAGCAGAAGGTTTTTCACATGGTAAAATCACCTTGGAATACACCACAATTCCTAAAATTAGTATGGTACCGTCAACAAATAAATTCTAATGTAACTAAAGCCTGTTATCACCCTTTATAGTTCTCCTTTTGGTGACCCTCAAAATCTTCTATTCACTACAATGCATTTCAATGAGGTACTATCATTTATATTGGTCCCAAGATGGCTGCCAGAAATTCCAGGATGAAGTGCTGACAGCCAATCAGATCTCACGATGACATGTGTGGTTAGGCTCCGCCCAGATATATATGTGACTTTACTTTTGATTTTCTCAGGAACTACTGAACGGATTTACACCATTTAAGCAAAAGGCACGACACTGAACCAAGGGCTACCTCTTTGCCAAATTTGGTGTAATTCCGTTCAGCAGTTCGGGCTGTAGCTGCGACTAAAGGTTCCTATGGAAAAATGAATGGGGAAAACACGTTTTGGGACCCCCCTTTTCTCGGCCCCCACTTGATGTATCACCCCGAGACTTTCAGGATAGGAGCGGACCGGAGCGCCCCAACAAGTTGGAAACTTTCGCGAAGATTCGTTAACCGGCGCCAACGTTATTTCAAATAGAATGTCGCGGATTTCCTATGGATAATAGGTTTTAACTATAACTATCTACTGGCGACCGCCAGTAGATAATACATATATATATCTTGCCTTGAATGTGTGTGTAAGGAGTTTCAATTGTACTCCTTTGTGTACTGGGAGCCAATGGAGCTCCTTCAGAAGTGGTGTGATGTGAGCCTTGTGTGGGACTTTTCGAGCAAATCTTACTACCAAGTTCTGAGTGGTCTTCTGGTGAGTCTTTTGTTGATTTCACCTTAGATGGTGCTCCCATAATCGAGCTTGCTTGTGATGAGGGTGTGTGTGACAGTTTTCCGGGTGCTGATTGGGAGGTATTTGATAATCTTTCTCAGTATCTTCAGGGTACGGAAGCATGAGGAGGAGACAGTATTGACTTGTGCAGTCATGTCAAGTTTCTTGTCATTGGTGGTGGTGGTGAGTATCGGTTCTAGTTCTGTTGGATACCAGTTGGAGTGCTCTTCCTGAAGATCATGATTTCGGTCTTGCTGGTGTTCGACTTCAGACAGTTGGTCTTCATCTAATGAGCAATGTCTGTCATGCAGCATTGACCTTGATCTAGGTACAGGGCATCATGTCCAAGAGGGAGGTAATGAGTTGAGTGTCATTGATGGAAGAGAGGACGTTGATGAGAGTGGATGATGCTGGCTAGAAGGATCATTATGCGTTGAAGATGGAGGGGCTCAAGGAGGATCCTTTCAGAACTCTGCAGACAGATTGCAGGTGTCCAAGATGTATGGTACCAGGCTGACTGACTGGGTCCTTCTAGTCAGGAAGGAGCAGACCCATTAGGGTGTATAATCTTGGATTTAGAAAAATTGAGTAAATTGTAATCAATATAATAAAATGATTCAAGTATGACAATATACAATCATTAGTACTGGAGTTATTCAAATGTTTTTTGTGAAAATAGTGCCTAAAAGCAGAAAGTGCAACTCGTGGTCATCTGGTCATATTAGAATGGGAGAAATTCACAAGTTCAGGCCGACTGCGATGTAGTATGAGCTGAATACACGGACCAGATTTGTCCTGCTGACAATTTACCTTCTTAAGCCCGGTGCAAAGGGTTATGTTCATGTTGGAGGAGGCTTTTTGCTTCCCCATGCCCTCCAATGACCGTATGCTTACCTCTGCCCCCTCCCTCTTGCCCCATAATCCATTGAGCTGCCACTGCTGCTCCTGCCTGCCCTGCATGACCTGATGTACTTCCACTATACCTCCTGCCTGCCTAGCATGGTCAGTCCCTGCTCCTTCCACCCTGCCTTCCATTGTCAGAATCCATACTACCTATCCCCTCTCTCCTACCATCTACATTTCATTGTCCTGCCCCTAAATTCTGTCCTCCATGGTTCATTGTGCTGCCACTGCCCCTCATGCCTGCCCTGTGTGGTCTGTTTTGCTGCCCCTGCCCTCTCTCCCTGCCTCTCTATTGTCTGCGAGCCCAGTCCCTACCCCCTCCCTTATTAACTCCATGGTCCTTTGTGTGTGCCCCTGCCCTTTCACTCTTGCCCCCCACCCCATGGTCCGTAGTGCTGCTGTTAACCCTCCTGCCTGACATGTGTGCTCTGTTGTGCTGCCACAACCACTCCTGCCTTCTCTGCATGGTCAGCTTGGTACTCCTGCCCTGACCCTCTCCCTCTGCCTTCCATTGTCCATGTGCAGACTTCTGCATCCTCCTTCCTGCTCTCCATGGTCTGTTGTGTTGCCATTTCCCCTCCTTCCTGCCCTCTATGATTCGCTATGCTGCCACTCCCCCACCAACCTGACCCTGCATGATACTTTCTGCTGCCACTGTCCCTCCTGTCTGCACCACATGGCTAGCTTGTTGCCACTACCCCTGCTGCCTCCTGCCCTCCATTGCCTGAGTGCATTGCCCTATCCCTTCCTTTTGCCTTCCATGGTCTGTTGTGCTGCTACTGTCCACCCTGCCTGCCCTGCATGGTCCATTGTGCTGACACTGCTCTTTCAACTTGCCCTCCATGGCCAGCTTGCTTCCCTTGCCTTCCTCCCCCCGCCCTCTATTGAACGTGTGCATGCCCCTGCCTCTTCACTATTACTCTCCATAATCTGTTTTGCCACTGGCCCTTCCACTGTTGTCCCTGTGCATGCTCTTGACCCCTTTTTTTGCCCTCCATGGTCTGTTGTGCTGGAATGCCCTCCCACCTGCCTTGTTTGGCCTATTGTGCTGCCACTACCCCTGTTGCCTGCCCAGCATGGTCACCTTGCTGCCCTTGTCGCCTCCTCTGTTTTCTAGTCCATGTCCTTAACCCATTCCTCCTGCCCTCCACACTCTTTTGTGCTGCTACTTCCCCTCCTTCCTGCCCTCAATGGCCCATTTTTCTTGCACAGCCACTCTTGTCTGTCCTGCATAGTGCGCTTGCTGCCCCTGCCCCTTCTCACTGTCCTCCATGGTATGTTGTTCTACCACTGCCCCTCCCTCCGGCTTTGTGTGGTACATTGTCCTTCACTACCCCTCTGGTCTGCCTGGCATGGTGAACTTGCTGCCTCTGCCCCTTCTACCTCCACCCTGTCCTCAATTGTATGAGTCCCTGCCCCCTTCCTTCCCTCAGTGTTTCAATTAACAACTAGAACACTAACACTCTGTATTTATTACAAAAGTGTGGCATCTTGATGGAATCAAAACTCTAAAACCTGTAGCATTTCTTTTAGGAATTATTAAATGAGGTGGGTAATTTTCTCACTGAAACAATAGTCAGTGCTCTCAAAAGCTAAAATGAGGCATATTATCTGAGTTCTCAAATAGCGGCAAAGTGCTTTTAACCTTGTTTTCATTTTCATATTTTTTACACAGTTGATCACTTGATTATTGGTGCCTGAAATGCATAAGCATTTTGCACACTTCTATCACTGAGCTATATTTGAGCTACACCGGTGGGGGGAGTTGGGAGGGTTGTGATATTTGGGCTTCAAATTTCCTCATTTACTACAGCATCCTCTGTAAAGATTTGAATCCATCAATATGGCAGTAAGGAATGCAATATTGTTGCCATAAATTCAAAATAGTAGCACTCTAGTTGCTCATTAGAACAGTGTGGTAAAGCTGTGGTGGATCATCATGGAGTTAACTGACAGGCTGCTGCTGGTGTTGACGGTTCATGTTTCAGTCTGTATGTCAGAATGTTTTACTGAAATGGATGAGGAAGATATTTTCGAACTCATCGAAAATGTGTTCTGATTTTGCTTTCTATAGCACTAACCATAATTTCTGTCACAAAATACAGTTTTGGTAATTTCTAAACTAAGGGGCATATTTACAAGCCCCTTGCGCCACTTTTGCGCCGCCGTTGCGTCACGCATGTGATGCAGCGGCGACGCAAACCATGCGCCGCATTGCGCTATATTTACAACGTGACGCATCTAGGGAGATGCGTCACGTAATAAACCCCTGCGCCACATGAAACCTGCGTCAGGTTTCATGTGGGCGTACCGGCGCAGGGGGCGTTCCGGCGCAGGAACGCTCGGAAAAGTGACGTAGTGAAATCTACAACATTTCACGCAGTCACTTTTCTCGACGCTGGTGCGTCAAATCCTTACGCCTGCTTCAAGCAGGCGTAAGGATTGACGCACCATGTTAGGGATAGGGAAGGTTGGAACAGTGCTGGAGTTGCGTCGCACTTGCGACACAACTTCAGCACTGCGCCAACCTTCCGCCGGCAGATGCGTCATGCATCTGCTTATCTCTGTGCCACGATGCGCCGCATTGTAAATGCGGCGCATCGGACGTGGCGCAAGGGTAAACTTGCGTGACGCATTTTCCCTGGCGCATCCCTGCTGATATGCAGGGATGCGCCAGGGAACGTAAATATGCCCCTCAATGTTTTATGTTTTACAGCTTTGATTTGGTTAAAATGGCTTCAGGTCTTCCACACTTTTGTAATGAGTAAGAAAGTTAGTGCTCTATTTGTTCATCACAACACTCTTGGAGACTGTAGAAGAACACAGGAGAATCAGCATTTTTCACAGTGTAAAATCACTTTAGAAATTACCACAATTGCTAGAATTAGTATGGTACCACCAACAAATGATTTATAATGAAATTAAAATCTGTTGTGATGCTTTATATATGGTCCTTTTTGAGACCCTCAAAACCTGTGATCAACTACAATACATTTTAACAGGGACCAAGTCCCCGAGTCCTGTTATGGTTGTCACAACATGTTGTGACCATCCAATTAAGGGGGTGGGGTTCCCTTTGGGACCCACCCATAAGCCCGTTGAGGCCAGGGTGTGCTTACCCTGCCCCTTTACATATTTCTAATACATTTTCAGGCCACAGGAACCATGTCCCTGAGTCTTGTAAAGACTGTCTCAACATATTGTTCAGTATGTGAACAACCCGTCAGGTTTGACTAATTCTCTCTTCAAATTGGTCAATCAGAGCATATTCAGACACCAACATTTGAAATATATTCATAAATTTGAACCTTTATTTCTCTAAAACTACTGAATAGATTTTCACCAAATTACAAAAAGCACGCATTCTGAGTAAAGACCTAGCTTTCTGCTAAATTTGGTCTAACTCCGTTCAGCCTTTTTGGTGATAGTGTTGTTCAAAATTCCCTATGGAAATTGCATGGGTAAATTGCATTGTGGGACCCTTCGTTTTTCTTGGCTCCCGCTTGATGGATCACCCAGGATCTTTCCACAAAAGGAGGTGGATGAACTTTTTTAAGAAAATTTCTTGGATAGTCGCCAAACGATGTCAAATTTATTAGCAAAAAAAAAAATCGGTGTGGTATGGTAATGTGGCCCTAACTGTGAATAACTACACAGCGGCAAATGCATATATATTTAAGTGAATAAAAATTGGTATTAATGATTATTTATAAAATATCATAAAAAACATAACTTTTTAAAATGACATTAAATGCTTAAACTTTGTAAAAATGTTTTAATGAAATATATAACAAGTTTACCAAATAGTAAATGAAAATAAAATAGTTAATGAGGATTCATAATTTGCTTTTCATTATTGTTTAAAAATTAATATTTCTATTGTTAGTTAATATATTCATTTTATTATTTAATACACATTTAAGTAAAGGATTTAATGTTGTGTAAAAATAGTGTTTCCTGGTTAATAATGAATACTTTTCAATATATATGTCACTGAATTAGCCTCTCTCATCAGGTCCTTTGGGTTTTCTCCGACTTTCTAAGTAGATGACACACAAATCGTGTTGTCAGCCTCCGACAACGTTAACTACGCAAATTCCCAACTACATAACTGTATGCGAGCAATCGGTATCTGGGTGGGCAAACATTGCCTTAAATTGACTTCGGATAAGACTGAGGTCATCCTCGTCAGCTGGTCTTCACTTATGGGACTACTTCCATCGCCAGTGTCAAAAGTAAAAACTCTGGGAGTTTTAATGGATGACAAGCTTAACTTTAGCAAACAAATTAACTCAGTCATCTCTTCTTGTTTTAATACCCTCAGAGTCATTAGGAAAATTCTTCCCTTCATTCCCCCCAACTTGAAGAAGACAGTAATCACCTTGCTAGTACTAACAAAGATAGATTACTGTAATGGTCTGTACCTAAACCTTTGAAAACAAAAAAAAATCTGAACAATTCGCAGACTTTATAGAATGCGACTGCCAGACTACTTTTAGATCTTCCTAAATTTCACTCTGTTTCCCAAGCCATCCGGGGACTCCACTGGCTATCAGTTGGCAAACTAATCACATTTAAGGCACTCTGCCTTACTTACAAAGCCCTTCATAATACTAGCCCTGAATATTTTAAACAAATCCTAGCCTGGTACGAACTCAGAAGAAACCTTCAATCTAGAGGATCAATGAAGGTTATCTACCCCAGATTTGAAAGAGTGAGGTCGGGCAGAAGCTGCTTCGCTTCAGGAGCTTCTAAACTCTGGAATTTTCTACCCTCTAACATCAAAGCCGTCCCCTCTTTATTAGCATTCAGAAAGCTCCTGAAAACCAGGCTTTTTAACAACTAGCTTCCACTAAAGTCTCTGTTTCCATTATGCTGAGTTAGCGCCAAGACATCTCAGTGTGTACATGAGCTTTACATATTTATTGACATAACATAACATGCATTACTGTTTTACAAGGCATGGACGACTGCAGAATCTGAGCTTGCTGCAGGCAATGCTTGTTTTAATATCAGGGAAATCAACATTAAAAATCGTCTCAAGAGACCATAAAACAGGCCCACAAATATCTAAAAAACCGGCCCACACACTGACTTGTCAGACCAGTCCATCAGGCACTGCCAGGTTGCCCTACAGGCCAGTCCGAACGTAGGTGTAGCCGCAGTTCTACACGTGAGTAAACATACACATGTAGAGTTACCATTGCGAATCGAAATTCGTTTTTCAATAATCGTATCCTCCTTTAATCTCATAACCCTAAAACCAAACGAAAAAGCAAAACATTTCCATTCACGGCCTTACTGGAGATCTGATCCCCGTACTCTAATAAACATTAAAATTAATGCAAATAATGTAAATTGAATGTTTCATTTAGTTCTAGATGTTTGCATACTCATTTTCACATATTTAGTACGTGATCTCAATGTTGTGCTAATAAAACAAAGAGAATACGTGACATCAGTCTCTTATTTGCTACAATGAACTCTGATTATATACTTCCTCAAAGTGTCTTCAGTAAGTGATCTTAATTCTACAGAATTTCTCGTTCTTACCTCAACAAAAACAAAACACGGGAAGGCGGTATCGCTCGTTTGGGTTTGGCCTCTTCTGTGTGAAATCATGCTCACCTGTGGATACAAGAAATCCCTTTTAAAGGTCATGCATAGGATATTTATATATCACATTTGATACTGAAAGGAGTGATTGACTAATTCATCCCAATATCACTGAAAAAAGATGTAGCTACAGGCTCTCCAGCTTCATGATTTCCCTACTGTTTCCCAATATAATTGTTCCCCAAGCTATCTGTGTCCACTGAGGTGCTCCTGAGAAGCAGGGTCAATCTCCTCCCATTCTGGAACTGAAAACCCAAGGAGCGGATTTGTACAAAAACATTGCAGATGACTTTAATCCTCATATAATGCTGCCTAAATCAATTAAGGAGAGTTAGGAAAGCGTGTGGTAACGAATAGGCACCCACATTACCTAACATTACATCACATAACGTGAGATGATGCTGCATAACCTACAATTTTATGGTACCTTTCATTCACTTCACATGGCAATATTTCATATGTCAGAGAAGAACGGAACCTAACATGACATAACATAGCATAGCATAGCATAGCACAGTATAACATAACACCACCCTTCTCTTATCTCTTTACCATCCTTCCTCCATAAGCCCAGCCATGTCATCACTTCACATTCTGCATCCCCTCGTCCTTGCAAGGCTGTTCTCTGAACGCCTAATTGTCAGTTCCGGGAACCCAATTACACTGACAATAGCACTGACCTCCATTCACATTCATTGAGCTGTTGCTGGAGCAGTCTCTCTTTGCACTATTTTTAAAAGATAATCCTGACCCTCTCCGGGCACTCTTTCTGGGGACAGTTTCTCATACTTATTTAGGCGTCTCGGGGATCAGGACGCATGTGCAGTCAACTGCAGATGTGGAAAATACTGCCTACTATGTACCAAGTAAGCTATAGAAGTTTTCCTTACTAATAATGTCAGTAGCGAAAATTAAGAGCCCTTCGTTGTCTCCTGGCACCCTGTCCTCGATGCTACTTGCTTGTTAGACGTTCAATAAGATAAAGTAATTTTCTGGTACATCACACAGTTTGGCTGAATGGAATTCACTTTGGGGAGCCCGCACACTTGAGGTGACTGCGCACAGTGGCCAGGGGCAAGAACAAAGCTGCTGTGCAGTTTCAAAGGACCATTCCAAATTGTTACTGACACTATGATCCTCTTCTTTGGGTATCACCATGAGCTCTATGGTAACACTATTCCGTTTTTCACATGGCTATCCGAGAAAAGCCAGTGAACTAGCTGCCTTTAACCCAGGACATTTGAGGCCATGCAATACAAGACTCATGAGGTGCACATCTCAGACGTCCCTGAGCATACACGATACATAAATTGGGTTCTGTACTGTGCACACTTGAAGTGTGTTACAGAACAGTTGTAGGACACGTGGGGCCATATTATGCTTAGGTTGCACTGTCCCTGTTTGCGCCATGGCACACTTTTAATGAGGTGCATCATTAGTGGAGAAGTGTGGCTCAATGGTTAGAGCGGCAGACCCTGATGCAGAGATCTGGCCCGGGACCACGGTTCAATTCCCGTCTCGGCGGGTCTTGGGCTCAATTTCCTCGGACCTGATAATTCTCGCCTCGGTGCCTATTCTAATCATGGGTCCCACTCTGCAACTCTGGGCAATAGCTTGCTTAATCTCCAAACGCCCCCACCAGCGCTGGGATGCCTGGCTTCACCTTGGGGGTGCCCAGAAGTGGACATTTCACAGGGAAAAGCCAGGAAGGGTTCCACAGTGGTATGCGTACAGCGCCTCGACGCCCCAGTTGGGGTAGCAGCGCGCTTTACAAGTACGAATTTCATTCATTCATGTCCAGCAGCGTCAGTGCGTCCGATTTCATATAATGCGCTGCCCACAAGGAAGCCATAAACGTGCACCCGCCCTGGGGGCAGCACATCAGTGAAAGGTGGAGTGGCAGTTTGAAGATGTCACTCCTTCTTTCATGGCCTTACCCCATCTGACTTCATAAGGAGGGCTGCAATGCCCCTTCAGGAGTGTGCAGTGAGTGAGGAAATGATGTGGAAGGCTGATTTTCTTTATTAGGTCATGGAACTGTGAGGTTAATTGCAATATCCTTCTAACATCGAGAAAAGGGTATTCAATTACTTAGAATTCATGATCACACCAAACCTTTAAGAAATCCCACAAAATGCTCCAGTGCTAATGGACTGTGTTGAAGTTTTATCACAGAGTCGACACAGTCCAAACCTACGGAATTAAAAAAGATATTTGAGAGGTCACCTCACTCACAACGTAACATGGCATGCTTTATCCTCGGCGACCCCCCACACCAGAGTAGGATAATACCACTCCCTCAGACTCACCAAAAGTGGGAGTTCTTAGACATTCTTTTTTTTCTGGACAATCACAGGGTCCAGATATTGTGTTGAAAATACCTAAAGGTATACCCAAGAGATTCCCTTTTATTTATAGGTACCCTTAGTATGTCCTAAAAACAAAACAGCATGGTATGAGGATGAAGAATGATGGTTCCTTTAATCACATATAACTGTCAACATGTTTCAACCGACTATTACGCCTTTACTGGTCAACGATCTTCTTCAGGGCTTAAGAACTCCCTGCCTGAATAATGCATCCATCACATGCCAAAATAATAGGCATACTGGTTGAATACCTGTTTACTGAGACTCAACAGTGATACCCTATTTTGGGATACAACTGAGCATCCTGGGTTAGAGTGGGGTTGAATCTGCTTGAGTGGTATTATCCTACTCTGGTGTGGGGGTCACCATGGTTGAATCATGCCACAATAAGTTGTGGATAAGGTGCCCTCCCTTTTTTGATCCCGCAGGTTTGGACTTTGTCTACCCAGTGATAAAACTTCACCACAGTCCATTTGGCACTCAACATTGTTTGTCAGATTTCTTTGTTTAAATTTGAGGACGTGCTTAGGTTTTCATCCTCTATCTATTCCCCGGGTGATTGTACACCAAACCTTTCCCACTAATATCCATTGCGTCTAGTTCTTTCGTATGAAAGAGATATTACAGTTGTAGACATGAAGAATAAAGGTCAAACCTTTAGTGCAAAATTAAACACACCATAAAGCATGTAGTGAGATGTGGCAAATGGATATATATGTATGAATATGTATATGATATTCCCACAGCGCAAACCAAGCCAAAAGGCAGCAAATATTTGAATTATTTGAACAAGCTTAATATAAACTGGATTAAAAAAATGCTGTAGCTCAGTATATGAAGAAACACTCACAGGGATTCTATATTTCCTACAGTGCCCTATAGTGCAAAAAATAAACACGTCAACATAAGTACTATCTGCTGATCACTGCTCATTTAAAAAAATAGGGACAATCTAAGGCTGACCGTGATGGAGCAGATGTTGGATACACCAAGCGGATCACCCCGGTCAAAGTTTTTTCCTTCTGATATTTTTTTTATAGAAGTGAAAATCCTCCAGGGTGAATCAACCACAGTCCTGTCAAAGCTGAATAGCCATTGGACAAGGTCATTCTGAAGCCGTTGTAGTAGGAGAAAATCAAATTTTGCTTCCTCTCTCAATGGCTGAATACTGTGGCACCACCAAGCATATTAGGAGTTGCCTGTCCACCATCCTTTTCATGGCGGTGAGCTCACTTTGAAAAAGGTGGTGGAGAGGCAACTAAGGGGGCCCAAACAGGGCTGTCTGTCACTCCTGGGCCTGAAATTGCACTCCCTTCTTGCACAGTGTTGCATACACGACATGGTGCATGCCACACTGTGCAGGAACATGCTGCAGGCGCTGTCACTGCCACTGCCGTGAGACCTCCGCAGCACCGCCCGCCAGGGATTTCAGTGGTAATCCGAAGGGCGGGTGCACTACGGGCTTGGCGGTCTTCCTGTAGGCGCGGCGATGTCAGGCCAACAGGAGGACCGCCAAACTCATAATCAGGCCCTTAGGGGGTCATTATGATGTCGGGCGGATCGCCACCGCCCGACCGGCGGTGGTGATCCACCTGAAATCTTACCCCGCCCGCCCTCCATTTACCCCGCGCCATATTACAATGGCGGGGGGACAGCGGCGGACGGAAAGACCGCCCGCCGCATTTCCGCAGGCAGGCAATCGTTCCGATTGCCTGCCGGGCGGAACTCGGGCCTAATATGGTGGCAGTGTCTGGAAGACACCGCCATCCATATTAGGATGCCTGGCGGTGAAGGCCTTGCCGCCATGGAAAGGCATGCAGGAATTGCTTTGGGGGCCCGTTGCGGGCCCCCGGGGGGTGGGGGGGTGAGAGGCTGCATTTGGGGGTACCTATGGTACCCCCCTACATTGGCATGCACAAGGTGGCAGGCACCGCGCAGTGCCTGTCTCGTTGTGCATGCCAATGCACTGCATGCATTTTTTACATTGCGGCGGGTGCTGCTGACAGCACCGCCCGCCGCAATGTTAACAATGCGGAATGCGACCGCACGGTGGCGGTCGCATCCTAATGGGCACAGCGGGACTGCCGCACCTCTGGCGGTTGGTCCCGTTTACCGTTACGGTGGCAGGCGGAGTTTGTCCGCCCGCCATCGTAATGGGCCCCTACGTCTTTTTTATGGAGGTCAAAATTCTCCAATGGGGCAAACCTGAAGCTGCATCGGCCAAAGTAACATCAAAATTGGACACCTTTGCCATGAAGTCCAGCTAACGATCCAGAGGTCTTGGAAGTCCAAAATATTTCCACGTCCCAACTTTTCAGACTTTCTGGGGCAGTTCATCCTAGCCACTTCTAAGGTTCTCAGGACTTCAGAATCAGCACTTAGTAGCAAGGACACACTCCAGCAAATACCACCCGCAAGGTTTATTTCAGTTCCATTTGAAACTGGTCCACTGGTCACTCCTGAAAAAATTAACTCTTGCTGCTCTTCCCAATAGCAACATAAGATGCCAGTCAAGTGACTCTTGGAGTCCACTTTTTTGTCCTAGGAGCAAGTGGTGGCAGGTCAGCCCTTCAGGTCTCCTTACAGGTTACAGACAGCAGGTCTAGTCCTCTTCTGTTCCTCCACAGGTTCAGAAAGTGCTATGAGGAGCTGGGGGTAAGGTGATACTTTTTTCAAATTTACTAGCCATTGGGTGGGGGTTATTCCTGCACACTCCATATGCAAAGTGAAAATATTTCCTTATCACTGAACTATAACTACAAGTTAGGGAATTTCCTGTGCATGCCAAAACTGCCCCACGTCAGTTAAGCTGGGTCACATTTCTCCCCCAAGCCATCCTGTCAGGGCCAAATCATTGTCTCTGCTGTGAAAGCAGTATTTCACATCTCACTGAAGCAGCACTGACAGGCCAGCAGCAGGCATTCATATGCTGATAAGCCTGCAGGGGCTTCAGGCATTGGAAGAGTCATTATTTAAAAGTTACTATTCCTTCAATATTGAATTGGATCTTTTTTAATTTTAAAAACAGTGTTGAACCGTCTGTATGTCTTATTCAGAATCCAATATTGTAACCCTACATTGAAACTAGATTTTGGGGGATAGTCACTGTAGGAACATGCAAACATTAGAAGGCTGATTTAAAGTTTAGGAGACATAGAGTAATTTGTGGGGGTGGTGGAGGCATTGCCCCCATCATCCCGAGAGATCTCTGCCTACCAACTCTAGTGATATCTGTCAGCCCCAGAGACAACTTTTAAAATTGACAGGAACTGCCATCACAGTGGTACCTGTCAAGGTTGTAAAAGTTTGACAGATGGCCGCCCATCAACTTGTTATACAGTTTTCATTTTTCAATACAAATTGCCAAAGCAGGAGTTTGTTTTTGAAATATGAAAACCTAATGACTCCCATGATGTGGGGGTCTTTAATTTTTACTATCCCTCACTACTAGGTTTTACATGGTGGTGACGAACAGCAAATAAAAAGTCATCTGACCACCCACTCTAAACTGGGAAGGCGGTTGGATTTCTGGAGTATGGCAACAAAGGAGTCCATGTATGAGCTATTGTTGCCATTCTTTCAGTCTGCCCACCTCTAAACCTGCCAGGTGTACTGTGAGTTTGGCAGAGAAGGTACTCCGCCACCAATGCAACGGAGTACCCTCTCCGCTCAACTCTATATCTGCCCTTAAATTCTTATATGTTCTACTTTTAAATACCATGCTTAACAGGATTAGTTAATGTTTAAAAGTAGGCTTTTCCTCCTGTCCAAAGGTTTATTTTGCAGACCAGCCTGCAGGTTCAAAAGCTTGGGCAGTCAGGCTACACATGTATACCTGAAGCCATGTTCTTCTTTGTCAGCCGAGCAAATGGCGCAATAGGTGCTACAGTCCATAGGTGAAAATGATCACACAATTTGAGACCGGTTTACGGGTCAAGTACATTACAGTTAGTTCGAGCAGATTATAAAAAGTGGTTATTTGCACATCTCTGAATTTTTGGGTTCC
This sequence comes from Calotriton arnoldi, assembly GCA_963921515.1. Taxonomy (NCBI): domain Eukaryota; kingdom Metazoa; phylum Chordata; class Amphibia; order Caudata; family Salamandridae; genus Calotriton; species Calotriton arnoldi. The sequence goes on from CAWUFW010019410.1 coordinate 76,802, forward strand.
CATACTAGCATGTGAATTAGAATCTACCTATGCACTTGCAATGGGTCCAGCCAATTTAACCATCCTAGGGGATCTCAACCTGCATTTCGACCAGACGCAAGACGCCGCAGTTATCAGCGTGCTGGCGGACCTGGCAGCCTGCCAACTCCACCAACTGGTCCCTGGCCCCACTCATTCAGCGGGTCACCTGCTGGACCCTATTTTTTCTAATATTCCATCTGCCACGGTAGAGACCCCTAAACCTGTAGGTTGGTCCGACCATTCTTTGATAACCATGTCTTTTCCGGCACCCGAACCCCTTGTCAGGGACACGCATCCCCCCGTCTTCAGGCGCCCTTGGCGTAAACTGAGACTGGAGGATTTTCATGCGCTTCTCACTGCGAATTTTCCAGCACCACAGAACGATGCCGATGGGGCTTACAGTGATTTCTGTAACTGGATTGTCCAAACCCTGGACTCCCTCATCCCAGCTAAATGGATGAAAGGCTGCTCTGCGGACCCTAGCCCATGGTACAATGACACACTGGCCACTCTGCGGAAAGCATGTAAGAAACTAGAGCGCTTGTGGAGGAAAGACTATGACCCTATAACAAAAAAAACCTATTTGGCTGCGATTAAAAACTATCATAGAAATGTCTGTACCGCCCGGGCTGCCTACTATGCTAACGAAATACAATTAAGTCCTAACCCGGCTAAATGTATTTTAAAAATTTTGAAGGATCTGAGAGTAAGAAACAAATCCCAGGCCTCTGCGATCATTTCTGAGCAACAATGTGAAGACCTGGCGCTGTTTTTCGTTAACAAGGTGGACACCATCTATCGGTCCTTTCCACAAAAGCCGTCTTCTACGGCCACTCTTTGCGGACCCTCCCCTTGCACTCTCTGACAGCTATCCCCAGTATCTCACAGGAAGAGCTTACTCTCCTGAGTAAGAAAGTCAAATCTGGCTCTCCGGCCGACCCTCTAAAACCTGCCCAGTTTAGGGACTCACTGTCTCTCTTTTTGGCTCCTCTGTGCCAGATCATTAACACTTCATTTACCACTGCTGTGGTCCCTGTGCTCTGGAAACAGGCTAGGGTTTCCCCCATTCTTAAAAAACCCTTGTTGGACCCAGCAAAGCTGGAAAACTTCCGGCCAATCTCCCTCCTGCCGTGGGTAGCTAAGATTGCTGAGGCCCATGTCAACAACATCCTTACAAAATTTCTCTATACCAATAACATTCTGGACCCTTCGCAAAATGGTTTCCGTGCTGGTCACAGCACAGAGACAGCTCTTCTGGCAATGACTGAACACCTACGGACCATTCTGGACTCCGGTCATACTGCGGCACTGATTCTACTTGATCTCAGTGCCGCATTTGACACCGTTTCACACGCGACTCTGCTACAACGTCTGGAGGCTGCCGGGGTGGTGGGCCTCGCACTCGAATGGTTTAGGTCATTCTTGAGTGAAAGATCCTTCCGCGTGTCAGCCCCCCCGTTCCTCTCCCAGTCCCATTCCATTGGGCAAGGGGTACCCCAGGGCTCTGCTCTGAGTCCCGTATTGTTTAACTTATATGTCCAGCCTCTTGCTACGGTGGCCAGGAAGATGGGCCTCACTGTGGTCTCATATGCTGACGATACGCAGCTAGTGGTGGCCCTATCCGATGGTTCCCCTCTGGACGCCCTCAGGTTTAGGAGCGGCCTGGCTGCCGTGGCAGAGTGGATGACCTCTAATTGCCTTCAGTTGAACGCCACTAAAACGGAGGTACTGTTGGTAGGGAAGGACAGGAACCTCTGGAATGAGCAATGGTGGCCAAGTGTGCTTGGAGACACCCCCACCCCTAAGATGGCGGTCAAGAACTTAGGGGTTTGGATGGATTCCACCCTCAGCTTCCAAGAACATACAAAAAAAGTAGCGGGCACTTGTTTTGGCCTCCTGCGGGGTCTCAAGCTGTTGCTGAGGATTTTCAACCCGCCTACACGCCAGCTGATTGTCCAGTCTGCTATTCTATCCAGACTGGACTACGCTAACTCGCTCCTCTTAGGAGCCAATCAGGCTGAGGTAATGCGATTACAGCGTGTGCAGAATGCGGCTGCCAGAGCCCTCCTAGGGCTTCCACGTCACTGTTCCGCCACTGACGCCGTTCGGCGGCTTCACTGGCTTCCGGTGGCCAAACGGATCCAATTCAAGGCACTTTGCCTATCTTTTAAGATCTTGAAACTGGCCTCACCCAGCCTCCTTGTCAACATGTTAACCCCCTACGAATCCACTCGTGAGCTGCGATCCTCGGGGCAGTACTTAGTCACTGTCCCCCGTGTGAAGCGCATCTGGGCTGGTGGTCGATCGTTCCACTACATGGCCGCTAAGCTATGGAACTCTCTGCCCCCTCAGATTCGCTGCTTAAATCACTTGTTGGCTTTCAGGAAAGCAATCAAAACCTTCCTCTTTCCGCCAGCTTAGGCCGCCTGCTCTTTTTTCCTGTTGCTTACCAGTTTCTCCTTTACCCTGCTACTCTCTGTGGCTGGCAGCGCCGGGACGCCTCTTCGCTGGGGCAGCTGTGCGCTATATAAATCTGGTTAACATAACATAACATAACATTTCCCAAAATTACATCTTTCTTACACACTGTCTTACATTTGGAAGGCACAAATGCAGAGAAAGGCAATTGGTAATAATACTTAGGCCCTCATTATGATGTCAGTCAGACTGCAACTGACGGCCTATCGGTTGCGACCCGACCAACATCTAGTGCTGCTGTCCGACCCCCATATTAAGATGCGCGGCTGTCTGAGGCAGCTGGCCAAGGGTCTGACCAATGATTCTAATGGGCTAAAGGAGCCCGACTGACCATCGGTCGGAAAGTAATCGGGTGGTCGCATCCTAATTCGTTGGATGGAACTGTCGACTACTAGTCTGTTGGTTTCCATTTCAATACGATGACGGTCGGGCGCTCGTCCGACCGGCATTGTAATCAGGGCCTTATTCTCCTATTCTGTGTTCCCCTAGATTTCGGACCCTAGCTCAGCTGGCAAATAGGAAAACCTAGCCAACCTATACATTTTTGAAACTAGACACCTAGGGATATCCAGGGTGGGCTGACTTGCATGGCTCTCACCACATTTTATGACCCAAAATGCCTTGCAAACCACAAATGTTGAATAAAAACACATTTTTCTCATACTTCGGTGTTGGAAAGTTCTGCAGTCTGCAGGGAGCCACAAACGCCCTTCCACCCGACATTACCCCGAGTCTCCCCATAAAATGGTACCTCACTTGTGTTGGTAGACCTAGTGCCCATGACAGGAAACAGCCCAAAACACAAAATGGATGCAGTGCATTTTTCCACCAAAAATTGACCCTTTTTTTCCCCAATGAGCCGATCGGCTCATTTCACTTTCACTTTCGACGTAATGATGTCAGCGCACCACAGGTGTCGATCTTTATTACACTAAAATAAAAAAAATGCCTCGGTCGGCAGGGGAAGCTCTTCCCCTGCTCCCGAGGCTGAATAATAAAAAAGGATTTCCTGGACATGTGCAGAGTACAGAATGGTTCCATCCTCCGCACATGCCCTCCGTGGCGGAGGACGTAACTGTTCTGTCGTCCGCGCGGAAAAGGTTAAACCATGGTCTGGGCCCTGTTTTGAAATGATTGTAGTTTGGCAGGTAGTAACTGAAAACAGCAATCCGGATTCATATTAGCCACAAATCCAGCTTTTACAGAGCAACACCAAAAAAGGAAAGAGCAATTTGGAGGTGTGGTGCACCTGAACATTCTTTGCCTTGCCAAATAGCAGCCATAAATCTGACTTTATAAATAAACAGTATATCAATGAGAAAAGCTTGAACATGGGTCCCCGTCGAGTTTTATTAATCCACCTCTGAAAAATAACAATTGGAATGTACTTACTGCAGCCCAGAACATTGGGGGCCTGATTAGGATGGTGATCGAACTTACATCCGACCGCCATCCCTTCGGAAACGGGACCACCTGACTAGCTGTCTGACTGTTATAATGATGCGACCGCCTTCAAGGCGATCGCAAAGTGTATCTTTTGTATTGTGGCGTGTGCTGCGGGCTGCAGCACACACCGCAGTACAAAAGATACACTCTGTACATATCCCTGCACTATGTGGCAGGCACCATAGGTGTCCCCAGGGCCCATGTCAGAGGGCCCGGGAGCAAGGGGGGCCCGTAACACAAGCTCCCATAGAGAAATGGGAGAAAGTGACCACACCATGGGGCTCATTAAGATGTCGGACGGAAAGCTTCCAACTGACACCGACTCGGAATCGGGACCAACCGACTTGCGGTCGGCAGTTCTGACAGTGCAATTACAATGCGACCAAAAATCGTTCAGTGAGAGTCCTATTGTTCCCTATGGGAGCTCGTGTTCTGCCCGACAACCGGCCTTTACACAGGCTCCTATGGGGAAATGGGGTGTGTGTGTAAAACCCTGCACCCTGTTGCAGGCACCCCATGGTGCCTGCCACACAGTGCAGGGTTTTATAGGGGGGTACCTTAGGTACCCCCTCGGCCACCAACCGGAGCCCGCGGGAGGTAGCGGGCCCTGCCAGGGGCCACCAAAGTCATCCTTCCAACAGCCTTTCTGTGTCAGACAGGCCAATGCGGAATGGCTGTCAGAAACCAACATTGTAATCCCGAGGGTGGAAGTGCAGTCCATAGGGGTCTACGATGCGGTTCCACCTGACAGGAATACTCAGAGAGCCTGTCGGAACCGATTCGGAATGACCGTGCGATGTACGTTCCGACTGCGAACATAGTAATCGGTCGGAATGTAAACCAACTGAGTCGGTCAGAAGGGCTCCGACGCGGTCGAGGAAATTACCACTGTCAGGAGAAGGCTTTCCGTCCGACATTTTAATCGGCCCCCATTGCGGTTGCATCGTAATTAGGTGGTCGGGACCGCTGACTGGAGGTCAGTCAGTCCCCTTTCTGCCACGATGTGGGTCGGAGGAAACTCCGATCAACATCGTAATAGGCCCCCTAGTGTCCCCAACAATTCTACTAATTAAAACAGTAACTCTCATGTATAGGTATACATATTGTAATGGACAGGGACAAGCCAGAACTGTGACCATGTGAAGTCTTCACACAAATGAATCTTTGGCCTATTCCTGCCCCTTGCAATAAGCGCAACCACACATGTGGGGCACTGGTTTTAGGAAGAAAAGTGTGAGAACACTGGATTGAGGGACTTCTGCTAATGAACCGATGTTCTAGAGGTTTCTGTCACAGAAAAGTCAAAAAATAGTTATATTTTTTTTACCAAGAAATTGTTTTATTTACCCAGATTTTGACATAGTATTCATACATGCAATATTACCCTGGATTTCTCTGGGTTTCTACTTTTACAAATTGTTTGCAGTTCATAACTTTTCCTGGGTGCCAGCCAATCCTGGGCTAAAGTGCTGCACACATTTATTATGGATGCCCCCTCATCTAAAACATGCTTTGGTTTGTATTGTGAGGATTCCTGTGAAAAGCCTTTGAAACCCAATGCATGCCTGGTACCTCCAAATCAAGGGACAATGCAGAACCCAGATTGGAGGCAAGTCATCTCAGGGATATGCTCCTGTGCAAGGGAGAATGGATGGGAACCTCCATGTTTTGAAAATAAAAAGCTTAAGATCTGACAAGCATCATGTGCAGCGTGTTCTACTGATCAGCATATCAGGACAAAGGAGGTCTGCAACCCAGCAATAGAAACCTCAGAATATGCAGACGCTATAAATATATGATTGTGGTATGTCTTCAAACAGCCCATGGGTCATGTGTGCAACCAAAATGTAAGTACCGTAAACAAGCATTTCACTTTCAGTTGCTTTCTAAATTTTCCGAATGAATTGCACCAGTTTTATCACCTGTAGGCACCATGTACCCATAGGAAACCCATACATGCCTGGAACCCCCATGCTTAGGAAGCTCATGGTAACAACAGCTGGGGATCAAGCCTTGGCATGGATGTGTATCTGTATAAGAGAAATCAATAGGAATTGCCATGTTTTCAACAGAAATCTGAAAAATGTCTGGTGTAATGCATTCGGTGGGACAGGCAAATCTCAGTGAGGGAGGTCTAGCTTGCACCAGTGAATTCTCTAAGGGCAGCCAGAATAAGACAAAATGTAGCTTTTATACTTCGTCATCAAATGAACCGTGAACCATAAACAGTGATTCTGCCACTCTTTAGTGATTTCCACTAATATTAAAATTTATTGTGCAGACTACATTTTCTAGAAATCCACACATATTTTGTATTGTTGTACTCCAGATATTCAGGTCAACATTTCTTTTGTTAGCGTTCTTGGATTTATGTTTGTCAATTTGAGAAATACAACAAAATATTGAACAACTGTGTTAAAAAAATGAAAATAGCTCCACATTTTTCATTATATTTTCAGCATGTAATTAGACAATGATGTAGGTTTTGAACCAATACATAGCCCTGAATGTACCAAAAAAGCAACATACAGTTTGAATGGTTACTGAAAGAGACTAAAAAGGTAAAGATATATAAACAACCCCACATCAATTGTTCGAAAAAAGCTTTAGACTAAAATCTCAATAACAAAATTGTTTTTTTCTTGATTTTGCATTATGGATATCTATATATGGAGCTATTAACTCTAAACTAAACATGAAATGCCATTTCATTTATTTGTAATTATTTTGGGGTGACACTGCTCATAATATTTTAGGAGACACTAATTATGATAAAACTGTGTTGTTGCACGCAAAGTAGTCAATTCAGATAAATGAGTCAATTACTTCATAGTATGGACACACAAGAATATATGTTATGGAGTAGGTTGTTGATAGATCATATTGAGGATTACTAAAAAATAAGATTTCCAAATGCCAAGACGTAAATGATAGTGTGATAGTAAAAGGAACAAAAATCATTGTTCTCTTCCTGTAAGACTGAAAGAGAGTTAGAACATCATTTGAATGATTATTAGCTCAAACAGTAAAATAAAGCAGGATATCTTACAAACTCAGCATACAAAAATACTAGTTTTATGTGAAGTGTAGAGCAATATTGATGTGATGGAAGGACAAATGGGACATGAAGTTCACTGGATCAGACTGGTGTCTGTAGTTTGAGCATTGATGAGAATAAGGAGATAAAATGCAGGTTTGATTGAGTTATAAGGGGCTGACACAAAATGAGCTTGCGGTAGTTTAAGAAGTTATATGTAGAAGATTCATTAAGACTTATTGTGTTTTCTTGTAAGCTAAAGAATGCTGTAGTGTAAAATAACATTTCAAATGAGGAAGAAGATAATTACTTGAAATGTATTGGGGATATAAGTATTCAAAGACCTACAGAAGTGATTACATCTTTTGAGGAACAGGTAAAGAATTATTCAAAAGTAAACATTTAATTGAGAAGAATAGTATGTGTTGCTTCAGCAGTAAAAGTGGAAGTAAAGAATTATTTCATCTGTATGGTGTAAAACCCTACATTTTGAATTCACAATATTGATAGTACTAAAGATCGCAGACAGAATATTGAGAATATAATTATATTAAGGTTAGGAATATTGTTGGAAAGTATATCTTTCTTAAATTAGTATAATAGACTTGAACTTTAAAAGATCATAGTTTATAATATTGTTGGCTTTATTGTCATGTCTATATATATATATTATGGTTGTAATGTTAATTTTTTTATTGCATTTTTACATTATTATTTTTACTTTTTACATTGTAAATTATAATGTAATATTTTAAAAAGTATATTTTTTTGGTTTCTTGCACATTTTGTATTTCAAAATTCATAACATTTTGTTTATGATTCAAGTTCTCTTTAAGCTTTAATTTATATTGATTATTGATTTTTTTATCAAGTTATTGGAAATTATTGGGGCTTAGGGTGGGTAGTATTTAAAAAAAAAGGTTTACAATTTTGAAAATATAACATTTAAGGGCCTCATTACGATGTCGGTCGTAAACTCTTCTGACCGACAACGTCTCGGATTTGGTTCTGACAGAATCTTATCAGCGGGTCCTCCTGACCGATTACGATGGTTCCGAACACCGTTCGGAAAGTCTCCCATTGACTTTAATGGGAGCCTGTGTTCCGACTGACAACACGGGCTCCCATTGAAAAAAGGGGTGGTTGCAGAAAGCCTTGCACCCTGGTGCAGGCACCTCATGGTGCCTGCCACACCATGCGTGGTTTTAAAGGGGGGGGTCTCTTGGATACCACCATGGGCCTCAAACGGCAGCCTCCGGGTGAAGGGGGGCCTGCTACGGGCCCCCAAAGTCAGATTCCGATAGCTGTTCCGTGTCGGACGGACTGATTCTGCATCGGTCGGAAACACGGTTCATAGAGATGTACGATTTGGCTTCGACCGGCTCGGAGTCTCCAAATGCCGGTCGGAACCGATTCAGACTGACTGAACGGTTACCTTTCCATCATAATCGGGCGGTCGGAGTTGGTTGGAAACATAGGTTCGTTCCGAAATGGTTTAGGAGACTCCAAATGCCATTCGGAGCCTTTCCGACTGACATCGTAATCAGCCCCTTTGCATTTTTTTAAATTTGTTTATTTTTTCTAAAAATTGTATACTATATTTATTAATGTGCCATATATTTTTTTCAGGTTGTTGGGAAATATAGGGGTTTATGTTGAATGTATGTTAATAAATAGTGTAAATTTAAAATATTTTACATTTATTTAATTTTTTAAGGTTTTTTTATTAATGTTTAATTTTTTGCGATAATTTTTTTAAATTTTGGTAACTATAGAGATTTATTGTGGGTGATATTTTAAATGAAAATAGTATAAGTTAAGATGCTTTTATTGTTTTTGTAAAAAATATAAATTATGAACTTTTTATTAGTGTTGCTTTTTTATTTTGAGGTGTTTTTTATATTTGTAAATATTAAAATAAAATACACGTTTATGTAAATGGGTTATGTTTATTTTTAACGTAAGTTATTAAATGAAAATATTAAATTAGAAAGAGGTTAGTAAAAAGAATGTTTGGTTGTGAGTTTTTGTTCAAAAATTATTGTTTGTTTTCCAAACTTTCATTTGCTATGTTGTAATGTTTGAAAAAGTGAACAGTTTTAACCCATTCTAGAAGGTATATTTAAAATAGGTTTATATACTAATAAAAAAATCTTTAAATCTTTAAAATTGATTTTAATTTTTAAGAATGTAAATTAGATAATGTAATTAGTTCTTAAAAATGTACATTTAAAATGTGTAACCTATTACATTTCATCTATTTAATGAAGCTAATTAGTTTACATTTTTAAATTACATTTAAAATGTCAGGACATTTTATTAAATTTACACAAAATGTAAATTAAAATTGATGAAAAATTATTTTATAGTATTTAGTGAAAAATGTAATATATTATAAAATTGAATAATGAAAATAAAACATTCAATACATTTAAATATTTAAAATATATTTTAAGTTTTTAGTGTTTTAATGAATTTAAAGTTTTTCATATAATTGATAATTCTCTTTCTTGGAGCTTATTTTATATATATTTTTTTAATTTTTATAGTTTTTATTTTGTAACATATCTAGTTTTTTATGGTTATTCACAGTAGCAAATCTGAACCCCTACATGTCCAAAACGTTACCAATGTAGTTTAGATTGCAGGGGGAATAGCAAATGTAAACTCCTCAGTGTCCAAAATGTTACCAAATTTTTCTTAGATTGGAATAGAAATAATAAAGCTAAGTACCTGATTATGACTGCAGCGGTCCTCCGACCTCCACACTCACACTGGCGCAGCAGTGGAGGTCCACTGGCCACTGGATTATGACTTTCAAAGTCGTTCCCTGCCAGTGGCAGTACTGCACCACAATGTAAAATGCTCAGTGGGACTGCGCTAGTCCAGCTGAGCATATTAGGAGTTCCTGCGCCACCAGTCATTTCATTACGGGATCCCCACCATAAAAAGGCTGGTGGTGCAGGAACAAAGGGGGCCCTACAGGGCCCCCATGTCTCCCCCGCCATAGGGATACATTCAGGGGGGCACAACATGTGCCCCCTGTCTGTATCCTGTCTGTATTCCCTCAAAGTTTCAGCATGGCATGGACGTCACCGTCCATGCCATGCTGGAACTTTCTTGCCTTTCCCATTGCAGTGCCTGTTTTCCAGGCACCACCATGGGAAAGGCAAGGGACCATCCACCTTACACGAGTTCAACTCTTAAAAAGGGGGGCGGCCCTTGCGCTGCTTTGGCCCAGCTGTGCAGGCGCAGATCAAGCGCAACTGCACCAAAGTCATGATCGGCCCCAAAATCTCTCACTAGCCAACACTTTCCCTAATGTAGCTTTGATTGGAGTGTGAATAGTAAATCTAAACTCCTCAATGCGCAACACTTACCTCAGTGCAGCTTAGATTGGAGTGAGATTAGTAAATCTAAAATCCTCAATGTCTAATACATTCCTCAATGTAGATTAGATTGAAGTGGGAATAGTAAATCTGTACCCTTCAATGTCCAACTCTTTCCCCAGTGTAGCTTAGACTAGAGTGGGAATAGTAAATCTAAACCTCTTAATGTCCAGCATTTTCCCCAATGAAGCTAAAACACATTTCTGTAGTAATATGTTGAATAAATACAATGTACAATTTATATTTTGGCATTTCATTCTTTATTTATAACTAAGCAAAAAAGATTTGATTTGAATTTTTTATTACTTTTAAGTGCAGTCTATTTTTGTGCATATTTTTATTAATTTCTTTAAATAATGAAGTGAGTGCTTACGTGTCAAGGAACATATAGTTATGTACTGTAAATTTATTGAAAATCTTTACATCATTATTATTAATTTTCATAACACTCAAACATTTATTATACATTTTTATTTTTTAAACATATCATTCGGTTAAATAAATAAAGGGGGCCATTTTGATGTCGGTCGGAATATTGTCCGACCGACATCGTTGCGGAAACGGGACCGCCGAAAAGGAGTTGATGGTCCCGCTGCCATTTTTACAATGCAACCGCCTTCACTGCGGTCACAAAGTGTATATTTTCTATTGTGGCTTATGCTGCTTGGTGCAGCACAAGCCCTAATAGAAAATATACACTTTTAAAACATCCCTGCACCTTGTGGCAGGCCCCATAACAGAAGGACAGAGGGGAAGAGGGTCCTGCTAGGTTCCCCAAAATCACTTATCACCTGCCTTTTCATGGCGGGTTAACCGCCATGAAAGGGCAGGCAGAAAGTGACAATGTAATCCCTACGTCGGTGCCTGAGCAGGCACCGCCTCTATTGTAGGGATTACTGTCCCTCCAACGGTTCGACTCCTGCATGCCTCCGACTGCATGCATTGTAATGCAGCGGTCGGACTGCAGCAGCAGATGTCGGTCCGACCAATATCAGAATGAGGGCCAAAGTTTATTCAAACAGTGATATTTTAGACAATGTATTAAGACTGTTTATTTTACATAACTTTTTCCAATTTTAGATACATTTTATATTGCAATTATTAGATTACACATATAATGTAATCATTTTCATACATCTAATTCACAGAACTTTTGTTTTTAATAGTGAAGCAATAATACACATTTTTAGATTTATTTTGAACAATTTCAGAAATTTTTTGTATTCAGTATTTTTTAAAACATATTGTTCACTTTTATTATAAATCCATGGATCTTTCTGGATGTTTTGGCTTGATTACGAGTCTGGTGGTCCACGGACCGCCAGACTTGTGGGTGCGTGACAGTGATGGTCTTCCAACCACCCAATTACAATTAGGACGGTCGGATCGCTATTGCCCTCTGAAGCCGCCAGGGAACCGCCATTCCCTGGTGGTAGTGTGGGGGTGTAGAGGCAGTAATATGCTCAGCAGGACCGCTGCGGTTTTCATGGCGGTTCCTCCTCCATAAAAACCGTGACTGAGAGGAACCAAAGGGAACCCTACAGGGCACCCTGATGCCTCACGCCATGTGGATGCCCCCTGTGTGCATGCACCCCAGTTCCTGCACAGCCTGGACTTTACAGTCCAGGCTGTGCAGGAACTGTTTTTGGCAATCCCATTGTGGGGCCCATTTTCAGGGCACAGCCATGGAAACGTCAAAAAAGAGCTCGCCAGACATGTGAAAAACCTGTAATTGGTCAGGTGGCCCGACCACGAGTTGCATGGTGCAGCGGCAGGGAGGACCCGGCGCCACACCACCAAACTCGTAATCAAGCCCGTGGTCTATTGTATATTTCTGTCAAGACACAATTTTTTAAATAACATGTATAGGATTTTAGTCTTTTTCACTGGTTTGAGTTTAGAGTCATGATGGTCGAAGGGGGGTTCAGTGTATCGTAAGACTTTTTAAATATCTCTATTACTTGTAAGGTTTAGTGGCAGCATTTACTGTTAATAAGTCTATTTTAATGAAGTTAGTTGTGCTTTGGATGTATGTAGTATTATTTTGTGTACTGTCTAGAATGTTGTTGTTGTTATGGTGTAACATTGTGTGTGGATTGCATGTTAATTGTAATGTATTAAAAGTCCTACAATGTTGTAGGTTTTTGTATTATGCTTCTTTAGTGTCGGTTTGGTTTGGTACATTGGTTATAAGGTTTCTATGATAATGAGGATTTTCTTCACTGTTAATATTTCAAAATGTATTTATTTATGTGCAATGTGTAGGAAATATTGATTATGTGTATGCTTTGTAATTCTTCTATTTATTTTATTATTATTGTTTGTGGTATCGTTAGATGAGTTGTGTTTCTCTGCTTTTAATTTTACAGGAGAGAAGATGCTTTAGTTTAAAGAATTTTATGTTTGATGGTTTTCATTTGTTTTGATTTAGAGATATATTTTAGATAATTTTTAACTTATTTTTTTGTTAACAACTTTTTGGTCCTTTTTTAAACTGTGATGTTTTTAAGGATTTTTCACAATTTTTACAACTGCATTAACATATTTTTAATGCAGCTATTTTTATGCTTTAGTCTTGGGTTCATCTTTAAATTTTTTGGGGGATATCATTTGTGGATTTATACTGGACTGAATAGATTCTCAAGACATCCTAGTGCTACTAATATGTAAGCATTATTTCAATTTTTCATATATTTGGTTGGGGTGTGCATTATATATTTATTTTAATTATTTAATAATTTTGTTTCAATGTGTTTGGAAAATCATTTATTTTCTTAGTCTGTTTTGTTTAATATAGGTTTTTAAATTGAGTACAATTTGCTTTATTCACTGAGTTATAACAAATGTGGTGATTTGTTGGTGTATCAGTATTGTTTATTATAGTGCGCATGCTATAGAGTCTACGTATTCTAGGGTGATAGTTCCTTATATAGGTTTGCTTTATAAAAGAAATAAAATCATGCATGTGCAGGACTTGTTTGTCTAATTTTGGTTTTAGTATTTCTGAAAGGGGTTGTTGTATTCTTAGGGTTTGGTAGCAGTGTTCTTTTTTTAAGTATTTAAATTAATTGTTATATGGTTGGATGATGTGTGCCATTAAATGAGTTGTACCATCCCAGTTCATCATTATTTTGCACACCTTGCCATCTCAGTTTGGATCCAGTCATATGCAAATCAGTCTTGACCCTGATCCATTAAGAATAATCCACCCCAAACTGCAAGGCCAGGTCCTCCCTGAACCAGAACACAAGCAACCCAAGACTGGTTTCACCTTGATTTGGGCTCATCAGTCGGGTGCCACTTAGTTCCAGTAGCACAGTGAGCATGGGATCCACATCTGGGCATACCCATCACACTTATGGTGTTGCACTTAAGCATACAAAACATTGATGGGGCAGTGCTAGGATTAGGATCTCAGCCACTGGTAATTACTTGAGCAGCATCTCAGTTCATTTTGCACGTCATGCAACCTCAGTTTGGGTTGAGCAGTTCGGGCTAGACTGTTTCTTTTTGAGCAGGGTCAAAAATGATTTACCTATGGCTGGATCTACACTGAGGTGGCACACTGTGTACAAGAACGATGGGCTGGAATGCTACCCCGAACAATTGCCAGTGGTTAGAATCATTGCAAGCATTCTTCCCATCACCCTCTTTGCGTTTCATTTAAAATAGATCTGTCACTCTATCATAGGATGTGGGATACATTGCTTTGAAAGTGCTGAATCTAGAATTTTGAATTGCCATTACTCCTTTTGGAGAATTAGTGGCTTATTATCACTACGGTGGTCCTATGGATCGCAGTAGCCACACTGGAGGTGCGGGCACTTCCGCACCAGTGGTCGGACTGACGTATTAAGGGCCTCATTAAGATGTTGGTTGGAAAACTCCGAACGGCAGTCGTATTCTCCTAAACCGTATCGGAACCTATGTTTCCGACCAACTCGAAAACATTTCCGACCGACCGATTATGATAAAAAGGTAACCGTTCGGTCAGTCCAAATCGGTTCCGACCGGCACTCAGAGACTCCAAGTCGGTCGGAGCGGAATCGTACATCTCTACGGACCGCGTTTCCGACCGGCGTATTACGATGTTGGATTTGGACAGCCTTTCCATATTGGCCTGTCCGGAACGGCTGTTAGAAACTGACTTTGGGGGCCCGTAGCAGGCCCCCCTTCACCTTGAGACCTTCGGTTGGGGCCCATGGGGGTACCCAAGGGACCCCCCGTTAAAACCATGCATAGTGTGGCAAGCACCATGGGGTGCCTGCGACAGGGTTCAATGTTTTCCGCAACCACCCCTTTTTTCAATGGGAGTCTGTGTTGTCGGTCGGAACACAGGCTCCCATTGAAGTCAATGGGAGACTTTTCGAACGGTGTTCGGAACCATCGTAATTGGTCGGTCAGAACCGATTCGGAAGAGGAGTCGGTCGGATTGCTTTCCGACCGACATTGTACTGAGGCCCTAAGAGTTTGGCGGTCGGACCGCAATAGGACCCCTGCTCCCACCAAGGATCCTCAATCCCTGGTGGTCTTGCAGAGGTTTGAGGCTCTGCCCGCATATTAGGAGTTTCCTCACCGCCACAGTTTTCATGGTGGTGAGCCCGCCATGAAAAGTGTGGCTGTTAGGAAACTAATGGGGCCCCTATTGCCTCAGGGCCAGGGGATTCATGCATGGGGGCACATGTTGTGCCCCCCTGTATGCATGCACCCCCAGTTCCCGCACAGCATAAACTTAACAGTCCATGCCATGCAGGAACATGCTGGTGATGTCTGACTGTGCTGCCTTTCTAAGGCTCATATGCCTTTGAAAGGCACCACTGTGGGACTGCCACCACAGGACCAACGGATCTTATATTCCAATGAAAAGACGGTGGGTGGTCTCAGTACAGGTTTGGCAGATCGGAATCCGGCGGGCGGTCTCAGTATGGGTTTGGCGGTGTGGCATCCGGGCGCTGGCGTAGCTGCCCGCTGCCACACCTCCAAACTCGTAATAAGGACCTTAGTGTGTCCCCAAAGATAGGCGGTCCATGAAGTATATGTATAAGGGGATATTCAGCAGTCACCACACTTCATCTTTATATATTTGCCTACGCTATTTCATATTTTTGAGATATTGCTTTGTATTGCCTTACTGATTTATCCTACACCATTCCTCACCATCTTTATGAAAATAATTTGGTTACAGAGGATGAATTGTATCAAGCAATAGTGTTCATGCATGGCAGGCCTCCAAGTCCTCTTTTATAAACCTCTTTGTGAGCTGTGAGATTTCACATGCAGAACTAGAGCAATAAAACAAAAAAAATATTGTTCTTTTTCATGATTGAAATGCAGTTATAATCATTGTCAGCACACCTGGTCGTCTATTGGGTAGGCTTGCTGTGCATTGTCTTGTATTTGTTAACACAGTGAAAAAGTCCCTTTGTGATTGCAGTGTGGGCGCCTAAAGCTTAGCAACCATACACACTGGATACACACAATCCATATTCACACACTGATGGCCCTGAAACTTTTAAGCAAAGCTGAAGCTGATGTTATTCATCTTTGCTTACTGAAGTTATAAATCTGAAATCATGTAGACATCAAAACCACTGTCATGGACGTCTTCTCTTTACTGAGTCCATCTTCCTGCTTTTCCCCAAAACTACAAGTGACAAAATCACAAAACTGTCATTCATAATCATCGTATTTTCTGTTTAGTGAATTATAGAGTACAAATCGTTCTCGTATTCCTATAAAGAAATGTGAACTTTTAAATTGTTTTAAAAATAAAACCACTTATAGAATGAGGCCTATCCCGGATGAAGGAGAGCATTGTACATATTATAGTCATTCTTGTCAACTACAGTTTATAGTTTGTGTGAATCAAAGTACGTCTATAGGTCGTAGTTACTTTCATCATGGAGCACTGTGGATTTAGTAAATTATACATGGAATACTTGATAGTTGAGAAGTAAATCAATTAAGGTAAAACCATTTGGTTGGGACAGGCATTGATGGAAGGGGGGCATTTTTAGCTACTTTGCAAACTTCAAGAGTATGGTGGACTGGAGCTATACTTAGGGGATGCTGTTTCAAGGACGTTTATGCTTTGAGAGGTTTATGTTTTTGATGTTGCTTTCTGAGCCTAGTCTTATCAAGGCAGTGTACCTAGGAGATGTGGAGCTGGCTACAGATATTAATTTGGCCATTGAGGTGCTCTGGGCTTCTGTTATTGATTGGTTTCAATATAATGAAGTACATTTTACATTTGTTTGCAGGCTGGGGAGTAGTCACAGTATGGTGAGGATGCAATCATATTTATTTGGCCCACTGATCAACATAGCTTCTTTGTAGAGTACAGCTTGTTGCAGTGCCAAAGTGAAATCCGGTTTACCTATGGGGATGTTATGGTCAGTAACTATATATTAATAGACTTTGGCTTGGATAGGGGTGCAGAATTTGGAAATCAGCCAGTAAGTCTTACCTTTGTGAAGCAGGCTCGGTTCATTTCATTCCCATTGGGCCTTACCGAACAAATGGAAATTTGGGGATAGATTAGAATAGATAAAGGGACATTGAGTCAGAGAGAAGTAGAGGCCTCTTTGTTCCCACGTTGAAATGTCATGGTTGAATCGGTAGTACCTTCTGGGTTTGTTGTGTTTCATGTAGATTCATGTAAATAGTAAAAGTCCGATTTTGATGTGCTGAGTAAGGTGTTCAGCTGTTTAATAATTTTGACTAAAAATGTTGTTTGACAGAGTTGTGTACCGCCATAACCCTAGACACACACAAGTAGTGTGTCAGCTGGCTCCTTAAGGAAACACGTGTACCCACCTCAGGTTTTTGCATAGAGAAAAAAGATCACAAGTGATAGAATGAAGATCTGTGGACTTGAATAGTTCAAACACAAAAGCAAAGATGTGGATACCAACATTATCACGAATAGGTGACTATCTGAGATTAATGAGGAACCATTTAAGTCCTCTTTGTTTAATGCCAACTCAGGAGGGCAAGCCTGAGAGGAACACCTGGCGGTCTACAGTGTTGTAAGATACTGCCAGATCAAAGAGGACTAGTAGACAGGGACCTCATGTGTCTATTATTCAAAGTGGGATATTAATGACCAGGATAACTTCAGTTTTTGTGTTGTACTGAGAACAGAACACTGAAACACTGAGTGATTTTCCTGGAAAAGACGATTATAAGGATCTTCCAGCCTTTTTTCTCACCATCCTTCCAGTGGTATACTACCTGCCTATCATTTACTTGGTAGTAAGGTAGTCTGAAAGTTAATTTTCATCAAGTCGCAACCTAAAATGTTATGTAAAGGCATGGTTACATTGTTATCTGATATGCTGGTGAGGTATATGTTTTTTTTATGGTGTAAACATAGTTGATAAAATAATTTTGATATCAATGGATTTCTGTATTAAATGGGGTTCAGGGTCAATGTGTTGCTGCATTGTTAATCCGATTTTGCAAGAAACCTGCTCTCAAAGTTTGTGCGTGATTTTGTGTTGACTCAATAGTTATATATGGCATTGGTTGTGTCTGTGAGAAGTGTAGGCTGATTTTAGTACAGTGCGATCCCTGGCATACTGAGACTAATCCCATTTTTCCAGTTTCCTTTCATGTGTACCAACTGTGATGCAAAGGGTGGTATGTCAAACATCTGGCAGGGTACTCATACTGGGTTCCAGATTAAGTGGGAGTATAATAAGTACCCACCATAACTGTGCACTTTAAAATATCTACAGGTTATTTGTGTTAAATTTGTGCCGGGGTTTATGGTGTGCATTGCTGACTGGGATGTAATAATGTTCTATCCCATCTAAAAGCTGGGGATAAGGCAGATGGGCAGCAGCACAGAAGAGATGACGAGGTCCTGAGTGTTGACAATGGAATGGGTAGAATTTGGAAAGCTTGACTGATGCGTCTCTGTTTGTCTTAGCAGTGTGATCACTAAGGATGATCTTAACACTATGGGCCTGATTTAGATCTTGGTGGTAAAGGTCCCGCCGTCACATTTTCAATGGATTCACCACCTGCCGACTTGGCAGTCCACCATCCCTATTTAGATGTTGTCGGGTTTGTGGGCAAAAGACTGCCAGAGGCCTGCTGCTTCTGCCATTAATCTTCAATCGTGTTGACAACGCCATAGACAGAAGGGGCTGGCGGTGGGAGTCCAGCCAAGGATTCCGCCGAGCAAATTACAATATGTCTTTCCATTGAGGCAACTGTGGAGGGAATACCTCCTACTTTGAGTTGGCAGAATCAAAGGAAATGAGGTAATAATGTACCTTTTTTCCTCTTCCATTTCCATCTTGTACCCCATCGTCCAGGTCCCTCCTTTGTCACTTCAACTCTACCATGATGCCAAACTACTCCGTTGTCACCGGGATCTAAGGTAAGCTACTTGTGCAGTTGTCGTACCTTGATTCATGTGTTCACAATTGCTGTGGCCCGTGTATCTTTTGCATTGCTCTTAAATGCAATATCTTTCTTACGTGTACTGCAGCAGTGTTCATTTTCTTACTCATCAAGGTAAAGTGAACACACCTGTATTGGCACTTAAAAAAATACATTGTTGTTGTGGTGCTTTGGGGTCTTGTGCTTGTGGTGCCTGTCGGTGTGCATTCAATAGTGTGTGTATATTGCTTGTGTAGCATGCAATATGTAACAAAAAGGGGCATAAAACATTACTTACAAATGTTTTTGAGGCAAACATAACATATATGTGTATTGTCACAAAAATAAGTTGTACTTGCCAGTCTTTACTCCACCAGGGACCCACTCCATTATGAATCCACCACCATAACAACGAGGACATCTAAATCGGCAGAACCGCAGGCCTGACGGCGATGGTGCCAGCAGACCCTGCACTCACCTAAATAGGGCGGGCTCATCAACTCTATGGAGTACCTGAAACTGCCGCCTCGTAGGGACAGCAGGAGTACCGCCAAGATCTAATTCAGACCCTATTTCCTATGTGTTCTGGTGATACTAGCATTGGCTATGAATTAGACAAATTCATCATTGACGGCCAAGTTGTCTGAATGCTAGGTGCAAATTAATGTATGGTGGTCTGAGGGTTTTTAAAGATGTTTTGATGTTGGGGAGAGGGTAAAAATGAACAGATTTAACTGTGATTAATAGCTGGGCTGCCATATGTTTTGTTGGTAACGTTTGTTGTGACTTATGTTGTGGGAAAAATTAAATGTACCCATAATTACACAGCTTTATGATTTTTATGAAAATGTAATGTCAGCAATATGACAGTAAGTCAACAGATCGAATCAGGTAGGTTACAGAAGTGTATACTGAAATAAATGAGACCTCTGAACCAAAGTATACAACCCTTTCCTGATGACTACACATGAAACTATTCTTTACAACCCTAACCTACTTTGCCTTCCAAAAGGATATAAAATCAGTCCTCTGCCTGCGCAGTACAACTAAAGAACTAAGAATGTTCATGTTTGGTCTCCACCTTTATCTGTACCCTGGCTGATATAATACATTTGTAAAAATTAGGAGACCAATACTGCAAGATTCTTCCCTTTCATACCAAAGTAATAACACAAAAACAGTTTATTTTTTAACACAGTATAAGTTGGTAAGATAAATGTGAGAAAAACACTACATTGAAATAATCAGAGGCATAATCATGAGGGACTTTTTTGGGGCAGAACAGATCCCAGCGCCTGTTTTACGTGCTGCAGGTATTTCTCAGAATGAGCACTCAGAAACAGAAAGTGGCAAAACTATCCTACTATTTACGAGTTGTATTATCAAAAAATAAAGCACTAACTCAGAGAAATATCGGGTTAAACGAATTCACTTTACACCCTGCAGGAACATGAAGCTGGTACTGCACCCAAAAAAGCCCATGGTGATACGACCCAAAAAAAAAATGATCAGAGCAAAGCAAAAAGTCAGACATGCACATGGGCATAAAGCAGTGTCTTCAGAAGGGGCAGAATACTATGCATACTGTGCTGATGTAACAAAAATGCCTCAGTGATATTCAGCATTTCTTCCTGGTTCATAAGCACATTCTACCAAGCAACATGGGATAAAAATTGCAGTCTTTCCTAAACAGCAAAACCCAATAGAAGCCTCTCGGAGTCATTGAAACCCTTGCAACCCACTATCCCACCAGGTCAGTGGAGGCTATGGCCTACACTCCCTAGGATTAGGAGAGCACCCAATATTTAAAGAACCCTGCCTGGCAGGTGGAGCCACCACTGACACCAAAGTTTTCATTAAATATACTGAACTTTGCCAAGCAAGCCCCACGTTTAATGCACCAGCTCAGCAGCATTTTGTGTTTTCAAGAAGCAAACCTCCAAAGTGGGTGTTTGGTTCTTGAGAGAAAAAAAACAATGGTTCGGATGTACAGGTAGATTTGTGCTTGACTATTGAAGCCTTTAAATGCATTTTGGCCCTACTCTAAACAGGGCGACCATCACTTTGATCTGGCTGCTCGTGGGGGATCAGATCATAGATTTATGCTGGCAGAGCTAACGGTGGCTCCACTATGTAAACAAAGTTCTTCCTTTGAATGGAAATAGAGTGGGAGATCTAAGAGTTTGGTGGGCCAGGAGTGGCAGCTTCTGCTCCGTCAAACTAAATAAGCCCTTCTATTGATACCAAATTTGTTGTAGCTTACTGTTTGCTATAATGCATCCTCCCATTAATGTTCTCTCCCCTGCTGCTCAGCCAGCGTGTGAGGTCATTGGAATTTTGAGAGTGTTTGTGCTTGGATGAGTGTCAGTTGAAGTGAATAGGCTGAACAGCAAGGATGTTGCTCCGTGTGGGGAATTACATAGGAATCTACCATTTTACTGACAACATGTAACTGAAGACATAACTTTAAGAATAAATTTACAGCCATAATCCACATGAATTTGCTTGGTGGGGGGGCATTAGATGGGAATCTACAATCTTACTGAAAACATGTAACTGAAGACATAACTTAAAGAATAAACCTACAGCCATAATCTACATGACTTGGCCACATGGTATCCTTTGTAACAACACAATTCTCTGTGGTCTATACAAAATGATGTGTAACTGCAACTAAAATAAGCTGTCCCTTAATTCTTTTGGAAAGTCAGTTTGCACTTGGCTCCTGAAATGTGTGCATGCATTCAAATTGTCTGTTATAGTGGCATCAGCATCCTTTTTTTAATCACAAGGTTACATTAACTATGCAGTGGAGTTACTCAATGCTAATTATACTGGCTATAAAACTGCCAGCCTTGAAACATGAAAAAAGAAAAGATTGCTTGCCTTTCAAATAACTGTATGTAAAACAGAGATGATTTAACCTGTGGGCCTTCATTTAGAGAAGGTTGGGAGTGTAAAGCATCATGTTAAATTTCCTCGTATTTAACATCATTTTGAAATTCAGAATGGAGTGGTATTATCTCGAAAGCGCTAATGTACTAATACCAATTTACTGTAAGGGAAATCAGTGCCTGTTAGCACCAGTAAGAAACTAGGACCCTATCCACATCTTAAAATACAGAATGACGAGTTATGCGTGTTATTTAGCATTATAGACTGTTTCTGAGGGCTATACCAGTTGTTAAAGGCCCCCTGTAGGCCTAAACTGTAGGCAAAGGCCTGTAATAAAGGATAGGGCCTTTAATAACCAGTATAGTGTAAGGATGAATAGCTAAAATGCTACTAGAACACTCCACATACCAGGAGTAGAATGTTGTAATTTAAAAAGGGGGAAACATGCAACTTATACATTTTAGAGAAACATGTCTATCTCAGCCAATATTGGCCTTTTGCTACTCAATGTCTTCAACGAAGCTCCAACCATTCAAATGCGGTAAATCCCATTAGCATCCAGAGTGGAACATTGGGAGCTTGCTCCTTGTGATTCTTGGCAGTGTCTTTGCTTCAGAGGTGGTAGAATTAGTTCCAGGAGCACAAGGGCAGCTGGTCCTTATGAGCGCTAGTTACAGCTCCACTCTCCTTGCTTCTGCCAATTTTTTATTACAATAATAGTGAACATTTTAATTTTATTCCCTCCAAGTCTTATAACAAATGCAGTACGAGTAGCTTGAATGAGACCTTTCCTAGCAGCTGCGACTGAGTGAGAATGAATGTAAGTGAGCGAGATGCGGCTGGCATCTACTGATGGTGGAGGGGCAGGCAAACAAAATAAAATCAAAAATAAAAACACTTACTGATCGTGATAGAAGACATCCTCCTCATTCCGACATCTTCTGCTGGGACTGCAATGCAGGCCCCAGAAAACTCTCTCGACCAATCAATGCCTGCTCATGTGCTGTTAACCTGCATGTGGTACACAAAAGATTGTCCCAGTGGACGATAATCAAACACAAAATACAGTAATATACACAAATGGTCTAAGTTGCTAAAAACTTTTGACAACACCACCTTCGAGTTATACCATCAAATGGTTATGATTTAATCTCATCACCAAATGGAATAATCAATTCATATATAAAGTACAATACATGTAAATCTTAAAGTTTTTAAAAAAAAATATACGGTGCAACCTAAAGGAGGGGTGTGAGGGTCGTGAAAAGTGCGTGATGTGAGGAAAGGAAAGGTAGTTGCTGTCAGACCGGTTTTTCACCAGCAACCGCGAGCCACTGGTTACTCATCAACCCTGGCTCATGCTTACCTGGAATACACGCCAGTTAGTCACATGAGAGCCTGCGAGGCCCTTTCTTTTCTACTACAGCTTGAATTCCTCTTGCTGTTTTTGTGCTTCCGCGTCTATGTGCCCCAGTCCTGATGAAGACCCCGTCCGCAAGGGTTAAAGTTCCCTGCCACATATAGGGGTCGAAACGTTGACCATTTCTTTCACTCAAACATGGATGACAGAGATTGTTTATCTGCATTCCTTTGATGTTTTGATTTTTCATACATGTGCAAGCCAGTTATTGGCTGGATAGGTTGTAAATATTGAATTTGATGCTCACATGTACACTACCTTTCCTTTCCTCACATCACGCACTTTTCACGACCCTCACCCCCCTCCTTTAGGTTGCACCGTATATTTTTTTAAAAAAACTTTAAGATGAGATTAAATCATAACCATTTGATGGTATAACTCGAAGGTGGTGTTGTCAAAAGTTTTTAGCAACTTAGACCATTTGTGTATATTACTGTATTTTGTGTTTGATTATCGTCCACTGAGACAATCTTTTGTGTACCAGTTTGTACCAGAGTCCAGTGGATTTGCGGGTTACCCCATTGATACCTAACTCGTTAACCAGCATGTGAGCAGTGTCCTGATTGGTGGGCGCGACCTCTGTAGCTGCTCCTGAGGGTACTGGATGCCTGCACTTGCCCTCAACCTAGCTGTCTTAAGACAGCCGGGTTGAGAGGTTTAAAGTGCGCGTGTGTGGCTGGCCATCTTAAGATGGCCAGCCAAAGAGACATGCACACTTTGAACAAGTGCAAAGGCGGCCCTCTGCCCACCACTCCTCCCTGCTCACTCAGCAGGCCCTGCCCGTCCTGACACTTGGTTCAGGACAGGATGATAATTAATAAACTGGCAATCAATTACCATTTTATTTTTTATCTCTGGGGCTTTGGGGGGCACGTAAGTGGGGCGACACTCCTCTGCTCCAATGGAGGAGCCGCCCCTGGGTATCATGCTTGTGAAGCTTCTCTTTGCCCTGGCAAGGTAATTCTTGTATTATTCGGGCACCCATGGCAAAATACTGGTGCTGACAATCCTTAGCATGACAGACACCTGTGACTAAATACTGGCAGACTGGAGGTAATTCTTGCATTATGATAAAATATTGGTAATGGAATACTGGAGGTAATTAGTACTGGAGGTAGTTTTTGCCATTATAACAAAAGATTGGCATTAGCCAACTAGAGGTAATTCTTGGCATATAGGGCACCTGCGAAAAAATGGTAGAGCTGGCAAAATTGACAAAATGCTTGGGATGGAGGCAACCATGGGGAAATGCTGGCTCAAGCAGATTAGAGTTAAATATTGACAGTCTGCTGGTGTGGTCCATGCTGATTTATGAAGAGAGCTGTGCTATCATCCATAATGTTTAGACTCCCATTTTCCCTAATAAATTAATAGAGAGACCATTGTCTGACAGGCTATTGTTCTCCCATGTTAACCTTAAATCACATCTTAAAATGCTGTTACTAATTTTAATTTATTAACATTTTTAAAACTTAACTTAATAATCTTTCAGTGATCAGTCAGGAGCTTGTATGAGTGGGAAACAAAGAAGGGTTTACAGTAATGCGGTATGCGATGGCGCCTGCTCGTGTGTACGTGCGTGTGAAGCAATTGTAAGTTGGAGACGGTGCCACAGGCGGGGGGATAACCCTGAACCCCCAAGGCAGACAAAAGTCTATGAATAAATGATACAGGTGGCCTGTGCACACGTAATCTATGTCTATAGCATAAATACAGCAAGTCTAAAGTACAGACATACAAATTCACAACAATAACAGTAGTCCAATGTAGCGTTTTTTCTTTGTTTAATGTAGATCAGATGCCCAGCCAACACGTGTTTCGTCAGGGTATGAACCCACGACGTCTTCAGGGCTATTGGACAGAAGTCCGGTTTTTGATCGCAGGTCAAGGGAATCCACAGCGTACTCGCTGCTCTCTGATCGCACGCCTACCAAGTGCACTTCTTTGTGGTACTCACCACTCCTTGAATTGACGTCCATCCTCCGGAGACACTCACCCTTTGCAGCCGGGACGGAAGTACAACCGGCGGAGAGATTGATCTCCTCTCAGTTCATCTGTCCAATAGCCCTGAATAAGTCGTGGGTCCATACCCTGGCGAAACACGTGCTGGCTGGGCATCTGATCTACATTAAACAAAGAAAAAACGCTACATTGGACTACTGTTATTGTTGTGAATTTGTATGTCTGTACTTTAGACTTGCTGTATTTATGCTATAGACATAGATTACGTGTGTACAGGCCACCTGTATCAGCTTGTATGAGTATCATGATTGTGATTTTCCCTATTTAATGTGACAATCAAGGGTTTGCACTAAGCAAAACTTTCTCCCGGAAGCTAATGGCTTTATCCCGAACTGAGGGAAGATGCACAAAGGGATTTAGCATTCTCAAACTCTTTGATTCGCAAAATCAGAGGGTTTGTGAATGCTAAAATCTTTTTCAAATGTACTGACCCCATTTAATGATTTGGAAAAGGCTTTCAGAGTCATTAAATGGGTTAAGGAATCTACACCCAATTGATATTTGGAAGGGGGATGTTTAGGACGTCCCTTCTAAATACTGATTCTTTATTGTATGTATTAATGTTCTGCGACTGAAACCCGGTAGCCAAACATTAATATTTTACCAGTTACACAAAATAGTGGAAACCCATTAACAAATGGGAAGGGGTTCCAATGGGACTCCTTGTCCTTTGTGAATGGTGAAAAAACATTTGTAGGAGTAATGGTTTATGGGACTACTGCTTACTCATAAGAAAAAGTATGTGAAACTTTTCATTTTTCTTTTTAAATACAAACTGTTTATCTTTAAGGAAAATGAGATGCATTTAAAAACAATGTTTGCTTCATTTAAAAACAATCACAGACATGGTAGTCTACTGACTCAGCAGGTCCCCATCCATGTGATGACAGAGAATTTTAGTGAGTATGAATTTGTGACCTACCTTATTAAGTTGCATGATTCTGGATTCCGACCCACTACGATTTGGATTTTTAAGGATCGACCCATTAGTACATAGGTTGATTCTTGAAAATCTTTACTGGTTGAAAAAATACTGGTCACAAATTGTGACTAGTATTTTGCGACCTTATATTAATACATTCGACCCTACATTTTCTAGCTCTGTGTTAAATTGTAAATCTTTATATGTTTTGTATATTAAGGTCCTGATCTTTGGTAACATGTACCTTATCATAACATTAGCAAAGAGAAAAGGCTGAATTAGGCTTAAATGTTCTTTATATAAATCAGACCCAAGGCATGCCTTGTGAACATGGAGGACCCAGCAGGTATCTTATGGAGGAATCAACGTTCTTACATTTAATAAAGTAGAAACATGAACTTATTCTATATATTTGTATGCCTAAATACTAACAGTGAGTTAGACTGCTGATACCATACACATTTACCCTCTCTATTCTAAGAAGACAGCGTCTAGATAAACAGTGAACTGATCCTTCCATATGATAAAAAAACATCATTAGATAGATCTTGGTGCTAAACATGTGTAGCTCTACAGGGCTGTTATAGTGTCCATAGAATTGAATGTGCTCCCTTAAACATGTCTGTATCCTCCTTTGGCAGTTTGGTCAACATAGTACCCAGCCCTCAATAACCATATTCTGCTAAGAACTAAAGAATTTATATATCCCCAATGATGAAATTGTAATGAGATAGAAAATGAGTGTGTATGGTAAATGATTTCTCAAGAGGTTCAAAAGTGGTAATGGAAAAAGTTTAGTTTAAAAACAGAGAAAAAAGAATTCAGGGTTATCAATTAGGACAGCCACTCATTAGAAGAAGCAAAGTTCCCGGATGTGAGCCTGTAGAAATTAATCAAGGGTTATCTTCTGACTTGCAATGTTTTATTTAGTGAAATTCAAAATCCAGAGAACTGAGCCAGCAGATAATGACAATTACCATACAGTCAAATCTGAGATAGGAATTTCTGACTTTGCAGTGCCTTATGCTTGGAGTTCCGGCTCAACAATATCAAACTTCAGATTCAAAGAATGTGAACCGCTCTGAATTAGAGAGCTGAAGGAGATATGGGTTCTGAGGGGTAGTCCACAATATGATGCTCATAAAGTTGAAGTGAAAGCAATGTGAGGGTTGACCAAACACTAGGGGGCCGATTCCGATCTCGGCCGGTAGGGCTCCGAATCGGATTCGGCTTAACCGGATCCGATTCGGAGCCCTATTTCCCGACCGATCCGTACGCGTGTCCGGACGAGCGAGTACGATGAGAAATCGCCGACCGACTCGTTCGGGCGTCCCATCCGCTCCGACTGACTCGTCCCCGGGTCGAACCGCACCGACCGACTCGCTCAGACATTATTCGCACCGCGCAATGGAGACGTTCCCCGGCCGGGAAAGTACGATGCGCGCCGCGAGCAGTCCGACCAACACGCGCCGTCCGGCTCGAAAGAGCAGTCGGAGCCGTACTTCGGGGGTCCGTGTCGGACCCCCCTGTATGCGTAGCCGCGCGAGTCGCACACAGGGGGGACCCATGGGTCCCCCCTACCTGTGCGTGTACGGCGCGAGTTGCTTCGCCGCGTACCCGCTGTAGGGGGCGCCCTTGTTCGCCTCGCACCCATTGAGGCAATGGGAGCCCGCGTACGCGTTGTGACGACCGGCTCCCATTGACTTCATCGGGAGTCCGACTCGACTCGAGTACGATAGCATACGGACGCATCGTACTCGTTCGGTCGGGCTGCACGGGTCCGATTCTGTCGGAAATCTCTCCGGGTCCGGCTCGGTCGGAGAGATTTCCGGCCCAAATCGGAATCTGCCCCTAGGTCTCTAATTCCTGCTCCAAGATGTCTTGCTAAATATAATTGAGGCAGCTGATGCACCTATCACTGGAAAACCCAGATTGGTTGAAAGATTTTTCTGAAGCTGTTTTTTGATGAACTGCCCACATTTCAGATCACTCTTCAGCTCCTTCTGGATGTTAATGCCTAACGTGAAAGGGTAAAGACTTTTATCAAAATTTGTGTTAGGTGAAGGTTTTTAAAACTCATTCTACTAAACCCAGTTCACTTGTTCTCGACTGTCTGTTATAAGCACCCCTTCTGGTTTACTTCTATTCAGCATCACCTTCGCAGAGCGTGTGCCTTCCATAAGCATTCTTTGCAAAATATGCAAGGCCAAATATCCCTATGTACCAGGTGACAGAGCATGAGTGCACTCCTGTGCTCCAAATAAGCCTCATAAATGATGTTAATTCATCTGGACGTACATTTTATCCTCCCATCCACTGAGCATGACTATTGGAGCCCAGATGCACAACAGAGAAAGGAATAAAGAAGGGACAGCTAATAAAAGCAATCCTCTATTGTGCCTTTGACTGGCAGCAAAAAGAGGCTACATCTAATGAGAGCATTAACAAGTATCAACTTTCAGCTCTCACAATTACTGTAGTTTGGTATGACATAACATTGACAAAACTGACCACACTCTTTCTTGAAAAAAACTCTATTAACGATTTAACATGAATAGTATTAGACAAACCTAATATACCATCTAATGTCAAGAATAATAAACATTTCTTGTTAAAAGGAGAACAGTATTGGATTTATAGGCTGGGTAGACATTGTAGAGGATAGAATGATGACATCATGGTACCACGTAAGCAGTCTATGAGGGTAACATCAGTAGGTATGGGGATTCAACTGACCCATCATTCATTCAACTAGTACGGTAGATTGACCTGTGTTCTAGAATGGAGTCTAATTAAATTTATACATCCATCTGGGAAAAGGCAATGTAGGGTAATCCTTGAGATGATTGTGAATGCACTTGCGAGAGTAAGATAAGTACAGCACCCGAAATCTGTCTTCATGGTACTGATTTACATATTGCAATAGGATGTACTAATTATTACGTTTGGGTAGCAAAGTTTGTAATTCTTTTAATACAGCGACTCAGGTGTACCAACCTCTGTGTTTCTTCGGTAGTGTTGATGCTCTAGCAGCCCTGTCCCGTGATCCACTGGTGCGACTCTGTGATGTATGCCGATGTGGGCGGCGCAGCGTGTACAAATTGAGATGCTGGGATACTACTGCTATCGTCGGAGGGTCAAAAGCGGTATCCCAGGAGGCTTTGGTCTCTTGATGAAGTAAGTGGGGGACTATTACAGGGGCATGACTTGTGAGTCATTGGCTAATAATGGATGGTACCGCAAACATGGAGATACTCTTCACGCTGCAGGCTCTGATTTTATTATGACTTGTGACTAACTAATTTGGTGAAAAGGCCTAACGGATGACATTGATTCATTATATACAGTGTATGACTACAGGGCAACGCTCCCGCTCCCACCCAGGGTTAAGTGTTATAGGATAAATGTTTGGGTAAGATAACCAATGACTTCAATGTTTGTTTTTAACTCCACTTGATAGTTTGCAAGTGTTTTTGTAGTACCTCATGATTTGGCAGTGTTTTCATTTTAAATACAGGAATGAATTGCATGCACCACCTAATGGATATCTGGAATGCGCTACCAATGCATTTCTGGGCATGTTAAAGAATACAACTTCCCTCTTTAAAAATACGGTGGAAAATGATGTTTTTTTGTCTTACAGAGAAAACTCCTCACGTCAGAAACATAGGTGACAATAGTAAGGTCACTGCATGGTATTATTGGTAATCATTTACTACTCACTAATTGAACTGACTGAGCCATGGTGACAGTGACATAAAATAAGGATCTCACAGTCCTGAAGAAGTTCATTGACCTTAGTGGCGAACATAGGATTGTCCTAAACATGTTGACAATATTATTTGGAGTGATGGTAGTGTAATAATATCCCAAGACCATCCAATCTTGGTTTTTAGGTTGCGCCTAGAATCAGCGCGCAAGCGCTGCTCTAGGGAAGATCTAGTGGTAGTTCACTATGTGAGGGAAGCCCCTCCGACTGCCCCGCCCATTTTTCCATTGGCTTGTGTCTTTGTCCTTCGTAAATGCTGTCTTCTGATTGATTATGAGGCTTGCTAGTCCCTCCTTATTATGACCATGTCGTCATTTGTACTCTCCCATGGCTACTGGCCCCTTTACTTCGAGTGTTACACAGTACGGTAATTGTGAGCACTATTTTTTTCACCCCCCGCCCGCACTCCCGTTGTCCGTGCCTTCTCGCCACCTACTCCCGCCTCCCCCCGCCCGCACTCCTGTTGTCTGTGCTTTCCTCCCTCTCCCGTTGTCCGTGATGCAATGCAATAGGTCTTGCGTAAATGCGAGTCCTATTGAATTACAAATGCTTGTTTCTATTTATTAAGCTTCGCTGGGCATGAACATTTCAGGCCGTGTTTACACTGTTTGGGATGGTTCGTCACCGGGTTAAAGGCCAGGCTGCTTGTGATGTTTGCCCAGCCCAGTGCACGGAGGCTCAGGAGGCCTTGCGGAAGTCATGTCGCCTCTCAGGTGCCGTTCGTGAAAATGCAAGCACCGTTCTTAGCGGCGTACTCCCAACTCCGGTCATTACCCTGTACCGTGTCAACAGCGGAAGTGGGCAGCTGTTCCTGAATAGCCCCTGACAGCTGGAATCTTGGGGAGCACGGCTTTCGGGAAAGAGGGTGTCAAGTAAAGAGAGGAGGGGTACTTTCGGCAGCATTATCGGTAAGTCTAGTAGTCTTAACTGTGAGCTCCTTAAAAAGACATGGTATGTTGTGGGGTTGATAACAAATTAGTGCGCCAAGGATACAACACGTACAGATGAGTTTTAATGTAAATGTAAAAATAAAACAAAACAAAGTCTTTTTTCTGGTTCTCAAAGATCAAAATAAGTTTGTTTAAAAACCTTTTCAGAAGACGGTTAACTAGTCCTATTAACCGTAGATTTTTTTAATGTCTTTAGAGCATATCGCAAACACGCTTTATGCACAGTAATAACGCTAGTTACGCGAAAGATGATGTGAATTTTTATGTTTGTCAAAGCTGAATAAGTAATATCTCCGAATCCTGTAGCCAGCGATTCCTCGGGTGAAAAATCTGTACCTCCACCTACAACATGCACTGACTCTGCATTTCAACATGGAATTATAAACTCATCTATTTGCCTAATAAGTTGTAAAATGCAGCGTTTACATATATCGCCGAATTTACAAGAAAGTTATGTTCGAAAAGATACAAAAGAAGAATTTTGCAATATTACTGGTCGGTTCTTAAAATAGAATATTTTTGTTTTATTACGATGACATTTTTGTCTTTGAGATTTTGCTGATCCTTCACAAATACATTGCGTGGCTGTCGAGTCCTCTAGTAATTTTCTCACTTGCTGACCTATCTGTCTACACCGCATGCGTCATTTCCTGCATTAATTAGAAAAAATATAAAACGCATATGTTCTTTAAGGTTCTGTGCCTCGGTCCAAAAGACTGACAGACTGGTAGCAGGACGCCACTGATCGGATGGCACAGCAGGAGGTCGCTGTATCAGCACTGATGTCATTACGTTGAAGCCAATCGGGTTACTGTTTAGTTCTCATACAGAGCGTAGAATGCCTGGTGACCGTATACCAGGGGGCATATTTACAAGCCCCTTGCGCCACTTTTGCGCCGCCGTTGCGTCACGCATGTGACGCAGCGGTGACGCAAACCATGCGCCGCGTTGCGCTATATTTACAACGTGACGCATCTAGGGAGATGCGTCACGTAGTAAACCCCTGCGCCACATGAAACCTGCGTCAGGTTTCATGTGGGCGTACAGGCGCAGGGGGCGTTCGGCGCAGGTACGCCTCGGAAAGTGACGTAGTGAAATCTACAAGATTTCACGCAGTCACTTTTCTGAGCGCTGATGCGTCAAATCCTTACGCCTGCTTCAAGCAGGCGTAAGGATTGACGCACCATGTTAGGGATAGGAAGGTTGGAACAGTGCTGGAGCTGCGTCGCGCTTGCGACACAACTTCAGCACTGCGCCAACCTTCTGCCGGCAGATGCGTCACGCATCTGCTTATCCTGTGCGCATGATGCGCCGCATTGTAAATGCGGCGCATCGGACGTGGCGCAAGGGTAAACTTGCGTGACGCATTTTCCCTGGTGCATCCCTGCTGATATGCAGGGATGCGCCAGGGAACGTAATATGCCCCCAGGTCTTTACAGCACACTATTAAAAGGCATTCAACCTGATTCCATGGGAAATGCTTCTCATTGCGTTCTTCACATTAGGGGGCAGATTTACAAGCCCCTTGCGCCACTTTTGCATCACTTTTCCCATGTTAAAAGTGACGCAAAAGTGGCGCAAGGGGCTTGTAAATCTGCCCCTAGGTGTTTATCAAGTAGCAATAGTTTCTGTGTTTTTTTGGGTGGAGACCTTCATTTCTTCTCACTTAGGCTTTCAAATGTCATATTTTATTTGCATTTGGATAGTTCTTTGCATACACAAGACTTAAAATCATTAATCTGAATAAAATGTCACAGGAATCGAACGTAAACAGGTAGCAGGGTGGTATGACTAGAATTAGAAAAGCAAGAGCAACGAGGAGAGAAAGCCCAACGAAAAGAACAAGATGCTTATCCAGGTGACCCGCATTGTTTATGAGTGATGGCGCACTGGTCAATTGAGGTGTGTGCCGCAGTTAATTGTATTTACAGGTCGCGCCCTTTTGAATTGCTGCAATACCCTTGTCCATGGACAAATTTAAAAAAATACATAATGCAAATGCAGTGTGGTCGAAGAAACAAGAAATGGGGGGCATATTTACAAGCCCCTTGCGCCACTTTTGCGCCGCCGTGGCGTCACGCAAGTGACGCAGCAGCGACGCAAACCATGTGCCGCATTGCGCTATATTTACAACGTGACGCATCTAGGGAGTTACGTCACGTAGTAAACCCCTGCGCCACATGAAACCTGCGTCAGGTTTCATGTGGGCGTTCCAGCGCAGGGTGGGCGTTCCCTCGCAGGTACGCCACGTAAAGTGACGCAGTGAAATCTACAAGATTTCACTGAGTCACTTTTACGCCCATGCTGCATCAAAACCCTGCGCCTGCTTGAAGCAGGCGTAAGGATTGACGCACCATGTTAGGGATAGGGCACCCCCGAGCATTGCTGGAGCTGCGTCGCGCTTGCGACGCGACTCCAGCAATGCGCCGCCTTTCCGTCGGTTGATGCGACACGCATCTGCCATTCTGTGCGCCACGGCGCGCCGCATTGTAAATGCGGCGCATCGGCGGTGGCGCAAGGGCAAACTTGCGTGTCGCATCTTCCCTGGCGCATCCCTGCTGATTTGCAGGGATGCGCCAGGGAACGTAAATATGCCCCTGGGTGTCTCCAGGGCCACATCAAAGGAGAATACAAAATCACCTAAAATTATCGGGGGTTAATGCTTGTATCAGTCTCAGCCATTGATAATCCCTCTGGGCACTTTTCGTACTTTGGGTTTTTAGCGCCACTGTCTCAACACACAGGAAACAACCATAAACAAGCGTTTCCAATGCAATTGGTCTCGCATTTGCGAGAATTTGATCAATTTGCCATTGTAAATGACAATGCCTTTTATTTATGTATTGGCTTTTAAAAAACATAAATAAAAGACTTTGTCATTTGCAATGCCAATAGCTTAAACTCTCGCAAATGCGAGACCTATTGCATTGCAAATGCTTGTTTAATACTATCTAAGGAACCCAAAATAAATGAACTAAGAATGAAGATGGTATACTTAAGAAAGTTTTATCTGCACTTTAATCATTGGGTCCCTTAAGAACATAGTGATAAAAAGAATATATTGCGTTGCCCCTACTGATGATGACAAAGGGTGTGTAGTAGCAGCCTGATGAGGAAGCATGCCACTATTGTGGGTAAGGTCACTTTGATCCCATAGGAAGGGACCCCAGAGACGCAGTCTTTTATGAAGCTACACCTCTTCAACCTGTGTGATTTAAAACATAACACTGACCAGTTTAAGTGGTTAAGCATTATGAATGAGGATGAAAGGGAACGCAAATCCCAGAATACATCTTTTGTTCAGGTTAGCAGAAACTCTGCAGCCATTAATTTAGGGACACATAGCTATTTGTCAAAAGATGCCACCAGTGCAAAATTAAGAGCAAGAAACGCCAGCATTATGTTGACTATCTGCATTCTCATTGAACTAGAAGTTCATTCAACCTTAGCACAGAATCTCACAACCTATGAGTATTACATTTATCCAAAGATGCAGAGGATCAATACAGCTACCTGTCCTTCACTCTACTCCTACCAGAAACTGTTACTTCTTAGAAAATGCAGGATGCTGA
Source organism: Calotriton arnoldi (assembly GCA_963921515.1). NCBI lineage: Eukaryota > Metazoa > Chordata > Amphibia > Caudata > Salamandridae > Calotriton > Calotriton arnoldi. Next base: position 111,114 of record CAWUFW010019410.1, read on the forward strand.
ACTGATGCAATGACTCAAACACAGCACAACTTGGAATTAGTTGCAACAAGTCAATCAGCAGAATCACCAGAATGCCATCATGGCACAGAGAGCAGCCCCATCTGCTAGCAATGATGTTGCAACGTAAATTGTGGAAGAAGGCTATGAATTATATACTGGTTGGTCTAAGCAAACTGGCGAGACTTCATGATCTTGCGAAAATGGTTTATTCTTGTGAGATGTAGCAAAGGGCAGTGAGTTCAAATTTCTGGTTTCATAATTGCTCTGAATACAATCGCTGCTTATGTCTTTCATCCTGTAAAGCTGTAGGCCATAAAATCTTACCTGGAGCTCAGGGCATGCCTTCCAGTTCTCCTATTGTTTCCTCACCAACAAATAGTTATTTGTTTATATTTTGGACAGGATTGGCATTGGAGTGCCTATCATACTAAGGGCTGCGCACAGCATGGCAAGGCATGCAATTTGATGGAATCCTGTTGCTTGGGGACTGTTTAGCATTTCTCTATATGTCTGAATGCATGATATAGTGGTGAGGAAAGAATATAATCTACCTTATTAAATGACACAATCAAATCTAGCTACTTTAAGACAGTTGATCTTCTCAGATCTCCTAAGTTAAGTTAAGCACCATAGTTTTGATGCTTTTCTGAAAGTTGAAATCCTGATTGACGATCAGCCAACTGCTATCTACTTTTCGGAATGTTGAAGTCTCCTGAGTTCCTCCAAACCACGATTTTACCTTATTATGGTAGACTTGAAGTTGTTTTAAATTTATGAGGGTTCGACACATCAGCCTTTGTTTTTGTTAGTCGGCTCTTCACCACCCTTACTTAGGATCCTCGGAGTTAATGCCTATTTGTAACAATGCATTCACCAAACAATATAAATCTAGGGCTGAGCCCAAAGTATTATCTCACACTGGTGAAGAATGGCACACTTGCTCTGATGAAGAGGAGATCTTCAAGACTTTCACCCATTTAATGATAGGGACAAGAAAGCATTAATTGCGCTTGTCTCATGTGTAAAAGAAAGTATCTTGAGCCTCCTCTTTTAGCAATCTTTGAATTATAGTAATCAGCAACTCACAAAGCACTTACAAGGGAGCATCCAAACTAACTTCACCAGCAACTGTTGAGACATGTCTATACAAACAGAATTATTATGTTACAACATTGAGCACAAAAACATTGTACTAACAAAATAGTGTAGCCAGACTATTGACTGCCAAAATATAGTGAAGGTAAGTATTCATAGGTTAGTATAAAATTACTAATCTTAACCCCACATACATCGAACACAGATATATCTTCAAGTTACATACATATGGAATTTTGAATAGGAATCAAAAAACTTGATTATAAATACTAACCTTACCAATAGTTTGGTGGTCGATATTCAGACTATGATAATTTGGTTGCACGATATTTAACACCCAGTATTCTGGTAGTATGCCTTTTAAACAGTTCTCAATTTTATGCCTAGGTTCACAAATCTTAGCTCTCTAATTATTATTCAATAGATCTTGATGGTTTTAAAATTGTGTCTATTTTGTCTGGAGGTGCATTTGTCCACATGTAAGTAGGTTCACCCTATTGGCATTTGAGTTTCTTGTTAGTCATCCTCTCCTTGGAAGCTCAGATGTAAAAAAAACTGTATTTGGATTTAAATCTCCACAGTGTGTTTGAGTTTAAAGGAAGATAACAGTTCTAATGTTAACATAATTTTAATATTTAAGTGAGTTAAAGAAAAAGCTGATAGGTATTCTGTGGTACAATTATTGGCTAAAGTACTGTTCAGATTTGTATAAGTATCCTCAGGAAGCTACAGTGTGACAACAGCTCAAAAGGTAAAGTGTTTGACCTTTGATGTGAGGTAGATATAGCTGGAAATGTTGAGATTAGAGCAAAAGTTCTTGTTCCTTTCACTTCTGTGAACACCGACTGAATCATCATAGGAATTTCTAAAATTTGAACCTAAAAAAGAGACTCAAGAACACAGAAACAAGTGTACATTAAATAACTACACAAATTATTAAATGTTTTATTTAATTCACAACCAAAAACATATACAGAAGAAATGTTATTTTATTTTAATTGAAATTGGAATGGTGGAGCTTTTCAAACTTGGAGTCCAATTTATAGTTTGGCAGACAGATGTCACAAAGATGACATAGTACCCTGTCCTCCAAACCCTTGGTTCCTTCCCACCTCATAGAGAGTTGGGAGGGCCATCAACTTTTTGATGGTGGTGCCCCAGCTGGCTCTGTCATTGGAAAGCTAACTACGTTGGGCCAAATGAGTAGGGTTTATTGGAGTAAGGACTTCAGACTTCCCACCTTATTTAGTGCAGACGGTCTGATGTTCTTTTTACTGCCCATCTCAGCCAGGGAAAACCTATTGGTATTGTGGAGAAAACGAAAAGAAAAATTACCTCCACACCCTGTGAGAAAACTTTCAGAGTGTGGGGGTGATTCGTTTTTTGTTGTTAAAAATCAAACTTCTGCTTTGGGAGTTTGTTTTTGAAAAACAACAAAGTTTGGTGCATGAACACCTGAAAGAGAATGGCAGTGCACAACCTTTTAGTGTCTTCCAAAGAACTGCCATGCCGGTTGTTCCTCTGAAGACACAGAGATCATCGTTGGGCTCGCACTGATCTCTAAATGTGGCAGGCGAAGTCAAGCCAATGAGCGGACATAACGAAAAATAAAGCAATATGATCAACTCTAGCATATCACTTTGTCTTTTCTGCTCCTAGTGCAAGCTCTCTTTTTGTGAGCAACTAACAGTGCTTCTATTGAAGTAACAAATCATCATTGGAACTTGGGGTTCATTTGGTAACAACTGATGTACTAAATATACATTCATGGGTAGGTAGAATGCTCTCAATTGTGCTGAATACTTAATTAACTGCTACTATTATGCTTATTGATGGATTCTCATTTCCAAATTCTCAATATTTTTGCCCCTCAAATTCCACTTTGGACTGGCGTTAAGGCAATAGCTTTGCATTTCTCATACTTTGAATGGTATCACAATTAACTGGCATTACCCCTCCATCTCCCTTTATTGTCTCTATGCGTTTCAGGATACCGCACCCTGTATTATCAGTGACATAAGATAAACAGCCCATATATATTTCGTTTTATCCTCATTATATGAGCGCTACCCCCACAGTATAAGCCTACTCGCTTCTCGCCAATTTGCTTTTAGACAAGGAATCCAAACAAGGACTGATGCATTAAAACAAATATCTAGTTGCAGACATGAGTTTCCAAGACTTCTGTTACCACTGAGACTTTCACATTCTTGACATAAGGGACTCTTATTTTTCAAGAGGTGCTTGTACCACTTATACCTATTCTCCCACTCTATCAAATGGCCGTACCCCATGGACTTTGACTTTGTGCAAAACTGCACAACTAGGTTTAAGATCAAAGGCATGCATACACACACCCGTTTCATAGTCTCTATAGCTAAAGACAGTCTTACATAAAGTGTACTCCGCTAAACCATTCCCTTACTTCCCACGTGGGCAGCACATTACTTCCTGATATTGATACATTACATGTGCTGTGAATCACAGTGTGCCTCCTCACAGCCTTGCCGAGAGTGTGAATATAATAGGCAACCTTTATTCATATACTCTGTCTTTCTTCCTCCCTTACCACCAAACAGCCTTGAAAAAGCCCCAGACCTTCTCACCATTCCTGGGCCGAAACACATGTTGGATGAACTACAACAACAGCAAGTTAACCTACCTACTCGCACTTTGTATGAAAACGTGCTAGCCTCCTTCTATGTCTCAAATTTTGATATTTCTTGCTAGCAATACATTGCTTAACAAAAAGTGTATCTATGCAAGCACATGACAATTATTGTATGGAAGCATTCGGTAGTTTCAGCTGAATTTTAGAAATACATTCTCTATGTCCAATTGACGGAATTGGGCTATTTCAACTCGGTCCATCTCTCCCAGATTTTGACATGCACATATACTATAAAGGGCCCATGAACAAGTGCATATGTAAATACAGCCCGCCAAACTGCACCGACTCTGTCACTTTTTCTCAAGCTCCTCTCAGAAAAAAGAATGGTTCTAAATCGGTTTGTGTGTTGTTGCCACCAACTTGTCTCTTTGTCAGGTTCCACCCTCCTAAGGGTAATCAGATCGATTTTCTTCCTTGTTCTTACAGCACTGCACAATGTCACAAACGCTTTGCCAGCATGAAATTCAGCCTCTAAAATATCTGCTTCCAGCTGTCAAATTCATTTCCATTCTTGTCTTGGAAGAATTGCCTAGTTAGACGCCATCTGCGGCGGCATAAAATTAATGTCCGGAAAAAACAATTCTCGAAATGTTCTGGGTGAGTGACTCTGCTTCTGGACATTGATTTTGTAAGTTTGTTATTTCCTTTATTTTCTTATGGTATTGATTTCATAGTGGCGTGAGGTGAAGCTATTTATCCTGCTCGAATTTTCTACTGAAATTCTCTGTTACATAAAACAAGAATTGCAGCATGGAATTATTATAAAAATCATTTATACTTTCACTGTCTGCATATTGTCAATATTTGTAAACTCTTTTTAATGTTTAGAAAATATATGTAGATTCAAAGTTGGCAAGTTCATGTGGACATTTTCATTACGTTAATTGTAAAAGCGAGGTTTGTTTCACAAATATTTACTGAAAATCTTGCTAATAATTGCACATATTTCAGTACTGTGGAATGATGGTGATTTGAAACTTCGGTCACTGGTAAGCAAGGTCGGAGTCACTAACAAGTTGCGGTGAATTTAAAAATGCATCCCCAAAGAGCACACATACATCATATATTAGCATCCCAAAAGAAAGTGCTCCCATAAATGCACAATGGTTCTAAATCAACATACGTACTATTTATTTTAAATAAACAGCTAAAACAAGGATGGCATCTCCACCCAAACAGAAGCATTTAAAAGGCATAAGCCTAACACCTAAAAATATACATATCACTAGGTAAAATCCATCAAATAATATTGAATGAGGGGAAAATCACACATTGGCCACGTCACACAATAGTGAAGCTTTGATCACTTTAAACGGCTAAACAATCAAAAGTCAATCAAAATCAAAAATTGTGCCATACCAGGCACTGCAACTCTCTTTGTATCAGTGCTAAGGATTCTAAGCTCTTCAAGATGGTGTCTGGTGCCAATGCACCTGCATAAAGAGACAACCCACTTGGACCTCAAATTTTTGTAACAAGGGCAAGAGAATAATAAATGTACTAAGGATCCGGGTCCTCCCCCGCATGCTGGACACTGGTCATCAAGTTTGCCAGGGAGTGTCCTGTATCTAAATTGAAGAAACTGTTTCTGTGCCATAGCTGGGACAATTTCATCAATAGTTTGTTCATATTGGGGACAGGGTTTAAAGTCAATGAATGCTAGAGTGAGCGATCCCGTAGATTTAGTCACACTTTCCACTATAATAAATTCCCAGTAGGTTTCTGTAACCCTTCCTCTAGATATCAGACACAACTTCTCTGGGGTAGTATGGTACATTTCCAATGGCAGTTTACTCAAGAGTGGCCTTAGGGAGCACAATCAAGGAATTACTAGCACATGGGGATGTGATAAGATCCATAAAGCCCACACGGTAGGGGCCAAGCGCTTCTGTAGTCCACATCCAATGGCAGAACATTAAAAGCCTGCACCCTACTTTATGTACAATCTTCCTTTGGGCCAGATCCAGAAAAACTGGGGTTAAAGGAGTGCTTACTGGGAGATTGAGGAGAGATCGTTTGAATCAATGCTCAATCACAGATAGACTATCAATGTTCCCACATCCCCACAGTTCTTATCCATACATAACTGATCCCAAAGCCTTGGTATTATAGATTTCGAGTGCTGGGGTCACTTTTTTGACACTGTCCTTCTGCAAATCTTTGTTAAATTTGAAGTCTGCTGAATGAGTGGTAAATGTGCTTTCTCACGATGTGAAGCCCAACTCAAATTTGGACTGAGTCTTAAACCTAAAAAGTCAAAGGTAGAGACCAAATCAATAGGGCTCTTCCCAACAAGCATACATCTCTTGGGTGGCTTCAGAACACCATTAAAGAAGACCATATGCTTTATCTTTGTGTCGTTTAACTCCAGCCCTTGCTCACCACAAAAGGAGTTAAAGTGGATCAGTAACTGTTGGAACCCTTGTGGAGAGTTTGATAACAATAAAGTATCGTCAGGGAAGAGAAGGGCCAGAACCCTCCTCCCCCCTACTTTGGGTGCTTCACACCCATCTCTATCAAGATATCCCACTATCCTGTTAATGAACAAGGAGAACAGGTTGGGGGCTAGGACTCACCCCTGTCAAGTGCCACACTTGATCTTAAAGGGCTCTAGTAATTGCCCCTCCTCTCCCCTTCTTAAAAATTGGTATGATCTCCGCCAGCTTCCAAGGAGCGGGAATCTCCATGCCCAAAATGATGGCATTAGACAAAACATTAATGTAAGCACCCTGCACTTCTGGATCTTTCCCTATATAAGTCACTTGGGATCCTGTCCGGACCTGGAGCTCAGGCTGGGGTGGACGAACTGATTGCTGAATTAGTTAATTTATGGAAAAATACAAGGGCATTTGGCTTACTAGATGTGCCCTTTTCCAGAAGGATATTGTCTTCCTCTTCCTCACAGCTCCTGCATGTATGCAATCCACCAAAGTGGTTCACCCACTCTTGGAGTTGAACAAAGAATTCAAGGGCAGTCTTTGGGCCATTTAGGCATAGCGCTGCTTTCTTCCAAAAGGACTTATTGTCTTTATCTACCAGGGCTTTGTGGAGGGAGGACCACAAGGAACTCTCCCATTTCCTTGTAGCTTGGTCCAGTGCCAGTCTATACCTAGACCTGCACCTCACCAGGTCCTGGCAAGAGTTAGATTTCGCTGCAGCTAAGAGCTCGCCCTTCACCAACCTACATTCCTGGTTATACCATGTCACTGCTTTGGGTGCTTTCCTCCCCACCTATTTGGCTTGGCCCAGAATATCCCTAATCTACAAGTATAATACGTCATGCAGAATTTTGAGTTCTTGCTTCTTGAGGAAGGAAGGACAGTAAATCCACCTTCTTTAATACTTTACTCTTAACTATTTCAAGGGCCACAAGGCTTTTTCCCACCCAATCCCATCTTATGGTTCTTAGGTTGTTAGCTTGAGACAATGAACCCAAATCCCTGGAACACCTAGAGGCAAGTTTCTCCCCTATTGTATCAAGTATTGTATGGCTCACAGCATTGTGGTCACTATCTATTCTTTCGACCACTTCCATATCGTGTTCAGCAGGCCAAAGCCTACAGTCAACCAGACAATAATCAATACGGCTTGAGTGACATGGTCTGTTATAAGTCATTTTGCCCTTCAGATCAGAGTTGGTTCTTCCATTTGTAGCCCTCAAATCATACTGTAGCATTAGGGCTAACACCTGGGCTGCTTTTTCAGTCCATCTTACAGTAGGTAACTTTATTTTGGGGATTTTCCAGTTTCTGTCCCACTTCAAAGTCATATCTAAGGGAGTGGCTGCAAAGGGGTCAAACGTGCAGTTGAAATCCCCTGCCACCATTAGTGGATTGTTTCTCATGTATTCCGAGAGGGCAGAGTCAAGGACCACTACAGCACTAGTTTCAGCCATACTGGGTCCCATTCAATTATAGACTTTATAGACTCCGTGTCAGATCAGAAGGGAAAGCCAGATCAATTGCCAAAATGTCCAGGGAGTCAACAGGGACAATTACATTTTGCACTGGAGTGCAGTTTTCACCCAAATTGCGAAACCCCCAGACGGTCTTACCTTCCCTTTCTTGACCGCATTTGGGCAGTAGGTAGTAAACCGACTCACATAGAAAGGGGCCATGCTCCATGTTGCCTGAAACAGGCACTTATCATGGGAATCTATAAATTTACCGCATATTTCCTCTAAGAGATTCATAGAAATCCCCACTACTTTCTATACCAACATTTCTATCTGGGTCGGGTTTATCGAACTAGGATTGGGTTTTGGGCAATGATTCAAAATCACACTACCACGGGCCTCCAAGTTTGCTCCACTTCTAGCATGTGCCTCCCGCCTCACTCCCACCACAGGAGTTTTCCTGAGAAGCTGTCGGTGCAATCAGATCCTTGGTCGGGTGCCCACCTGCCTTACATAGGGCCGAGGGCAAATAAGGGAGACTAGATGATATTTCCAGCAAAACGGTTCCAGCAATCGATGCATCCCCCTCAAAGCTACCAGCACTCTACGCCTGAAGTCAATCCTGATGTCTAGCAGTCCCGCTATCCCTTTCTCCCTCCTCCATACAAATGGCACTTCTTTTCAGGAGAATCTCGTCCAGGAAAACATGATACTAGATCATAATAGGTGTGTTTTCAGTAGGGATGGTATGTGAGTCTATGGGAGTCTATGGCCATCGACTAAGTCTCTATGAACAAAGGATACTTTCACCATATCATGGTCTTACCGGGGATCATTATCCTTTCAACTTGGGCAGTATCATCCCTAATGATAGAATAGCAATGTCTAGTCTTCCTGAACCAATATATAACCTTGTTTTTCAGTGAATCTTGATCTTCCCTTTTGGCAGTGGTTAACTTAGGTACCTGCATGACGAAAATTGCAGCCTCCATCCTCTGAGCACGGTTATTAATATAGAACCCCTTTTGAACCACCCCCCTGCTGGGAAGTTGAACAGATGTTGTGGCAAGGAATTCACCCTCATCTATTTCCACCTTTCCTATTTCAATCCCTCTTTCCAAGCCTCTGACATGTAGAGCACTTCAGAAAAAAGGAGGCCTATCCCTCACCCAAACTGGGCCATGTAATGGGTGGGAAGAAGGGCATTGAGGGGTCAGGATTGGGGCAGGGAGAGCCCAATTTCTGTTATCAATAATTGGTTGATGCACATGCACTGCTAGACGGGGGAACAGACCAGCTGACCATTTCCATGCAAAGACTCCTCTTACCTACCTACTACCACCTTAGCTTGACGGTCTGTGCTTGAGTCCTGATCTTTGCCTAGCCTTTACTCCAACCCTCCACCACTTTCTTCAGGGCTGCTACCTCATCCCTAAGGCCCTCAATAATGCCCCTTAAATTTTGAAACAGTACACCCCATTCCTCTGTTGTTGCCAACAGATAGGACAGCATACCTATTGCAACACTTGAGCATTTCGGGCACCTAGACACCTGGAGACTTCTCGGGAGCACAAGGTTGCGTCTCATCACTGTCTCCTATACTGCCAATGTCTCGACCAGTGTCGATGCTCCGGGGAGATTTTCTAAACATTTGTAGGATGCGCTTGGCAGTTTTCCTTTTGGCAGGAGTGGTAGGTAAAACCTTGAGTAAGTTTGAATTTGAGGCATTGGGCTAGAGGAAGGTTGGGTGTTAACAATATCTTGGCATTCAGTTAACAAATTATCTATCCTATCCATGGCACTGTTACCAATTCCCACAGATGACAATTGTTTGGCACTCGAGTTTCCCAAGGCCCATCCTGAGCCTTCCTTTTACCCATGGTAAACTCTTCAACACCCACAATACTACAAAGTGAGGTAATTTCGTAAGGTCCAAAAGTGAGCCAGCACAGAGGAGGATGTTCTTCCAGTGTTGCGTAAGTAATGGATGGAGGGGGCCCCCAAGCCAAGCATTAGTTCAAAAGTCAATACAAACAGGATGATGCAATGTAGCACAACAAGACAAACTGAAGATGTCCTTTCAAGGGGAAAATAAAACTGAGAAGTAGAAAACAAGAGTATCTTAAGGAACAGTGGTTTAATGTTTTTCCCCAGGGTAGCAGGGGCACTTTACTACAGGACCAAGGGGGTGGTTCTGCCATGCCTCCTCCTGCTGCCAATGAGCACAGGACGAGCCCACCCTTGGCCCAGGATTTGCCTGGGCACGGCCCTCTCGTGTCCCGCACCTTAGGATGATCTTAGGCGCAATATAGCTCTATAGCGGCAGTGGCAGGAAGCGGCAAACCTGACCACTCCTGCTCGTGGCAATGTAGATTGGGGTTTGGAGTCCCCTGGCCAAGGGCAACAATGCTCTCAACATCCCGTGCTATGGGATGACCTCAGCCGCTATATAGTGCTATGGCGGCTGTTGGGGGAAGCGGCAATCCTGACCACTCCACCTCGTGGCAATGCAGATTGGTGCTTGGAGTCCCCAGACCAAGGGCAACAATGCTCTCAGCATCCTGCTCCGCGGGATGACCTCAGGCGCTATAAAGCACTATGGTGGCAGTGGCCGGAAGAGGCAATCGTGGCCCCTCATCCTCATGGCAATGCAGATTGGGGCTTGGAGTTCCCAGATCAAGGGCAACAATGCTGTCAGCATCTGAGTCAGAGTGACTCTTTGTAAATTTGAAATTTACATTACAAACATTGTAAATAGAAAATGGTTAGAATCATGAGGAAGATGGTCAAGCGTGTAACGGAAGAGGCACCCAGGCACCATAGTTAGAATCATAGAAGGATCAAAAATGTTCCAAAGCAGAAGAGGAAGGAAGTATATAATAGAATAATAGAAAGGGGTGGTGCAAGAGGCCAGGCCACTGTAAAAGAGAGATAAAGCTTCATGAAGAGGGTTCTGTTAATCCCATTTCAGGCACAAAAATGAGTTTACACCTAGATTGGGATTAAAAAAAAATCAGAAATTCCCAGCTTCCAAATTGTCTTCCTCATACCAACTTTGTCAGAAAAGCCTGTTGAAAGCGGTTTAGGAAAATAAGTTTAAGATGAAGCAAAAAATGTTAATTGGGTGTGCACACTGCTGTCGCGCCTACTATGCTTATTGCAACCTCCCTGACTTTGGCCATCATTTATATCTTGATGGTATGTATACTACATCACAACGGCGACCAAGTATACATACTGCCAAGACTGTGGTCCACCTATCAATTTTATATGCGGGTGGACTTCAGGTTCAATTACAACGGAGACATCATCTCCGCCGTGAATAAACCCCTTCAACAGCCTTGTGGAGTAAGAAAGCAACCTCTAATTCTGCCGGCCTAATTTAGATGGGCAGAATGAGAGGTCAGTTTTCACTGCCCAACATTGCCTGTTACTGGTGGAAAGTGGCATTGAAACTGCTAAATGTTCCCATTTTCTATAGGACTGGACTCCCATGGCGAGGAGAACATTCTATTTTTTGTTTTAGAAAAGAATTTCCCACTTCGGGACTTTCCATTTGAAAAAAAAAGAAAACAGTTTGGTGCAGGGCTCCGTCATGTTGACGGAGCCCTGCAATAAGCTGTAAACAGCATTGACAGGAACCATCATTGCAGCCGTTTCTGCCAATGCTGTAGAAAGACCGCCGACTGGTTGGTCATTTCTAAATTTGGCGGGCAGAATAGTCTCTGCCTAGTGAATGTTAAGTCCTCTGCAACGCCGACAGAGATTACTCCAGCCTCCAAAAAATAAATCGGGTCTCTTGTATTTATCCGTAATTACTGGCTGCAAATGCTACTCATAGCGAAGCCCCTAGAATTAGCAGTGATAGGCCAGAGGGTGATAGGAGAAAGAGCACCATAGGAAATTGGAACAGCTTGAAAGGGAAATATCTTACTAAGGTCTCCCACCTACAAATATAAAGTGTCAGGCCACCATAAGAGTCCCAAACATGAGGCTGTTTATCCACTATTAAAACGTCAGTTTTATTAGCATTAATCTTAAGGCAGATCAGGTTCATGCATTCTGCCAATGAGGTCTTACAATTCCTAAATTGGCATAGACCTTGTCATCAGATGAAGATAAGGACAGGATCAATTGGGTGTCATTAACATGTGATATTAGAGACATCACATATGATTCAACAATGTCATTTAACAGGCATACAAAATTGTGAAAAGGGTTGAGCTCAGGGAAGATTCTTGAGGAACCCCAAATGCTAGCTGACAATTCGTAGAAGAGAATGGGGGCAATACCACTTGAAATGAACCCCCTTCTAAGAAATACCTGAACTTAGCTAGTGTATTATCACAGATCCCATAGTCAATGAATATTTTGATCAGCACTGTATGAAAAACTGTATTGAACGCTGCACTGAGATCTTGCAGTATCAGAGCCACAGAGTCTCCTTTATCCACAATCTGAGAAAGCTCTTCTTTAACAGCAATGTTGACTCTGTGCTGTGACACGCTGGAATCCTGTTTGAGAAGGATGATGTAGTTGATGTTGCACCAAATATTTTGACAGTTACTGTTGGAAAGGGCCCTTTTTGCATGGTCATCCCAAACCTTTTGCCTTCCTCCTTCTACTTTTTGCTGAATTTGTTTTAGCTGGCCTTAGGATTCCGAGCACTTCACCATTTGCTAACCAGTGGTAAAGTGCATGTGTTCTCTCCTCTAAACCAGGTAATATTGGTTCATACCCAATTGGCATATTTAATTTACTTATAAGCCCCTAGTAAAGTGGTACTATAGGGCCTGTAAATTAAATGCTATTAGTAGGCCTGCAGCGCTGCTTGTGTCACCCACTTAAGCAGCCCTTTAAACATGCCTCAGGCCTGCCATTGCAGAGCCTTTGTGCAGTTTAAACTGCCATTTGGACCTGGCAAAACCGTCCTTTTGCCAGGCCCAAACCTTCAATTCTAGTACATGTAAGGCACCCCTAGGTTACACCCTGGACAGACCAGAGGGCAGGGTGCAATTTATTTAAAAAGCAGGACCTCTACTTTGAAGATTTACATGTGCTGGTATTGAAAAACGCTTACATTCATTTTTCACTACTGCAAGGCCTATATCTTCCATAGGATATCATTGGGATTACCATATTACATTTTATAAGTGTAATTCCCAAATGGGAATATATATCTGGTTCAAGTTTGGTGTCTCTGGAATCCTAACTTAAAACCTAACATATGGCGAAGTTGAATTTTTAATTGCAATTCTGAAAGTGCCAGTTTTAGAATGTTGGCCTTTGACATTTGATACCTGCAGCCTGTGTCTGGTCACATGACTGGGTATAGTTGGCAGTTGTGCTTTGTTTATTTCTCCTAGACAGCCACCCACCATAGGAGCTTATGCATAACTGAATTGGCCATCACTGGCAGGATGGGAGGGGGGAGCTGAGCCCAGCCTCACTTACACCTGAATAGGCTGTGTCCTGTCCCCACACAAAAGGCTGAATACCCCCTGCAGTTAGTCTGGAGCCAGGGCCTGGAAAGTAGGGCATCTGTGCACTTCAAAGGATTGGCAGAAGTGAGATCATATGATAATTCTCCAGCATCTTGTGGTTGAGAGATTTTTTTTCAATAAACGTAAAAATCTGTCATTTTCATACACTACCAGGTCCTTTGCCAATTGCAGTCAATACCAACACTGCTAACAAACTTATCTATTTTAGATCCCTGAAACTCCTCTATATCCTCTTTCCTTTAAACAAAGTGTACTTTATTTTACTCCAATGGCTAAATGCTGCCTCAAAATGCGCTTTTCTGCACATTAGAACAAGCTCCTGATAAGAAGAGCCATACCCTAGATTCTTTTTTTTTTATTCTTGGGATGCTCCTAACGCATGCTCAAATTCCTATAAAAAACTATCCTAGCGCTGTGTGTGCCCTATTAAAAGATGGCAGCCTGACTAAAAGTAATGTCTGAATCACAGGAGGACACATTTGCCCTTACTTTAACACATACACTCTGAAGTGCGAGACATGCTTTCAAGCATCCCCAATTAAACTAACTCGTAACTGAAAATCGTCCCTTCCGAATCATTACTTGAGATATTTTTCTGTCGTATTTGCGATAAGCAATTTGTGTTATGGTTCAGGAAGGACCTGGCTTGGCAGTTCAGGTTGGACTGTTCCTATTGGAGCAGGGTCAAGATTGATTTGCATATAGTTGGGTCCAAACTGAGGTGGCATGGTGTGCAAAATAACGATGGGTTGGGATACAGCCCCAAGTGATTACCAGTGGTTGAGATTAATTCAAGCATCACATCCATTTTGTATACTGATTGTGTTGCCCTGAATGGGACGGGTATGCCAAGACGTGGGCCCCGTGCACACTATGTGGCTGAACCAAGCTGTACCCAGCTGATGAGGCCATTACTACGTCAAATCGATCCTGGGTCGCTTATGTTCCAGTTCAGGGAGGACCTGGATTAGCAGTTCAGGCACGACTGTTCCTCTTTGAACATGGTCAAGAATGATTTGCATATAGCTGATCCAAACTGAGGTGGCATGTTGTACAAAATAACAATGGATTAGGATGTGGCCCAGAGTGATTACCAGTGGCTGATATTAATTGAAATATTCCATCCAACACTGTTTTGTATACTTATGGTGTCACCCTAAGCGGAAGGGTATGCCCAGCAGTGAGTTCCGTGCACACTGTATCACTGGAACCAAGCTGTACCGGCTGATAAGCCCATCGCTAGGGGAAAACTGGTCCTGGGTTCCTTGTATTCCAGTTCAGGGAGGACCTGGCTTGGCATTTCGGGCTGGACTGTTCCTATTAGAGCATGGTCAAGACTGATTTGCATGTACTAGGATCCAAACTGAGGTGGCATGGTGTGCAAAATAACGATAGATTGGGGTGTGGCCTGAGTCATTACCAGTGGCTGAGATTAATTAAAGCATTCAATCTATCACTGTTTTGTATACTTATTGTGTCACTCTAAGTGGGGCAGGTACGCCAAGACGTGGGTCCCGTGCACATTGTGTTACTGGAGCAAAGCTGTATCCAGCTGATATGCCCGTCACTAGGGCAAAACTGGTTCTGGGTTGCTTGTGTTCCAGTTCAAGGGGGCCCTGGCTTGGCAGGTCGGGCTGGATGGTTCCTTTTGGAGGAGGAGCAAGAAATGACACAAGTGAGGAACGGCATACTTGACATAACTATTAACCTCATGACTACCCCAACTAACACAATTGCACCCTTGTGCCCTCTTAGCATGCAGAGTTTCTTTGGTTCCTTGTTATTTGTTTGATTTTTTCTTTGTGTAGTTTTTCAATATTATTAGATTATGTGTTTAAGCCTCATTGGTTGTGTGTACAATTGCTGGAGACACTGCTCGATCCAGGTACAGAACTGGAGTTGCCCCCTGAGGCAGGGTGAGGAAGTAGAGTTAGGCAGGGGCCCAGCTAGTTAGTTACTGGGGTGGCGAGCTAGTGGCGTGCAAGGATGAGTAGTCGCCAGGCTCCAATTTGGGTTCAATGCTGATACGTCCTACCACAGGATTATAATTGAAGTGTATATTACCCTGCCTAGTGTAATGATTGTGTCACATATTGAAACTTTGTTGGTGCGAATGTTTTACAGTGTAATTGTGGAAACAAAAACCCTAAAATGTTAATAAAGATATGTTTAAAAAAAAAAAACACAGGGCAGCTGAGCACATTAAATTGAATAAGGTTCCTTTCAGCTTTGTATATTTGTATGTATGCAGGGAGGATTGGAGGCATGAGCGTGAATCAAAGGAGTATCTCCTCTGCTAAACTCTCTGCTCACCTGGTTTAGAGGTCAGGGTCAGTCAGCGTCAGTTACCACCAGTACAGTCAGCAAAAAAGAGGGAGGAGCTGAGCCCAGCCTCACTTACACCTGAATAGGCTGTGTCCTGTCCCCACGCAAAGGGCTGAATACCCCCTGCAGTTAGTCTGGAGCCAGGGCAGGGAAAGCAGGGCATCTGTGCACTTCAAAGGATTGGCAGAAGTGAGATCAGATGATAATCCTCCAGCATCTTGAGGTTGAGAGATGTTTTTTTAATCATGCATGTTTCCAACTAAATGGAACCACTGCAGTAGTGAGGAAGAGATTAAGAAGTTTAAGAAAAATGGCAAAAGGGACCAACCCTACCTTTTTCAGAATGCCAGGTATTCCTGGGTCTGTCAGAGACCCTTATATTATAGTATAGAAGAGGCTGCCCACGCTGATAAGGGGCCATTCTAGGCTCATCCCCAGGGAAATTGGCATAACATTAGCCACTTTTTTTTAACAAAATAGTCAGCTAATATGTAGGATTTATCTTTTGAAGTGTCAAGAATAGGAGTTCTGTCAGCCACATTCATCAATGATGGTAAAATAAAGAAAACATCCATGGTCAACTTCTGGGCACCCTCAATCTTACCAGCATAAGAGTAAAGTTGTGTCTTTTTGACCTCCTAATGATAGTTTTTAATTGCAGCAGAAAATGTCTTTTAAGCTGTCAGATCGTAGGATTTACACCAAGCCTGTACTAAAATTGTACATCCTTTTGAAACTCTAATAGGTTCTTATCAAACTACAGAGCTGGTGGTTTATTTTTAGGTGTTACTGCCATTTCTGGAATAGGAGTATCTAGTGCACCGTTAATCCATGTATTAACTTTTCCAACAGACTCTTTCATATAGTGTTCAAAACATGTATAGCTAGCCTTAGAAGATTGAAAAATCGACTCCATCTAGAAGTCCTTAGGGGGAGTTCATTTTTCAGTTACAAAGGGCCCGATATGGATGTTGGACGGAAAGCCATCCGACAGTCTGTCGGAGGCTTTCCACCCAACACCCAGGGTTTCCCTCTGACCGATGTATTATGATGATGGCGATCAGAGGGAAACCCATGGGGGGAATCCGCTCCTCTTCCGATGGGAGCGGAATAGTAATCCCTTGAATGATGGCAGAGCCAGCCTCGGCTCCGCTGTCAAGATTAAAATGACGGTTTCTGCTAGCCTTTTTATGCCAGCCTTTCCGACATGGAAAGGCTGTCATAAAGTGACTGTGGGGGCCCCTAGCAGGGCCCCTAAATCGCCCTGCATTCCCCCTAAACATCCCTGCACTATGTGGCAGTCACAGTGAGGTGCCTACCACAGGGTGCAGGGATGTTTCTAAACATCCATTTTTCAATGTAAGCTTGTGCTGCGGGCCTTTTCTGCCTACTTCACAAGCTTCCATTGAAAAATGGGTGTTTGCATCCGCCCTATGGGCGGTCGCATCCTAATCCTGCAGTCGAAACCGCCGACCTAAGGTCGGGCAGTTCCAAACCGCAACAGTTATGTCCGCCCAACATCGTAATGAGCCCCTAAGTTATAAGGACTATGTGGTATCTTGTAATATGAAAGCTAATGGAACCTGGTTAGGAAATTTGGGTTGTAGAATGTTGGAGGGCCTTGGAAGGTTTGGGGTCAGGTTCCAAGCCTTCCAGTTGAGACAGACATCTAGAGCAGCTGGGTGGATGAGGCATTTGTAAGATACTTCTTATAATAAAGAATTGAAAGTAAACAGAAGAAGTTGCTTTTCTACAATGGCAGCGAGGATGGGATCGAGGAGCAGTGCATAATGCCTCAACACCCAGACAGGTCACCAGCCAGTGTGTGGGACCCGTACACAGCATATGGACAGCAGCGGAACCAAGGTGTATCCAGTTCTCAGCACTTTGGATGGAAGAGTGCGGAAGAAAGATTGGGAGGAAGCGGTCCGCAACTGAAACCAGTTCTCAACATTTATAGCACTACCTGCAAGTATACGGGTTATCGGACTGTCAACAGCCTCAAAGTCGCAGTTGACTGCTGGAGATATGGAGCGTGTGACGTAACAGTAAGGTGCATGGCATCTAGAGCACGAGGCAGACTGAATGCGATGTTGTTGTGGCGGCTGATCACTCACTGACTGAGGAGACGGTGCGAGATATCTAGAGCACACTGCCATTGTTGCAGGAGCATTGGCATGTGACACAGGGTCTGGCATGCATCTAGAGTGTTCTGCCATTGTCACAGTCACGTCGGCGTAAGACAACTAGAGTGCTCACCGTAGTGGATGAGAACAAGCCAGTGATTCATTGAAAGACTATGCGTAGAGGTGTCAGCATTTCAGGCGAGATGTTTCTATGCACAACTAGGGCGCTCACCCTAGCGTCCTTCGATCTCATGTCAAGCGAGTGAGTGGGTGCGCACAGAAGTTGGGTGTTAATTCGGGCAGGTGAGCAGCGTGCAAAATGCGTTATGCACTTGCAAGGCTCTGTCACCCATAAGTGATTATCTTTAGTCTATGTTCAGCACCACTTAAAAGGAAGTGAACTGGGCGGTGTGGGAGTCTTGTTTGGAGGAACACGAATGACTGGACTATTAACCAACTATGGAGAACAGAGATGAGACAAAAGCAGTAATGGCAGCTGCTGTGCCCTGTACGTTCGCTGGTAGGGGCATGAATTCTTACACCAAGCCCTCAACAAACAATTTAAAAATACAGCTTTTCACTCTCTAGGCATGGCTGTTGTAGGGGGTGCATTATAGTCCCAGGTGCTTACTATTTAGCTGTGGAATGGCGCTGCCTCAACTCACAGAAAGTTGTATGGCATGGCTTCATCTGGTGACAGTCCATGACAACTGATACTGTAAACTGATTGCTGACACTGGATTCTGATAGCTGATTAGGAGCTTGACATTCAGGTGGCAATTGCTCACAATCCATCACGTCCGTGTAAAGATTTGACTTAACTGTTTACTCTGGTGTAGTATTGAGTGCTGCTGCTGGAGGAAACACATCATGCTGGGTGTTGGGCCAAAATATAAACCCCATTATATCTTATGGGATTTATATTTTGGCAGATGGGATATATGGTCATTGTTGTGATGACCCTTCTGCAAAGATCTAAATTAGGCCCTTAGTCGGGTACTGGTGGATTTAAATCCAAGGTTTAAAGTGTCAGTCACAGATTATGAAGAATATTGTGCTGCCCCCATTTTTTCTAATGTCACCAGGGGAATCAGGGTTGAAGTGAGAAAAGTGGAAAAAGGTCTACAGGTGTGGTGTGTGTGGACACATGGCCAATGATAAATAGTCTCCGGCTTTCAGTGTGGCATGCAGAACCTGTGGGGTCAAGGGCCACTAAGCTAAAAACTATAGGTCTAAAAACAAAGAGAGGAAGGGAAAGGAAGTGTTTCTGGACAATGAGCGCGAAGAGAGTGATTGCGATGAATTACAGTGTGGTCAGATAGTTCTTCAGGTTCAGAATCCAGGGAAACACGGACCAGAGGATGCAGTATATGCGAAGGGATCTAAGATACGAATGCTGTTTGACTCTGGAGCAAAAATCACCATAGTTTCTAAAATGTTTTATGATGAGTATCTAGCCACTACCATAAAATTATTGAAGCCAGGTATAAGACCTCTGGCTTATGGAGGCCAGACCATCAAATTTGTGGGTTACTTTGTAGAGGAGCTAGAATATAAAGGTTGCATCACAGCAGGGAAGATGTATGTATCATACAAAGGAGATAGTATAATTAGTTGGTACTATCAGGGGATTTAGAAGTTATGATGGGTCCCACCAGCACTCCACCCATAGTATTAGGATAGGATGTTCTTTTACAATGTGGAGAAATACAAGCGAAGGATACTCACCACAAGGACGAGGTGCGGGCAGTCTCAGAAGTGGCTATACATCAGAGTAAGGATGAGAGTAAGGTGAGTGATGTACAGAAAGATAGTTGGGCTAAAGATTTTCCGTAGGTCTCAATGAAACATCGGGCTGCTTGCTTGGCTACACTCACAAAATTATGCTGAAAGACAATGCGGGACCTGTTGGTTGTAAAGTATGAGGTGTCCCATTTTGTATGAGGCAGGCAATGAAGGATGAAGCAGTCAGGGTAAAAAGAGGAAGGAATAATTCAGGAGGTGGAAGTGACAGAATGAGTGTCACCAGTGGTTTTAGCACGAAAGACCTCAGGAGAAATCAGGTTCTGTGTGGACTTAAGAGGATTGAAATAGGCAGTTGTAGTGGATAGGTATCCTTTAACCAATATTACAGAAATTCTGAAGATGCCAAGGTTTTCTCCTTGTTGGGCCTATGAACAGCATATCACCAAATTGAGCTAGAAGAGAGCTCTACAGTTCTCATGGCATTTAATTACACCGTTTGGTATTTATAAATTCACCATATGCTATTTGGCTTAATCTCAGCAGCCTCAGCATTTCAGAGACCCATGGAGGATATTCTAAGTGGTTTGGAGGGTATCAAGGAACACTGGAGGAACATAATAATTGTTTGAGGTTAGTGTTGGAAAGATTCATAGGGAGAAGGCTAACATTAAAGGAGAGCAAATGTAGGTTAAACTGTTTGGAGATAGGGTGTCTTGGACATCGGTTGTTGGGAGCAGGTGTGGAGCTTAATAAGAAGTTTGTGGACACTATTAGGAGAGCATGTAGGACTTGTATCCCAGAGAGCATGTAGGGCTTGGTTAAGTTTTTGTGGATGGCCGAATATTAACATAAGTTAATTCCTCACTTTTCGGGTAGGTGCACAACATGAGACATCTCTTGATAAGGTGGTGAAGGTTTTCTAGTCAAGTCAATGTTATAGAGAACATAAAGACCTAAAAGAAGCTCTATCAATTGCGCCTTCATTGGAAAGTTTTAGCATGCAGGATAAGTCCATACTCATCACAGATGCAAGTGTGAATGGTTTTGGGGTAGGCTTGAAACAAGGGGAGCTGATAATGAAGAAATTAAAATGTTCATATCAAGAAGTCTGAAGTGCCCTGAACACTGATATTTGGTGATAGAAAGGGAGGCTCTTTGTATATTGTGGGCAATCAAAAAATTAAAGAAATGTATGTGGGGTAACTAGTTTGTGGTGAGGTTGGTTTACAAGCGACTTAAAGTAATCTTTGAGAAGAAGGCCTTGGATGCAGTCTCAAGCAGGATCTGCAAGTAGGTGGTATCCCTACAAGAGTATGATTTCAGGGTGAATTACATTCCTGGAGTATAAAACCAGTTAGTAGACTGTCTTTCAAGAATGATAAAAGTGAATGGGGAAGAGAATGTGGAATGTGAAAATATGTAAGATAATTCTTATAATAAAGCATTAATAGTAAACATAAGAAGTCTCTTTTTACAGACTACTTACTGATCAGTCCATGTCAATGGGAAAGGGGTGTCCATGTCCAGCAAAGTTAGTTTAGCAAAGGCAGGGTCAAGAATATGCCCTGCTGAATGAGTAGGTTCTTTAATCAGTTGAGTTAGCTAAAGAGCTTTGAGATTTCTAACCTCATTCACTGTAGGAATTTCAGATTCCTTATCAAAGTGGAGATTGAGATCTCCAATGTTAATAAAATTAGCAAATCTCAGCACACATCGATCACTTTTGCAAAAACTTCAAGAAAATTCTTCTCCAGCCCTGGGGGATGATATTTAAGTGCCCCCAAAATGCAAACTAACTTTTTTAGTGAAGCAGATAGAAACAATTTTCTGCCTAAAGCTTGTAAGCATTCAACTGTCACCTGGTAGCTGGATTGCTTCCCTGTGGTGAGATGTGGATTGTTCCCAGACAGAGCACATAGAGCTTAAGTGTAGACAGGTGCTGGCCTTCCTTGACAAGATGCCTAAGGACTGTGCCCAATGATTAGTTATAATGCAAAAGGTCCTGCCCTGTCAAAAGCAGATGAACCTGACACTGGGTCTGCCCCCTTCCTTTATCACTCTAGCCCACTTGGCTCCAAAACCATTGGGAAGGGGAGCTTTCCCAGAATTGGTTTGGAGTGACCACAAGGTAGCGATTGCCCATTCTCATAGCCACACCTTTGGGTGGGCACAGGAGCTCTGACCATTGGAAGAAATATTCTGTCATTTTGGATTGTCCCAGAATGCTATATAGGAGGACTTGGACAGATGTGGAGGGATCATGTGGCATCTCGGAGTTGGACAGGGTGCCTCGCATCTTGAACTTTACACCCACACTTATGAACCCCTGCACAAGGCAGAGATAGAGAGCAAGACCCTGGACCTCAATGGCAATTACACCTGAACTATGGACAGTTGGAAGGTAAATCCAAATTATGCCCCTGAAGGACTAAAGACTTTGTCTACAGCTGACCCCCAGAACTAGATGAATACCGTCAGGGCCTGTGGAGTTGGCCCTCTTATGCTCCATCAAGACCAGTTGTGGGAGGACTTGGACTCCACTGCCACCTTGAGTGCCCTGCAAGATGGCCAGGAGCCTATGGGAATGGGGAGGGTAGGCAGAGGGAAAGGCTGGTGCAGGGAGCCAGTGAAACCAGCCTCTTGCAAAGCATGCCCCTTTAGAGGACAGGAGGACTGCTGAAAATGCTCCTGGTGGCTTGAGTTCTACATCAAGATCAGGAAAATCAGTAAACGAGACCCGGGTTACACACATTTGAAGTGTTCCAACTTTATTTTGCCTTCAACACGTGTGTGGGACCCCATTGCTACTTTCTAAATTAACCCCGGGGTAGGCCAGCACCCAGGGCTTGGTGAAACCTGATTTTTTTTTCAAAATCTTTTTATTACTTTTTAACAAGCAATATATAATACAAATGTGTCACCAATTGTACATTGAAAGTTACAAAACACGGGGTACTTCAATTTGTGAGTGCCAGTGGTTTATTCCCAGTTTCGACCCCCCAATAGGATCTCCATGCAGACCATATTCTCTCCCATTTCTTGGTGCAGCCCCTTCCCATTAGACCATCACATGCACCAATCCATGTCCTTTTCCTATACTGTTACATCTGAGCCGCTGGGTCCCCCCATCATCTGGTTATATTTCGCTTTGACACTATTAGAGCCAGTGCTAACCTTAATTTTAGGTATTTTGGTATTTTTGCCTCTCAATATATTCAGTACAAATGACATGGCAGTTTTAACAATAGGCAGAACTGTCACATTTGTAATACAGTCCACCAGCCCTGCCCAATAGGGCTGTAGTTTTGGGCATTACCAAGTAATATGGAAAAAGGTGCCATCTTGACCACAATTTCTGACACACATATGTGAAGTACTCTTTCCAATTTTACGGAGGATCATTCTTGAGTAGTATGCTTTATGGAGGGAGCGGAGTTGTATGTCAGAACTCTGTCTTAATAGAAATCTCTCTTAGGCCTCTTAGCACCTCCTCCCACTCCTCCTCTTCAAATTCAACTCCATTCTGTTCCCAATCAGCTTTTAGTTTCTGAAGGATGTCCATGGAGTTATTGAGTACCAGTGATATTGCCTCCTTGGTCAAGGGATCAGTCAGCAACCTGTCCTTAATTATTTATTTTTGAGATTGGGGAGGGCGTAGAGCCCACATCCTTGCCTGAATCAGACTTCCGCCCCAGTGACCACATACCCCAGGACCCAAAATGCTAGACCTGACATCCTTGGTGTGGTCTTAACCCAAACTGTTTGCCTTCTCCTCTCCTCTTGCCTGCATTTAGTTTTTCGCTGGCATTAGGCCTCTGTGCACTTTACCATTGCTAACCAGTGCTAAAGTGTTTGTTTTCTCTTCTTTAAACTTGGTAAAATTGGCTTACACCCAATAGTCGCATTTAATTTACTTATAAGTGCATAGTAAAGTGGTACTACATATACCCTGGACCTGTAAATTAAATGCTACTAGTGGGCCTGCAGCACGTATAGTGCCACCCACTTAAGTAGGCCTTAAAAACATGTCTCAGGCCAGCCATTGCAGTCTTTGTGTGGATTTAAACTGCCAATTCAACCTGGCAAAATAACCCTTTGGCCAGTCCTAAACCTTCCTTTTTAATGCATATAAGTCACCATAAGGTAGGTCCTAACCTGCACACAGGATAGGGGGCATTGTATTTAAAAAGTAGGGCATGTTTTTTTATGTTTTACATGTCCTTGTAATGTAAAATTCCTAAATGTGTTTTTCAATACTGGAAGTCCTACCTCTCCCATAGGAAAACATTGGGTTACCTTATTACACTTAATAAGTGCTAACTTTTGATTGGGAACAGGTAGAAATGTCATGTTTGGGCTCAAGTGAAAGTTGCAAAAGGTGGCATTTGTTTGTATTAACCATTTGGTGCCTGCATCCTGTGTCCTGGGGCACATGACTGTGAATAGCTTAGCAGCTGGGCCTTTGTGTATTCCTCCCAGACTGTGAGACAAAGGAGGACTAGATGTTGGCAGGATGGGCTGTCCTGACAGGATGGGTGGGTGGAGCTGATCTATGCCCCACTTACATTTCAAAGGGCTGCCTCCAGCAAACTCACAAAGGAACTTGACATCGCCAGTCTTTTGTCGCCCTATGCTACTTGGAGTCTTGGCAGGGGAAGGAAGAAACCTTATGGAATCAGATGTAGGGGTAGCCTAGAAGTATACCCTACTTCAAAGGCAGGCACAGATATAACTATTGGACCCTCAGTCCTACTCTTCAGTACACTCCTGGACCTGTGGACATTACAGAGGAAGGGCTGTATTGTTTCCCAGAGGACTGCCCTGCTGCTTGAGGCTTGCCTTGTTCCCAAAAGGACTACCCTGCTGCTTAAGGCCTGCCCTGTTTTCTTTGAAGGAAGACCCAGACCTGCTCCCCTCATCCCAGGCTCCCTGAATGATTCCAACGGTCTAAAAACCTGTTCTGGACAAAAGCAACAAAACAAGCTCCAGAGGCCTGTCTGCAACTAGCCAGCTGCCCTGCTGCAACTAGACCTGCCTAGACCTGGAACTGCTCCTGCTAGAGCCATGCTGGCTCTCCCAGAATAAGTCCCTGATCACCAAGAGGTGCCTCCCCAGGTCAGAGACCCTTGGTTGGAACCAGAGCTTACTGCTTACAAAAAAAGGAGAAATCCTGAAGTTCTTGATTCTATGCACCAGACCTTTAGAAGGCAACTTTTTCAACAGACTAAACTAATCCCTGTATATGGCCTGCACTGCATCACTGTTTGCCTGAACTTGTGACTTTCCACAGGTCTAGCACAACCAGATGACAGTGAGTGGCGCTTTGTGGTTTTAGGCACTATACCTACCTAAATCTTTAACATTGCATATCTCTGGCTCTACTGATTGGATTTTTGTTGTTTTGGCCTCATTTCAGTTATCAAATTGTACTCTATATTTAGATTCGGTGTGAGCCAAGAACCTTAGATTTTTCTAAAATATGTATAGTATACTTACATATAGAGGCTTTCAGTCACCTCTCCACATCCATTGGTCTGTTATTGTGTCATTCACATTTTGCTTCTGCCCACTACAGCATATAGCATGGGACAGAGGGCCAATCTACTTAAGCCACTAGTTAACTTCACTTTGATTGACCAAATTTTGCTCTCTCACAAGGAACATATCCGCACACAAGCTAATTCCCTTCAGTCCCAGTGATTTTTTAAAACTTTATAATTACTTTAGTGTTGCCTTTCTGTTTAGAGCCCGATGTGATAGAAGGACACTTATGATGCACATTCCATCTTTAGTAGATCCCATCTCCTGCCAATGCTGTTATAAATTTATTTTGGAGTGTATTCTTTCTTCCTTTCTTTCCAAATTTAATTTTTCTTATTTTTTCGTTCTTTCATTATTTCTTCCTTTCCTTCCTTCCTTTCTTTTGTTTGTCTTTCCTTCCTTCATTCCCTTGCTTTCTTTAATTTTTGACAACTTTCTCTGGTTCCTTCTCTTTTTTTTTTCCCGCTTTCTATATTTCTTTCTTTACTGCGCTCTTTCATTCTATCCTACTTTCATTCCGTCATCCTTTCTTTATGTTCCTCCTTTCTTTTATTCCTGCCTTTTTTCATTCTTCCTTTCTTTCTTTTTTCCTCTTTCTTTTTTTCTTTCCATCTTTCCTTCATTCTTTCTTTCCTTTTCATTCATTCTTTCTCTCTTTCCTTCGCTTTCTTTCCTCTTTCCTTCTCACTTTCTTCCCTTTTCACTTTCTTTCACTCTTCCTTCCTTTCCTTCTTTCTTTTCTTTTCTTCTCTGTTTCTTTCTGTCTATTTCCTTCTCTCTTTTTCTTTCTCTTTCCCTTTCTCTTTCTTTCCTTCACTCTCTCTTTCTCTCTCTCCTTCTCTTTCTTTTGCTTTCCTTCTTTCTTTCTTCCTTACTTTCCTATTTTCTTTGTCTCTGTTCTTTTTTCTCCCTTCTTTCTTTCTTTCTTTCTTTCTTTCTTTCTTTTTTCTTTCTTTCTTTCTTTCTCTCTTTCTTCCTTTCTTTCTTTCTCTCTCTCTTTCTTTCTTCCTTTCTTTCTTTATCTCTCTCATGCAAGAGGCTTGCAGCCAATGGCAGATTTTTTCAGGTCTGTGTTAGTCAAGACCTTTTGATTTCAGTGCAATTATGTGCATGACACATCTACTCACAAGGGTTTCAGCCAGACTGCATCCATTAGTCTTTGGTTGTTGTCATTCACATTTTTCTTCACCCACTGAAGCATGTATTAAGAGGGAATGTATCAGCCCAATTAAGCCATTGACTGACTTCACTATGAGTTATGGCATGCCACCCTTGAACAAGGAAAATATCCACACACAAAGTAGTTCCCTTCAGTGCCAGGAAGTACTATCGTAATTTGTGTTTTTTTCTGAGACTAAAAAAACTTTTTGGTATGTAGCAAATTATTTTTGTATGGATCGATGAGGGCCCAGCATATACCCAATTTTCTTTTACATATCTTTTATTGTATACAAAGATAAAACAAAAAGGACATAAACAGAAGGTGAGCTACAAAGAAGTCATTATTTGCTGTTATGAGCCTGTGCGCTCTCCCATGTGTGAGAGCTGTGTGTAGTGGGGGTGTTGTGGGAGGTTTGAGTCGACCCTACCCCCAGTGTGATGCAATTGCCCTGTATATCTCATGACATGTCAGAAAGTGTCCAGTGGAAATGCCCCGGTGTCTTAGCATGGGCAAGTTGTGCTATGTCCAGCTGCATCTCCTCGATCTGCAGGGAGGTTCGAGCTCAGCTCTTTGAAGCGGGTCCAGTTGAGTCAGGGGAAGCCCTGGAAAATATCCCACAGCTCGTCCCCAGAGGCCACATCAATCTCAGAGTACAGGGCCCTATAGTAAGTAACAAAGGCTTAATTGATTTCTGCATGAGTGTTATTGATATGCCCCCCATCGAATTGTAAATCTCTAATGACATGAGCGGTCATCCCTGACCAATCTAGTTTCCAAAGCCAAGCGTCAGTTTCCCAATGCTCCTTGACTTCTGTCTGCCTCATCAGCAAAAGACGGTAGTCTCACCTCAACTTGTTGTATCTCCCCTTCCTTTGACCCAAGTTCTGTGTATAGTGTCTCTCTGACACCCAGACCATGGCAATACAATAACCCCGGACAACCCCTTCATGAGCATCCACTCCGTCACCCTGTGAGTAGCAGTCCCTGCGTTCAATGCAAAATATTGTTAGATGTGTGTCACTAACACATTGCTGAGAGGGACATCACAAAGTGCCTCCGTCTGCAGCCTCCATGTTGGTATACTGGGTCGAGTGCTCCCCCAGCACAGCATCAAGAGAAGCGGGCAATGATAAGGACAGCAACCCTGCCAAATATTCAGAGCGAGTAGCCATGAGGCTGAGCAGTGCACTGCAAAGAAAATGATCAAGCCTTCTGTGTAAGAGATGCACTGAGGACTAAAAAGAGTAATCACTGTCTGCCAGATGCCATGCAATCTACCGTTAGTTAGTCAGTCTCAGAAGCAGTGGGTCATTTTGTAGCAGCCCACCCCTGCCAAAGGAGAGGTGGAGCGATCTTGGGGGATGTCCAGAACATAGTTAAAGTCCCTCCTAGATCATGGGGGTATGAGGGTTACTAAGGAGGGCTGGTTATTGATGTATTCCGCTTTAGGGGTCCGTATATAGGTTTTCGTGAATCATGTCCTTATATAGGCACAATTCGCCCAGTCCTTATATAGGCATAGAATCCCTGTCCTTATTTAGGCATTAACCGTGCACTCCAAATACAGGCATGGTCACTGACATCCGTCCACCCTAAGGTCACAACGAGTTCTTAGAAACCAGAACCTTAAGCTTCGGGAGTTCCCCTAGCACAGGACTATTGATTTCTCCAAGAACTCATCTATTATGTATGAACCGTTATACCTTAAGGGTTCATTCCTGACGTCTTCCTATGTCCGACTTCACGTCAATGCTAACATTCCTCGACACCTACCAGGTATAAATATACCTTCCCTTGCCCAAGCAAGTTAGAGGAGACCTCGACTTCAGAGGAGCCCGTATCCCGGCCTGACGCACTGAGAAGACGCTGTCATTCCTGCACGCAGACGAATCCAGCTTCCAGTGTTCTGACTCCCTTCGCGGGGTGTTAGAGTTCCAAGATCCGGCAGGAGATTCCCACCTCTCTCATTCTCAAGGTATGGAGCTGACTAGATCCTAGAGGGACTCTTGGCATACTAGACTCAACACACTCTTAGTTTACCAAACTAGAGAATACTCCACCTACTTCTACTCTTCCCTACACCTAGTCTAGGTTAGGTACACTGGGGTAGAACTAGCTTAGAGACGCATCGTATGAGTACTCGCATTTTTAGCTCATGTTATTTATGTACGTGAATATATGATAAAAGATAATGCTAGCGCAGTATTATTTATTTCTACTGCTTACACTGTACATTATTTATCTTGCATACTGTCTTGTGATCATAACAGCACATATCTCTTACACGAGAAACAAGACTGTTCAATAAAACCCTTTTTATTGAAACGCCGTCTTTCCTTTCTGTGTAACTCTGCAGAAACTAAGCATGCACGATTGAATGAGTGAAACTGTTATCTATTGTTTCCACGATTCTGAGATATGTTCCGCTTCTAAAGGGAAACAAAGTTGTCATGTTTTTCGGTTGCCAGAAACTACTCCCTTCTTGTTCTCAAGGAGTTTCTAGTGGCCTCTGAGCTAGCTGGCACAGGTAATTAAGTTTAATATAATCGATAGGGACATACCGACCTTAGTCCTATGTCAAACCTATAGGTTATATTATTCCAATGCGCAGAGCCTATTAGGGAAATAGGAACTACACTGCAGTATGAGGCCATCCAGAAATGCCAAATGACGAGCATTCGGAGTGCAAATAGCGAGCAATGCAAGGGGGGTGCCATCTAGATGGCCCTCCACCACCACGTCCCCGCCCTCTTGGTGCACTGTATGTGTTACCACATCAAACTGGACCCCTGGCATGATCCAGATCAAAACCACTCTCACGTACGCCGATGCTGTTGTTCCATACACCTGGTCTCCCCATTTTGCATGAAGTTTGCTTAGTTCTGACGGTGTCATGTGCATTTCTTTTAAGCACGCTATATGGGTTTGGTGACGTTTGAGATAGGAGTGAACCCAGTGTTGCTTTTGTTATGGCCAAGCCCCCCACATTCCATGTCAGCAGATTGTATTGCAGTATCAAACTACATGGGGGTGTAGTCATGTTGTATATGTGTTTTTGTCTTCCCCCACCCATCTTCCCAATGGGGCACGGTGCTGCAGTGTCAATCTTAACCTCCAAAGTGCAGTGGTGTAGCTCCTAAAACTAAAACATCTGTGCTCACAAACCCACCCACCCCTTCCCACCCTCCCTTTCCAGGCACAAGGAGGTATCTGGCCATCATATAACCATTATAAACACAGAAAAACAATAATAAACAAAGAGTCAAATCAAGTCCAGTACGGTACTCTGGGCAGCGTGGCAGGAAAAGTCCCAAAAGAACTGATTCGCCGGGCCCTTTGTGATTCACAGGGTGGCCGACCCCCACCCACTCCTCCCCTGTCTTTCCCTGGCCCCCGGAACTCTGTTCAGTATATAGCCCGTACGGCCCCAGAACGTTGTCTCGGGCCTTTCCAGTCTGGGAGTGCAGGGTCCTAACAGTAGGTCACCCACTAGTCGGGGTATAAGATCTGGCCCAGGGCGGTCTCTCCCAGAAGAGTCTGACATTTCATCCATGTCCAAGCCAGTGGTGGAGCTGTGATCCAATTCTAGCACAGCAAATGGATTGTGGTTCTCATGCAACAACTCACCTACCACCTGCGCTTGTTCCCTGGTGGCCTGATCAGTGGAGGGGAAATTCCACTGTCTCCCAGCATGATGACGAATTGGTCTCGGGGTCAGCCAGCCCTCCAATTGTGGAGCCTCCGGCGGCAGTATCACCATCCCTTTTGCATGTAACCATGTCCAGTAATCCTCGGGGGAGAGAATAATAGAGTGTTCTCACCCTCCATAACCTTAAGCCTCACCGGGAAAAGGAGTTCATATTTCAGTCCGAGGTTCCAGAGTTGCTGTTTAACCGAGGTGTAGGTATTACAATAGGCAGTGATGGCAGCGCCTTCAAATTGCAAAGGCCCCTTAGACCTGAAAAGCGAAAGGATCAAATCCTGGTCCTTAAAAGTTCAGGAGGCGTACTGTCACTGGACCCAGTGCTCCCCGATGGTGGGGGAAAGCCCAGTGGTGAACCCTCTCAATGGAAAAGAACTTGGATACCTTGTCAACCAAGACCGTGGACACCAATCCTTTCTCTAGGAATAGTTCTACGCAGGGGTCCCTCTGCATGCTCCAGGAAGCCAAAAAAGAGGACATTATTCTGTCAGGAATTGTCCTCCGCTTCCTCTGCTCTCCGCTGCAAAGCGTTGATGTCCATTAGCATGTCCCATTGGTGACATTGTAGCTCCTGCACTATGGGGCGCACCAAGGCTAGAGCGGACTCCGCATCATCCACTTTCTCCACCAGCTTCCGGTGATCAGTTCGGAGCAAGCCCACGTCTATGCACAAAGCATCTATCTTTGACTACAGGGTGCTCTTAGTGTCCAGGATGGCCTGCAATATCTTTTCAAATTGTCCCAAATGTTCATCTAGCATGGCTTCCATTTGGTGTAGAACATGAGCTCCTTGTGCCAGTCTTACATCATGTGAGACGGGGTCCATCCCGGCTTGAGAGGTGGTTGCCTTAGGAAATTTGGCTTTCACCATCATCACTCATAAAGTGGTCGGATACCAGCCAAGTCACTCCCACATGCATCACAATGCTGTGGGCACAAAAGGCCCCAATGCTTGACCACACCACCTGGCAGCCAAACCCCACACTAGTCCCAAAGTGCCCAGGGGCCAACGCCAGGTGTAGGCCAGTCGTGACGTCCTCAGAATCCCAGAAAAACAATTGTACCAAGGTGACTCCACCTGTTGATCCTTCGCCCACAAAATCAGCGCCCATACAGCAGGGCACGCCACTAGGTCACGTACCTCAGCCTCCTTCAGCTCAGGTAATCAGTCGCCACCAGGCCCGAACTGTGGCCAGGACAGAGCACCCACTCCACAGCGGGCCAACCCATTTGTCCCACACGTCAGGCACAGATAAGTATCAATGGCCGAGGGCCCCTTCTGTGCTCCAGTTCACAGTATTTCACAGACCCAACAGCTGACCGCCTCGAGGCCCCATCAGTGTCCACATCATGATGCCACTCCAGCAACGGGTTTTCACCGTGATGCCCACAAGTTCAGTACAGGCGCTGATTGGCTTGAGTGGTCCGAGACCACCTCTGTGGCCCCAACTGTCACTACAGGTGTTTGTGAGTTTTCCCATAGGATGTGTCCACTTGGCAGGAACCTCTCCACAGACGCAAGAAGACAAGAGTATGGGATGATGCAGGATTCTCCCTTCAGGAGGCTGCTGGTCTGCAAAGCCCTTATCCATCCATATCACGCACACCAGGGCCACTCTAATGTTAAGCCCCGCCCTTGCGTGGAGTAGGCAATCATGGTGCACTCCCTCCTGAGGGCCAGGCACACTTCTCTTTGTGGCTATGGGTGCCACGGCCAGACCAGCCACTGAAAGCCCTTGCCGGCTGCACCCCGTGCCAACGGTCCCCTGGTATAACCCAAGAGAGGGAGGGTACCGCTACCCACCTCGGGAGGATGTTACTGGGCCAGGGAGGGTCCCATGCCTACCGCCGCGTGTCTCACTCAACATCTGCAGGCACCACCATTTTCTGCCTTCAGGTTGCCTTCTCCAGCTGCCCTCAGTGCCGCAATCTTATGCAGCCTGGATGCCGGCCAGGTAAGGATGACAGAGGATATGTTGCAGACCAGGCTGCAGCTCTCATCCAGGTGCCTGCCATGCTCATCATCTTGGCCGCACCCCATGGCTTTTGTGGTTCACCTTGACAAGGATTGTGGTTGTTGCTTGGGAAAGGTTTACACCCCTCTCAATTAATATCCCTATTGCTTACACAATGCATTAAGGAATTCCTGAGGGCCCCATCCAACTGGGACAGAAGAGGGAACCTGCTGCTCAGGGGCCAGGAGGCACTCCGCCGTGGCTGCAATAGTAGCAGACCCAGATGGAGAAGAACACTTGTGCTCTCCCCACCTGCAGGAGATCAGAGCAGTCGGGGAAGAGAACAGCACACACACAATGCCCGTTCCTTCTGAATGCAGGGAGCCAATGGGGCTGGATGGGCCTTTGGGCTTCCTGCATGGACCGCCAACGAACTCCCCTGGCATGTGGATGTCTCAAATAGGAATGGGACCGGGAACTCCAATTACTAAAAAAGAAAGATAAGAAACTCTTTCAGCCTGCTGCTGCAGTAAAACAGAAACAGCGGGTGAGCTGCTTATCAAATATAATGCCCTATATAAACTCTGCAAGGGCTTTTATTTGCACAATTAGTTTCCCCTGTCATGCCCCTAGGAGGGGGAG
This sequence comes from Calotriton arnoldi, assembly GCA_963921515.1. NCBI lineage: Eukaryota > Metazoa > Chordata > Amphibia > Caudata > Salamandridae > Calotriton > Calotriton arnoldi. Next base: position 143,479 of record CAWUFW010019410.1, read on the forward strand.
GGACACCACCTATGCATTTTAAAAGTGATTTGGTGGGCTGCAGCTTTTAACTTTTCCAAATTTCCCCTGCATCTCCCAGGTCCTAGGGTGCATGGCCTGGGAACATGGCTTGGCCTTTCTCAAGCATTCTTGGAGCTCTGGCTTGGTGCTTTTCAGGTTCAGGGGTGCAGAGACACCTACAAGCGGGTCCTATGACTGCACCATATGGCTTAATCATTGTAAATAAAGACTCTGACATGTTAGTTTGATTTGCAATGTTTTGTTTAAGTTCTCAAAGATTTCTGAGAAACATAGCAAGGCTTTTATTGATAATAATGATTGCATATAAATATCTTCATTGATTTTATTGGTTTTTAATGATAAACCCTTGAGAAAGCCAATTGGGCTGCTTCATGTAGCACTGTGATGATTCTCTCAGAAAGCTGACAGGCTTGTATGATATGGTGATGTGGTGACCCGTTGTCAAAACCAATAGGCTTGCCTTATGTATTAATGTGGTGACCCCTTCACAAAGCCAAAAGGCCTGCTTGATTTCAAAGGACACTCCTTTATATGTGATGTTGCATCTGATGTACGTTGGGGATGTTGTGATTTTGGGGATCATGACTTACTAGGGTTCAAATGTGATTCAAGAATTTCATCAAAGGTATTGCCATCTGCCTGAGCCATATATTTGTAAATTAGTGCACAGTTGTAAGAAATTGGGTTACTGGTTGAGGGTGGGTGAAATCCTACTCAAACAGCAACCACACTCCTTGTCAGGGTGAGGCAAAGCAAACCGCAAATTAACCTGTGCCTAATCCCCTGGTAGCTTGCCACAGAGCATTCAGGCTTAACTCAGAGGCTTTGTGTAAAGTATTTGCGCAACACTTCAAACAGTAATAAAATGACAACACCACACAAAAAGGATCCCACACCAGAGTAGAAAAATAGAGTGCTTTTTAATAAATAAAACAAGACTGAAACAACAAAAATCCAATCAGTAGAACCAGAGATATGCAAGTTTAAGGATTTCTGTGAAAATTGTGTGAAAATGCACAAAGTGCCAACTGTGGATAACTGGTCGCGCCGGACCAGGACAAATTTACGAGCTCACACCAACCGCGATGAGTACGGGCCGGCTACAGGGACCCAGTTAGGCCCGCTGAACAAAGTACTTTAAATCCTGGTTTGCAGAGTGGTGCGAGCATCCACATTGAAGATGCGTTGTGCAGCTGCAGAGATGCATCGGTTCCAAGTTGCAGGAAAGCTGCAGTGCGAGAATTTGTATCGTCGTCGAGGACCCCGTCAACAAGTTCCTGCAAAACTAAATCAGGCATCGGGAATGCATCGCTCAGGGGCTGTAAGGGCCTGAGCCAAGGATTCGTCACAAAGCAGCACTTCCAATGTGTCAGCAGGCTGCGATGTGATGACAGTCTTTGCGACTGAGAAGATCAAAGTAGAGGCAATGATGTATCGGTTCTGTTCGGGGTTGCGCCTCGCAACAGAAAGGGTGCATCCATTCCATGGTATTCACATATGCTGACAGAACACCTTGGGCACACTTCCAATGGTCCAGGACTGGGGTGGCATCACTTGGCAGTGTAGATTCACAGATGGCAGAGTACAGGTGCTGAGGTCAAGGTTGTTGGAGACTTCTGTTCCTGAGGCTGTAGTCAGGAGGCCACCCACCTAGCCCCTGGAGTCACTTTGGGGTCGTGGGTTCAACAGATGCAAGTACAGACCCTTTCACCCTAGCAGGAGGGCAGTAAGCAGCAGGCCAGCACAGGAGGGCAGCAGTCCTTCAGAGCAGCAGAGTGGCAGTCATTTCAACAGCACAGCAGTTCTTCTTCATGGGAGAGTATCCACAGTTTCAGAAGTGTACTGAAGAGTTGATGTCTGAGGTCCAATATTTATGCCAAATTTGCCTTTAAAGTGAGAGAAGCTTCTAGAGCATGGGTACTCACAAACATTTTCTCAAGGGCCAAAATTACAGTCTGGCATGTGGCCGAGGGCCGCACAGATGGGCCTGCGTGATGGGGTCGGGGTCGGTGGTAGAGGTGGGGTCAGTAGGGACAGGGCTAAAAAAAAATCACCCCCTTTTCAAAACATGACTAGACAACGCTGTATTTTGAAATGTGATATATGTGTGTATGTACCCCAAATAAATGCTGTCAAATTTTCTTTTTATTGGGGTCTGTGTGTTTCTGACCATAGTTTTCGATCTTTGCCTTGTTTTGACAAGAACCCAGTTCCCTGCTCTTAGGCCCTCAGTTGCGCAGACACTTGGACACACCCTTCATTTGTCTCTCAGAAGACACAACTCATACCCCTATGCCTCTCAAAGTCGCTCCAAACAACCCTTAATGGTCCTGTTGAGAGTTTACAGTACCAAGCCCCAAGATCATCCAGCAATCTCAGAAGCGTTAATGCAAAATGGATTGATAGACATAGGTTTTCTGTCCTCTGTCCAGTCGCTGCGCACACCCCAGCTCATGAAACTTACCCACATGCATGTAACCCCAGGCAATACAAGCATCAGTGACAGCAGGCTGTCATATTCTTAATGGACTTAGACAGTACATGCATAAATTGTCCCATGCTGTAATGTGCATGCTTGGGCCCACACAATACATGCATTCATGTATTTCGGCTGTAATGCGTATTTACAATGGCACAGTGACCGGCATAATGGGCAAGAGACCTGCTGCCATCTTACGCTGCCTTCTCCTAGTCAATGAGCTGGCCTAACAATGCAGCAGAAGTATTGTAGTGTCCTCTCCAAAATGACTATCATCTCAGGTAGGTGCATGCCATTTAATAATTAATGCATGTATCAGGCAGCACGTCTACTTATATTCTTCCCTGAGCCCCACACTCAATGACTCTGCTCTTAGGGTCCGCTGTGATCTTAGGTCTTTACTCTGACCCTTCGCTTCAACTCGGACCCTACCTTATGACTGTTTCATGCTTGCCATATTCCTCTACTTTACCCCCTCATCCTACCTCTACCCACCACTTTGGCCTTAATAATTCACTTTTTTCCTGACCCGTCCCGCAGCCTGGCACTCTGTCACAACTTTACTCTTCTATTGTTTTACCCTCAATGTACACCACTTATTATACCACTCCCCCTACCCATCGTTATTTCCTTATCTCATAAATGCCTCTCACACTGTTCCTACCCCCACTTTCTATTAACATTGTCGCATTCTGCTACCAGTACCTCTTTGCTCAGCTCATAAGCTTTCTATCTGACCCTCCAACCTCATGATTCCACCCCTCTTCACTCCTCTTCACTCTGCTTATACTCATTTCCTGGCCCTTCTATTTCACTATGCTCATAGCCTGTCGTTTTGCACCTACTCTGGCCCCAATTTCTTAAACTGCATTCTCTCTTTACACCTTGACTTTTTACTGCTGCTACTGCTCTCCCTCCATCACACTCTACCCCTATCTGGACACACCTTTTTGGTGCCACACTTGTCTACATTTTCAGCATTATTTCTCTCACTCTCCTCATACCCTATCAAACTGCCTACCCTCTAATTGTGCCCTAACACCTCTTCCTACACCTAGCTTCTCATTGCACGCTAACGCACCACTCTGCGCCTACCGTCTCATTGTGCCCTACTGCGTCACTCAACGCCTACCCACTCATTGTGCCTGTACACCTTCACTCTACTGAAGATTCACTCTATTAATAAGACAGTCCAGTCCCTCTGAACTTCCTGCAGTTCTGCTTTACATGTTCACTCCAGTGCTTCCCTTCACTCTGCTGCTAGCTCATAGCTGTTGCTTCCATCGTAACCCTCACTATTTCCATGCCCATGTCCCTGACTTAACACTCAACTTCCATATATAACGCTCAGTATAGTCCTTACGTGTAAAGCAGCCCACTCTTCCTGCCCTTACTCTGCTCCTGCCCTCTCACACTCTTCATAACCTGCAATACCCTTACTCTGCGCTCATATTTCACATTGCTCCTACTCCCTCCTGTTAACCCCTAACCTTTCCAAACCTCCTCACTGCGCTTCTCATTCTGCTTTTATGCTTTACTCATACAGAGTCTGGCAGTACCTCTGTTTTTCCTTACTCTGCCACTTCCCCTTACCTCTACCGTCTCATTCTGCCTCTGGCCATTCATCTCTATGCAAAAACAACAATTGATGGACAGAATGCAGAACAATGTCATACATTCACCCCAGTACAGAGATCTGGGCCTAAATCCATCGTTCTTTTGCTCACCATGCCTTTCCAGTTTGAACCCAGCCATATGCAAATCAGTCTTGACCCTGTGCCCAATGGGAACAGTCCAGCCCGAACTGCCAGGCCAGGTCCTCCCTGGACTGGAACCAAGCATCCTAGGACCGGTTTCGGGGTTTCACCCCTCATCAGCCAGGATAGCTTGACTCCAGTGGCATGGAGAGCACGGGACCCACGTCTTGGCATACCCGTCCCACTCGGGGTGACAAATGCAAAAACAACAATTGATGGACAGATTGCAGAACAATGTCATACATTCACCCCAGTACAGAGATCTGGGCCTAAATCCATCGTTTTTTTGCTCACCATGCCTTTCCAGTTTGAACCCAGCCATATGCAAATCAGTCTTGACCCTGTGTCCAATGGGAACAGTCCAGCCCGAACTGCCAGGCCAGGTCCTCCCTGGACTGGAACCAAGCATCCTAGGACCGGTTTCGGGGTTTCACCCCTCAACAGCCAGGATAGCTTGACTCCAGTGGCATGGAGAGCACGGGACCCACGTCTGGGCATACCCGTCCCACTCAGGTGACAAATGCAAAAACAACCATTGATGGACAGAATGCAGAACAATGTCAGTTCAGACTGGGGGTGAGGGTCTGAAAAGTTTCAGCACTCCGTCCATCATCTCCTTGTGTTTGCTTTGTTCGTCCCAAGTTGGCAGGGTATGCCCAGACGTTGGTCCCTTGCTCACTTTGCCACTGGATTCAAGCTAGCCTGGCTGATGAGGGCTGTTAGCCCGAAACCAGTCCCAGGATGCTTGTTTCCGGTCCAGGGAAGACATGGCTTGGCAGTTCGGGCTGGACTGTTCCCATGAGGCACAGGGTCAAGACTGATTTGCATATAGCTGTGTCTGAACTGGGGTGGCAAAGTGAGCTAAAGAACGATGATGGATTCAACCCAGATCTGTGACTGGGGGTAAGTGTCTGAAAAGTTTCAGCACTCCGTCCATCATCTCCTTGTGTTTGCTTCATTCATCTCTATGTACACACTGTGCCCCTGTCTCCTCAGCTCTGACTCTACCTAATGCGTGCCAAAACCAATAACTATTTGCTGTTCAATTATGCAGAATAAAAGACCTGATGCTACATCTGTGCCACAACTCAGACGGGTAGTGTTGGATACTATAAATTAATACACTTTCTTCAGTAATGCACAAAGCAAGCTGAATTGTCTGTAAAAAATGTGGGGAAGCTGGGATTTATACATGACTACCCGGCTGCTTCCGAGGCACATAACTTTGTGTATAAACTGCATCTCCCCCAATTCTACCTGTAAACATTTCCTAGCACCACTGTTGTCAACAGTGAGCCTGTAGGTACCTCATGTGAAACAATGCTATAAAACAAAAGCCTAGGCGCAGCCCATGGATCAACGTGAGGACATTGCTGGATCCTCGTTTTATTTCTTTTGTACACAACATGTTTTGGCATTGAGACCTTGAGGAAGGAAAGGCCGGGCTTGGCTGAGAGGCCACACTGTGAGCAGCATGCACAGGCAGCACAGAGAATGCTCTCAAAGGCAGGGTGAGCAAGTGACGTCAGAGACACAGGTGATGGCGGGGGGCTACGGGTGAGAAAATGGTGTCGATTCCGTGCCTGCTGTTTTCCATGGGAGCCGCCTGGAGTGGCCTGGCGGGCCGCAAGTGGCCCGCGGGCCGTATTTTGAGTACCGCCGTTCTAGAGGCTTACCCTTGAAGTGCACAGGTGCCCTGCTTTCCTTGCCCTGGCTTCAGACTAACTAGAGGCTGTATGCAATCCTTTGTGTAGAGGTAGGACACAGCCTATTCTTGTAGGTGGGGCTGTGCCCAGCTCCACCCTCCCATCCTGTCAGTGATGGCCCATCCAGGCACATCTGGGCTCTTTATTTTGTGTGGCTATCTAGGAGGATTACACAAAACCCAACTGTCAACTATACCACGTCATGTGACCCAGAAACAGGCTCCAGCACCAAATGGCTTAGGCAGGAAATTGTGGCTTTTTCAAAATTGAAATTTAAAATTCGACTTCACCATAAGTTAGGATTTTTCATTACAATTCCAAAGACAGCAAACATGAATGGGTTACCTGCTCCCATTTGTAAATTGCAGTTTATTAAATATAATAAGGTAACTCTATGGGAGAGGTAAGCCTTGTAGTAGTGAAAAATGAATTTAAGAGTTTTTCACCACTATGACGTGTAGAACTTAAAAGTACATGTCCTACTTTTTAAACACATTGCACCCTGACCGCTATATTGGCTAGGGCATACATTAGGGGTGACTTACATGAATTAAAAAGCAAGGTTTGGATGTGGCAAAATATTTACTTTGCCAGGTCGAAATGGCTGTTTAAAACTGCACATCCAGGATGCAATAGAAAGTCTGAGACATGCTTAAAGCGCTACTTAAGTGGGTGGCACAATCAGTGCTGCAGGCCCACTAGAAGCTTTTCACTTACAGGCTCTGGGCACAGGTAGTGCCACTTTATTAGGGACTTACCAGTAAATTAAAGATGCCAATTGGATATAAGCCAATTCTACCACATTTCAAGGAGAAAGCATAAGTACTTTAGCACTGGTAAAGTGCACAGAATCCTAAAGGCAGCAAAAAAGAAGTCAGCAAACAGGAGGTCTAATGGCAAGAGGTTAGGGGAAAACCATGCCAAGGATGCCAGGTCTAATAACAGTATTTAGTAATGTGTGTATAATTAATGTATTTTTCCTTTTTCAAAGAATGGAGAATACTAGCCCACACCACCTCTTCTGACTATGCCTTGGACTGATCTATTTTGCTACCCTGAGAGAGTCAAGTGCTTCAATGCAGTACTTGGTTCCTAGTAAGGAGACAATTGTGGGCATTCTACTTGTGCAGGCATCCCACCCAATTTGAATTAAATATGGATGTCCTTTTATATTAGTTTGAAGCTTTCTGTAACACTGCTTGCTAATATTCTTGATTCTAGTAGCCCCCAAAGTCATAGGGCTTAGGGTTGCACTTTCAAAATTCCTAAAAGCATAATCTTGCTTTCAGACTTTGCAAGTGGAAGCAGGATTTTGTGAGAATAATAAGTATAGTGCTGTGGATATGATTGATATCTTCCCCTCATGGCCATTCAGTGCTTTCCTTGGCGGGGTGGGGTGAGTGCAAATCATGCCACCTGCACAATACATACGTTTTAGCTGAGAGTAACAAGTTTCTGTCACATGATTAAGTTTTGTTGCTTGTATTGAAAAAAAATCATATACTAGGTAAATTCTCAATGAACTGTAGCTCTTTGCTCCAACTGACCATTTTTCAGTGAAAGCCTTAGTCAGTCAAATGACAATTGTCTTTAATCTTTTGCTGTGTTTCTTCTACTTTACACATTGAAAGCTAGTTGAGTTTTATGCTTCCTGGTGTGTTTTGCTTTATTTTTCCTATGTATATTTACTTAAGGTGATAAATATAAATGTAAATATATATTTTCTAAATTATTTTTAGCAATATTTTGGTTAACAATATTTTGGGTGGTTTTGTTCATGTTTTTTATTTTGTATTATAATCTTGATATTTAATATTTCTATATTTTTGTTTTCTATATTTAGGTATTTTGTGATAATTTTCTAGTTTGTGTTTTTTTATGTTTTATGTATAGGATGGTGATATTTTTGTTTTCAATAGCGATAATTTTGCATGTCAGTATTATTTATGTCGATATTATGTCATTAAAGTGGTGCAAGTTGATTCACTGGTAAGCAAGAGCCAATTGTTTGCTTGGATATTTTAATTTCTACTTCTTTGTTTTCCTTGCAATTTGGTTGACCTTGGCCCCATGCCCTGCTTATTATTTTAGTATACGATTTTAGTTCATGGTCAGTCGCTTGTGGGCTTTGTTAATTTAACTACAAATTTAGTTTGATGATTTAATCTTCTCGCATTAGTTTTATCATTGATTTGTTTACTCAGCAGGTATTGGAGTGTGACAAAGCACTCAACGCCATGGCCTCCTAAGCTCACTTTCTTTTTTTTTTATCCCACCGATTCACATTACTTTGGTTTACTTGAGGGTGGATAACTCCACTGAACCGCCTCCCTCATGTTCATTGTGTTCATAAGAATGATGTGAGCAGTGAATGCATGCAGCATGAGGGTTGCTGACATGCCAAAGGCAAGGCCATCTGCGCTTGCCTAAGCACTGTATACATACAGCACCAGCCATGCTGCCAGTTGCTCGACCTGCCTCCCAATAAGTATCTCTATCCATTACTATACTCCATATACTCATTCAGAGCTTCTTGCTTAAAACCTGGGTCAGGGCTCTCGCAATTCATCTTTATTTGAAGAACTTCACTCAACAGCTCACACCCAACACTTTGGAGCCTGCAACCAATATTAACTTGACCTATTTTGTCTCTCTCTAATTCACAGTCCTTGCACTATTCCTTACTGCATATCAATGAACTAAACGTAGTGTTGATTAAGGCTTCATCTCTTGGTAAGCATAAAATTTGGATTGCTGAAATGGGAAGTCATTAAAATTGGACTTTTTTTACTTATTCTGTATCTTATCCCCTCTAAGTTGGTTTCCATAAGAAACTCCATAGCCCAGTGTGTGACCTATATGCCAGACCATTTGCAAGCCCTTCACCTGTCTCCTCATTGCTCTGACTTTAAAACAGGTGCCATCGTGGTACACCCAGGATCCTCTTTTAGCCCCACACAATGTCTATGTCTTTCCTCTCGCTCACGTTATTCCGACTGTTGACTTCTGCATGATGATCTACACCACTGAAACCTAGATCCTCAAACAATTAGGCAATGATTTTTCTGGTGTCCACAATAATTTCCAAGATTGTCTTTCAGCTGTGGTCTCCTGGATTACTAACAATTCACTGAAGCTCAACACTGACATGATAGAAGCCTTTGCAGTGGACAAAAAGTAGTCCCTTTCGTCCTCTGAGTGGTAGCCATCTGGCCCTGTCCCCATCACAGTCTTCCAGTCTCTGAAGTAAGGGACCTTGACCTCAATTTTAAATCTACTCTCGCTTGATCTACCTGAATCAGCAAAATCTCTTCATGCTGCTTTCTTCATCTCCACCTTCTGTGTACAATCATGGCTTTTCTTCCACACCCTCCTAGCCAAACAGTGGTACAGGCAATGACTTTCTCCCATCTCCCTTTTACTCTTTTGCACAGTTGTAAAGAATTCAGTATGCCCCCTACCAGCTTCTTTTACATCTCCCATGCCATGCCCACATTTCCTCTTGCGTGTCCACACTGCAGTAGCTCCCTATCTCTAAACACATCAATTTCAGATCTCTATGTTTTCCATTGTGATGCTCACAAACTTATGCACTATAGTTCCTCTCTCAGATCTGCTTACCCTTTGTTTTCTGACAAATTTGGTGGTCAATCTTTTCCAGTTGTCGCTTCCAAGCTCTGGAGTTCTCTTCCTCTCCTCTATGACTTTTGGATGACAATCTTGCTTTCAGCAAAGCCATAAAAATCCTTGTTTTTCCCTCAGTTTAGCTCTTCTGCCTTCTAGCAGATCATTGACACCCAGATTGCACTAATGGGTATCGGCTCTCCTTACAAATTTGTTGGAACAGAAAAGAATGAAGACAGCATCACCTTGAAATTATATGGCATGAAAGGCAACCCCTTTGGCTTTTGCTTTACTGTCCATCCTTAACAAGATGCTGCAGTGTTGGAGCCATGGGGCCATCATCCCAGAATATCTAATGTATTATTATTGGCATTCAAAAACATTGACTGCAGAATATCAACTAATACACTATTTTTGAGATAAGTATATATATGTAAATGTACATATACTATTCTTAACTCCACATCAACTCTCCTTGACAGTATGTACTTTGTCAAGGTAAGTAGCTGGGAATTGTAACTTAAATGCATATACTTACCTTGCCGACATAGTGGTAGTTGATAATCTGCCAACAATATTGTTGCTGCTTGATATGAAAAAACCTTAATATTGTAGTAGGGCAGTACCATGAGGTAAGCACAAGTTTTAACTGCATGCCATCTATGATTTTTCTTGTTGCATTGAGAAAGTAGATAACTGGATGTAATAAAATGTGAAGTCCATACCCTGGAAATAACACTGCGGTTCTTGCACCTGGAATAAGACTATGCAGGTTTAGAAGATACAGTGTGCCTACTGGGAAAAGAGCAGGACAAATTCCAAATTGTCAATACCCATACATGCAGAAAAGGTTCCAAAAGTTGAAAGTCAAATCGAACTGAACTGTTTTTGATCCAACCAAAACTGAAATAAGAAGTTGTGTCTGATAAATATGCTCTTTGGGCCAAACTCAAAAATAATTTGCTGTAAGTCTGATTTACTCTTGTAGTACTCCAGATTTAATCCTGAATTCTCAGAGTAAGTCAGGTGTGAATTTAGCACATCCTGATTTTTAGCAGTAAGGCAGGAGGACATCGATAGTAAGTCACACAATCTTTGTGAATCATGCCTATATGTTTATCTGTGTTCCTTATTCTTACTAGCCCTATTTACAGAGACTTTCCTGTAATTTACTTTTGGAATAATCAAACAATTGAATTCCAGAAGTAAACTAGGAGTATTCTTGATTTACTCAGTCGTAGGTCAGGAGTACTACAAGCGTAAGTAATACCGACTGACAGCAGAGTACTACTAACTTACTTCTGGAATAAACCAGGTGTAATTCAGGCATCGCTCCTTTCTTTTGGAAACCAGGAAAATTGACAAAGTAAGTCACACCAACTCCCAGCAAAATATCTCTGAATTTGTCCTTCTGCATTTTACAAAGTAAACCTGAGAAATATAGCTGATAATGGTACTACTACAATGGATGCTACTGCTACTGCTACCGATAATAACAACTGCAAAATTACAACACTAATAATAATAATAATAATAATAATATTAACAAAACAACAACAGCGATAATAATAATAATAGTAGCAACAATAACAGCAATCTTAATAATAATAACAATATTACCAATAATAATAATGACGATAATTACAGGGATAAGTCATAGCCTTTATGTTCCAACATGCCAATGGATGCCAAAGGGAACAATGAGAAATGATATTGTGTAAGGGGAAAATCACTTTTCATGTGCATAGAGAGATGAAAACAGAAGCTGTGAGCAATGTACACTACAAAACACTACATAGGGAAAGCTCTGATGTGTGAACAATCAATGTTTAATCAGTTTCAGAAGGGACAAAGGGCATACAGAAGCTGGAAAGGGGACAATGAATATTTAGTAACGTAATCAATAGACGGCTAATTAAGAAGAGGAACTGAACTAAACTTCACAATTAATTTCCAATGACAGCAAGATGATGAACTCATTCAATTGGGTTGGAAAAAGAGCCAGTTCAAAGCAAAAACAAAATATTTCCTTACCTGTAAGTAGAGGAAAACGTCTGACCCATTAAATGGCATAACAAAAAAATAAACAAATCTGTACTTGTAACAGTGTACAGATGAAAAAGATATATCAGACTGAGGGCCTGATTACGATCTTTGCAGATGGGATACTCTGTCACTAACGTGACGCATATCCCGTTCGCCGTATCACAAGTTCCATAGGATATAATGGAATTGTAATATGGCAGACAGGATATCTGTCACATTTGTGGCAGAGTAACCCTGTCCATCAAAATCATAATGCTGCCCTGAATTTTTGTTTGTGTACAGTAAATGAGCTCACATGTCTTGATTAACAAAGCACAAGTTATTTTATGTTCACATTATCTATAATTATGAATCCGTTCCTCTGGCAATTTTTTACCATAATTTAATTTTGATATTCATGCTTTATTCACTGCTGGTGTTACTTCGAACAATTCGTAGTTAGTTTGGGGCCATGGAGGGGAGGCAGGAAGCCTGTGTACTTCAAAGGGGAAACAACTAGAAGCTTCACCCACTTCAAAGGAAGGCCCAGATATAAATGTTGGACTTCAGACACCAACTCTTCAATGTTCTTCTATAAATGTGGAGGCTCTGCAAGGAAGCAGGACTGCTGTGCTGCTGAAAAGACTGCCACTCTGCTGGACTATTGCCTTGCTCGTGTACTGCCTTGCTGGACTGTTGCCTTGCTGGATTGCTGCCCTGCTGCCCTCCTACTTGAGTCAGAGGGATTTGGACCTGCACCTGAACCCAGGACTTCCAGAGTGATGCTTAGGCCTCCTCTTCAGAGCCACAGGGATATAACAGGGTCACAACCACCTGCATCAGCACCTAGATCCAGTTGGAGCAAGCCTCTGATGCCCCTCAGTCCTGGTATGACCTTAGAGAGGCTGAATTTAAGTTTTTGGGCTCTTCACGACCCCAAATGAGCCAGATGGTGCCAAACCCTTGTTGCTCGTACAGTCTGCCAAATTAAAGTTCCATCAATCCAACTCATTGTGCCACAGCTTCGACCGATCGTGGAGAGTGCCACCGCAAAGTTCCAGCCTGCCCACTCGAGATGACAACAGGATGTTTGTGCTAAAGTGACGACCGTCCACGACGCCAGGCCTTCTGTTCATGCTACATTGACGATCATCCGCGATGCTTCTCTCCTCCCTGTGGCACCCTTCACCACGTACGGGACTCTTTGTATTGGACTGAGAAGGTAACCATTCATCAGAATTAACCTAGTCCCTGTAGAGTCGTGAGTGACGCATTGGAGTTTTTGGTACTATTTTCACATAAATCTCTAAAATTGCATAATTCCAGTTCTACTGACTGGGGTTTTGTCATTTTGGTCTTGATTTATTCATTAAATTTTCCTCTATTTTTCTAAATTGTTTTTTTTTTTTCTTTTGTTGCATTTTTGCTTGATTACTGTTTGAAGTGCTGCATAAATGCTTTACAAGTTGCCACTAAGTTAAGCCTGACTGCTCTGTGCCAAGCTACAGAAGACTGAGCACAGATTAATGTGGGGTTTTCTTGTGCCTCACTCTGACAAAAATTGTGCTTGCTGCTTGCGTAGGGTTTCATCCCCCTCAACAAGTAACCCAGCTGCCCACAGACACCCTTTAGGGGAATTACTAGTATAGACCTTGGTTCCTTAGATATCACTGGTTTATACCTCAAGGTCTCATAAGGCCCCTTCTGTGAATCTTTATAACATTTATAATCGTTCACTCCCCAGTAACAAAGAATCCCCTACTTTAATCATACTTGAATGTCAACTATCCGGCACCATAGCACGGCCATTATATGTTTTAGCTGGTGAAATCAATGTTACTTTTAAACTCCTACAGTGCATGAGCACACTCACAGACATTGAGGATGAAGCCTTGAGGATTCTGGGTATGGAAAGCAATCCATCAAAACCAATCCCATACCAGCTATCCAGATAGCTTCTCTGACAGTCGCACATGGCTTTGTGCATGTTATGGACGTTCACCCACATGAAAACATGGCTCATCCAAATAGGCTTGGTATCTGTATTAAATGGTCCATCAACCAACAGCAGGACTGTAAGAGAAAACCTTGAGCCACTACTTTTGAATTGTTCATGGATGATACCTGCAGCATGGCCAAAGCCCATTGTAGCAAAGGCTCAGAGTTTCTAAAGATCCTTGCAAAATCAAGTACAAACAGGGTACCATTGAGAAACTAATACTTGTTTACTCTGCATAAACAGGTCCCGTGTAGGGCAAGAATGACTACTTGACTTATTGTAGTCCAACCAAGAGAGATGAGCCACACTACCTCATTTTCAGCAACTATTACCAAATTGCTCAAGCAAGCCTTTCATTAGGAATGAGAAAAACAGTAGATGACAAACACTCTTTCGCTTGAAACAGGCACCTTCACATTTTCAACCTAGGGATTAAACATATCTGAGGTGCCCCTCCAGGAAAAATCAGGCATTCCCTAACTTGCTGCAAAAGGACCCCAGCCATCCACACTTTTAGACACATACATAACAAAAGATGGGGAAATACAGAGAATGGGAACTCTAGGAAAGACGTACATCAACTTCAACCATCATTAATAGGCTACATGGGACACTAGGCCATATGTACAAAAGCATTTTAGAATTGGGATGTTACCGACTGCAAAAATGTTTTTCCGTATGTGCAGAGCACAAATTGTGATTCGGCAACATGTTGCCAATTCACAATTTGTCTTTAGCAGTTCAGTATTTGGAAGAGGCGTGTTTAGGGCTTCCTTTCCAAATACCAACTTGCGGTGCTATGTATGAATGTATGTTTTGCGACTGAATTAAGGTTGCAAAAAAATAATTTTTTACCAACACCTCAAGGGTGGTGGTAACCATTTTCAAATGGGAAGGGGTCTAGATGGGACCCCTTCTCCTTTTTAAATGTTGATACAAATATTTATTAAAAGCAGGTAGTGGTCGAAGGGACTCTTAAAACCTGAAACTTCACTGTTTCATTTTATTTTTTAAATGCATCCCATTTTTCTTTCAGGAAAACGGGCTGCATTTAACGAAAAAAAAGATTGCTTTATTAAAAAGCAATCACAGACATGGTGGTCTTCTGACCCCAGCAGGGCACCATCCCTGTGGTGTAGCAATTCCTAATGGTGCGCAGATTGTGGCCTACCTTATTAATATTCATCAGGTAGGTCTATTGTAATCCCATTAGGAATTGCTACTACTAACTTGTACATTTTTGTACATTAGGAATTTTGATTTCCTAATTGCAATTCACAAAGAATCACAATTAGGAACTCGCAATGCCTAAATTCTGTACATATGGGCCAGTGATTGAAGAAAACCAGTGAGCCGCCTCGAATCTGGAATTGATTCTTGCTGTGACCAGTACCTTTAGGAACAATCGTGATGAACTGTATCTGGACTGTATTAATCTAATATTCAAAACCTTTCACGACACTCATACAAGCAAATGGTAATCTTTCAGGGCTTTACCACATTACATAAGTAAATATAAATAAATTAACGAATAAACATTCATGAATAATAAACAAATAAATAAGTACACACATTCATTTAGAAATAGAGCAGCCATAGGAGGCTTCAAGAAACACATTTCCAAGAAAATTTCAATAAATAGGCAGACAGGGTCACAAAATTAGAAATTGTGCCCATGTTATGACAAAAAATATGTGTAACTAAAACTGTTGCAAAGATTGAGAAGCTTCTGCAGCAGGAGATGGAAGCATCAAAGACTGCTACATTAAGTATCACCATGAATATCCAAATAATATGGGAACTGATTAAATGTTGGTGGAGAGGGAACTGTTGTAATTTATAAGTAGAATTATGGAGGGACTCCATCTTACCTCTTCAATTTGTCTTCTATTATTTATGAAATTACAATACTGGCGACTATTTGGCTGTGCAGGTAGCAGTTCGGTCATCTCCCCTTACAGTACTCTCTCCTTCAGTAATGCTCCTTTAGGAGATCATCCTTCGAGTTCCGGTTATTGTCGGAGATCTTTTAGACACAGTGCTGCTTGTGCTGTTGACAGAAATTTGTATACACTTGAGCCACCTGTGGCTCTTATATCGCATCGTGTGTGCTGGTTTTGAGTGATTGTTCCTCAGCAGTGGGACTCTCCTGATCCCTTGCTCCACTCTCCCGGCAATGGAAACGACTGTAGCGGAGCATCATTGACTGTCTTTTTGTGAAGCAATCGACTGCTGGTGAAGGCGGTGGTCCAGCCTCCTTGCGGTGGGTGTGACAGGAAAAGGAGATCGAGGGAACCTGTGGTGTCGGAGAAGCTACCATAGAGCTAGTAGCTACTGAAAGATTTATTTTTCCTGCGCATTTCTCTGTATGGTATCGTCTGTGGATAGCGCGTATATAGAATTTCTCCTCTACATCGTGCGCTGTAAGGCATCGTGCACTGTGTGACGCTTCTTTCCAGCCCTCTGCATCCTTCAAAGAACCATCGAAATCCATCACACAGTGAGGAGGGTAACTTTATGTTCTTTTAATAATACTGCCAGTGCTCATTTCTAGTCAGATTACAGTGACACACACCTTCATCATAGCGTGTCTCCAGGTTTTTACCTTATCACGGTGATACACTCACCTTCTTCAAAGTGTGTTCCGGATTTGTGCACACAGTCACACACACACACACCTTGAAAATAACAGTTCAGCATAAATCTCTTACCCTCCCACTTTTGCATGCATTTTAATGTCACAAATTTGATGCCTAAGATTTTACAGCAATTATTGTGTACATGCTAAGGCACATTTGCATACGTTTATGGTATGTTCATGTGAGTAGTTTATATTTTCTTTCCATTCCTTTTTTGAGTAAAATTTCCATCAAACCATAGTACTTGATTTAGAATATTGTATATGTTGTACAGCATTTGGAAATATCTTTCCAACCTTAAGGAGTATTAGTTTCTAATAGCCACGTTGTGTTGTATACAGTTATGATGGTTGCGGCAAGTATGAATCAACCTTCCTCTCTTTTTTAATGAAATTGGAGAACCAAAGATTCATTGGAAAGATTGGATAAAGTTGTTTGAATCCTATCTAATAGCAATTGGAGGGGAAAGATTCACTGCTGTACGCAAACCACACATACTCCTGCATCATTTAAGAGTACAAGGTCGTAAAATATATGAAACACTCCCAGAACCAGAGAGAGTGAGAAGATGAACAGGATGTTTATAGTGTAACTCTTTTAAAACTTGAAATTCATTTTGGGGACAAAGTAAATGTAGTTCTAGTAAGGCACACATTTTTCAGTTGGGTGCAAGGCAATCCATTACTAATTATGTTGCAGTATTGAGAGGGTTAACAAAGTTGTGATTTTGGGAATCTTACGGATTCACTTATAAAAGACCAGTTAGTAAGATGTACTAGCAATACTCGCATACAGGAAAAGTTACTGGCCAAAACAAATTGTATTAAGAGAGGCTATTGATATAGCACAGTCAGTAGAGCATACAGCAAATTGTATTAAGGAAATGCAAACATCTGGTGATATAGTGGCCAATGTACAAGAGAACAAGTCAGACAATGATATTTATAAGGTTAGAAATAAAGATGTAAATACAAATAAAGTAGTGAAAGAGAAAAGTAGGTTGAAATGTTTCAGATGTGGTAGCAGTAACCATCTGGCAAATAATTTACAGTGGCCAGCCCGTAATGTTTTGTGCAAGAAGTATAATAGAAGGGGACATTTTGTCAGAGTGTGCAGGGATGGAGAGAATGCTTAAGTTAAAGTTATTACAAGTGATAAACCACACGTGCAAATGTATGTTTTCCAAGTTAGCGACAAAGAAAAGAAACTAAACCTAAGTACCCCAAATGTAAAGTATTTCTCTACAACAATCCAGTAATGATGTTTGCAGCTTGATGTTTTCCTTTTACCATGTTAAAGCAGGCAGATTTTGAGAAAGTATCCGGTGGTCTGAATTTTATTATGGAGAAGCCAGATATCTCCCAAGAGAGGTATACCAAAGAAGCCATACCTATGATGGGTATGGTAAGAAAGCATTTGGGTTTTAAAGCCTGATCCACATTGGGTAAAATATATATAGTGGAAAAAAGTGCAAACTTATTAGGATGGCAACATCAAAAAGACTTAGGAATAATTCTAGATCATAATATTAAGGATCAAGTACTTCTAGTAGACAGAGGTATTGGTGTATTGGATATTTATGAAGAATATCCTCATTTATTTGCTGATATACTTGGACAATTACATGTTTTTCAACACAAGATAAAATTGAGAGTGGGAGCTAAACCCACAGTGCACAAACCACATCCAGTACCCTACATAATGAGAGATCCTCTGGAAAAAGAAGTGAACAAATTGTGCGAGATGGGAGTCATACAACCTATAGAATCTTACAAATGTTTGGCTCCCACAGTTATCGCTGCTAAGCAAGTGGGGAAGGTATTCGTTTATGTGTGGACTTACGCAGCTTAAATGAGAATATTTGGTTAGAAAGACATCCTCTTCCACACATAAATGAAATGTTAAGCACTAAGGGAGAGCTTAAATATTTCAGTGTCATTGATTTATCCATGGCTTACCATCAAGTAGAACTCTATCTGGAGTCCAGACCTTTAACAGCATTTACTACACCTTTGGGGGCTTATATGTTTTTGAAGGAGGCCATTTGGACTCGCATCTGTGGCTGCAGTCTTTCAGAAGATAATGCATCCAGTTTTGAAAGGAGCAGATAATACTGTATGCTTTCAGGACGACATATTGGCCTATGGTTCCTCTACTGAAGAGCATGACAAAACATTGCGTATGGTATTCAAGAAGGTTAATGGATTCAGGGTTAACAGTGAAACAAAACAAATGCCAAATTAATGTCACCTCAGTTGACTATTTAGATCACACGATATCTAAGTAAGGTTTCAGACCAAAAAACAGTTTGATTCAGGCAGTAATAGAGGCTCCAGACCCCAAGAGCAAAGTGTGAGTGTCTACGAGATCTACTAAAAAAACAAGGAGTTTGTGTGCGAATTGAAGCATAATGAACTAAGTGATAAAATAAAAGAAGAAACAATTAATTTACCTGCTTTAGGAACATTTGATCCTAGGACAAAAAATTATACTGACATCAGATGCATCGAATAAAGGTCTGGGTGCAACATTATCTCAGAAAGGTGAAGGAGGAGAAAAGATGATAGCATTTGGATCTCGTTGTCTAACCAAGGCAAAATGCAACTATTCTGCCATTGAAAGGTTCTGGCCTGTTTTTGAGCCGTAAAACATTTCAAATTTTACTTATGGGGAATAAAATGTATTAAACGTACAGATCACAAACCTCTTAATTTCATGTTCTCCATAAAAGGTGCGGAATATAGTACCTTTCGCATATCCAAATGGATACTTGGCCTGGAAAAATTCTGCTTTGAATTAGAGTACTTACCAGGAGGTGAAAATAAATTTGCTGACTACATCTCTAGAGCACCTCTAGAACAAGAGGTACATGAAAAAACGTTAGACAGTCCCCTTTTGTCCATACAATTACCAGCGTTATCTAAGGGTGAATGAGAAGAGTGCATGAGGAAATACAAAAACTTAACCTTACTTAAAGACATGATCATAAATGGCTGGCCCAACAAGTGCAGCGAAGTCAAAGAAGAATTGAAAGGTTACTGGGAAATAATGCATGAACTAAACATTCTAGAGTGAAAAATTTGCTGTAATGAGAAAATAATACCACCTGAAGAACTAAAAGACAAAATAATTGATCTGGCCCATGAGAGATACCTAGGCAGGAGCATCACAAAAAATAAAGTAAGAAATAGTTTCTGGTTCCCCAAAATAGACTCTCTAGTGGAACAGAAAGTAAAAGATTGCATTAGTGGTGCAAAAAGCGACAAAACCAAAATCTTACGTAAAGTTCCCTTCTCCCCTCTAGAAGTGCCCATGGAGCACTGGAATAAGCTAGCCATGGATATAATTAGGCCCATGGAAGGTGTGAGGGCTCACAAAAGATTCATGATAGTATTAATAGATTATAGTTCCCATTGGATAATTTTTAAGCTAGTCCATCACACAACAACTACCATACTAATCGAATTCTTAAGATATGCCTTTAGCAGAGAAGGTATACACTTCTCTATAGTTACGGACAATGGGCTCCAATTTACATCCCAAGAAATGAAGGAGTTCCTGCAAAACCTTGATATAAAACATGAGAAAACTGCTTTGTACTGTCTTGAAGCCAATGAGGTAATGGCGAGAACTAATAGTAGGATTAAAGAACATATTCAACTGGCTATAGTCAAAGGGCACGATGTAGAAAAATTATTACGTGACTGTATTTGGTCATATCACACTTCACCTAATCTCATCACAGGTGTTTCACTATTTGTATCTATCAAAGGGAGATAACCTGGCACCAAAATAAACCCCTCATCGTTGGGTGGATAAAAACAAGTAGAAACAGACATTTCCAAATCCCATGATAAAGTGCATCAATATCAAGTCCGATATAAAAGCTGATATGACAAAAAACATGGGGGAAAGAACACAATTGGAAAGAAGGTGATTGGATGCAAGTAAGAAGGAAAACCAAAGAACATCAAGATAAAGTAAATATTATCCTACTTGTCAAATAGCCAAAGTGTACCACAATATGGTACAGGTAGACAATGGACAAGAATGGATTTCAGACACATTTGTGGGACACAAGAGCAATTATATTTACTGTATGCTTGTTCCTCTAATCTACCCCTCCTAAGGAAGGGAGATGTGTTGTAATTATTAAGTAGAATTATATCTCAGGTTAAACTTTACATCATCCTGTGTGATCCTCATGTTATTGATTGTTCCCTTCTCCCCTTTTCCTTTGTTATTCATGGAATGTTCCAAAGGAGCTTGCCTTAGAATGTTCAGGCAGATGACAGTTGTGACAGTTATGGAGAGCGGATGAGTGGAATAAAGAAGACTCTACCTTACCTCTTCAATTTGTCTTATATTATTTATGAAATTAAAATAGGAAATTTGTCGGAACTGCGATGGTGTTCCCTCACTGATATTGAGGTACACCCACTTGATTTAGAATCGGGTGGACAATGAGTTTGAGGATGGTGGAGACGGAGTGCAAACCCCTCCGAAGGCCGGGACCGACTAAGGGGCCAAAGAGATTTGGCTGTACGTCTGCCCACGTAATTTAGATGGGCAGACATACAGCCAAGTTTCAATGCCTAACACCACCAGGGAAAACATGGTGGCAAGCAGCATTGAAAATTGCTCAATGACTGCTCGCCATGGGAGGATACTCCTATGCCGAAGGTTTTTTTTTATTTAATTAACTCTGAAAAATACAATCTTTCTTTTTGAAGATAAAAAACAATTGTAAGATTGCTGTAGGCTCCATCATTTGACACAACTGCCCATCAAACTTATAATGCAATGACAGGAACCACTGTGGCAGTGGTTCCTGCGAATGCTAGAAATGTCAGCTGGGCCGAAACACATTTCTAAATTTGGCAGGCGGATACTTTGTCAGGGTGACTGAGAAATTTACTACTTCACCCTGGCGGAGAAACATGCCACCAAACAAGATTTAAATCAGGCCCATGGTCTCTAATTAATACAATAGTGAGAGGAAGAAGGAGTGGTTCAAACAACAAGGATTCCCCTAACTTTTATTAAAACATTGGAATTTTGAGAACTCCATTGAAGACAATGGAGTAGCTCCGAGCTAATAATGGCTGGTATAAGCCCGGAGTCCCTACATTCCAATGTTTGTCTGCATGTTTCTCACTTTTTAATTTACAACATTTTACCCTTAGTAAGTGGAATGTTCTAATAGCCTTATAGCCCTTCTTCCTTGGGCTTTATAGGCCTTCTGCCCCTCCCTCATTATACAACTCGGTTTCAGGGCTTTTAACAACCTGTAGAGCCCTGAGCAGCGGGCTATAAGGCTATATTATATCTGCAAAGTGCTTCTGTCTCTTTATGGAACATCAAGAGAGACATTCTCCTAAATATGCAGGGTAATTGGAGAAGACATTTCATTAAAAAAAAACTTGTCACAGCGTAGCGGCCAGGGTATTTGCTTTAATAGAGGGGTGGCCTCACACCCCCATGTGTGCACATGAGCTCATGACCTCCATTTCACCTGACCATCAATGCCTAAAGCTATTCCAGTGACTTCACCCTCTCATTTATAGCAATCCCAAAGTGGTCTCTAGTGTAACCACTCCTCTCCGTCTCACTTCATTAGTAATTCATACACCTCTTGTAAACACCCTAATAGTAACTCCAGCTTAACTGCATTGTTATCAAACCAGGCCATTGTCCTTGCAGTCCTTCAAATCATATTCCTCCTGCGCCATCATCAGTTCATATCTAACCTTCTTGTAAAGTTCACTCTTGTACAGAACACCAATTATTTTCCAGCAACATCTGTGCCACATAAATCACATTTTCTTTCTATTAGTACATACAGAGCAGAACATATACAAGACAGACATCCATGGTCACAGTATAAAACTGCACACACAGGCTGCAATTGCAGACCTGAGATATGTTTAAAGGGCTACTTAAGTATGTGGCTAAATCAGTGGTGCAGGCCCACTAGTAGCATTTAATTTGCAGTTCCTGCCCACAAATAGTGCCACTTTACTAGCGACTTACAATCACATTTAATATACCAATAGGGTGTAGGCCAGTTCTACCACGTTTTAAGGAGAGAAAACAAGCACTTTAGCAATGGTTAGCAGTGGTAAAGTGTGCAGAGTGTTCTCGGTGGCCCCTGGGCAGGAGAACTCTCTGACAATTCTGAAGAGTTCCTTGGTGTGGTTGGTGCTTGCCTTGATGCGGTCTGCTAAGGCATCCTTTTTCATGTCTTTAAGTCATTGGTGGTATTGTTTGAGGGCTAACTTGAAGGTGGCTTGGTCTGTAGTGTCTCTGCTGGTGCACCATCTTCTTTCCAGTTGTTTGCAGCAGTGTTTCATAGTCCTGAGTTCTGGTGTGTACCAGCTGGCATGTTTGGTGGATCTGTGAGACTTGGCTGGTTTGATGGGGTGAATCGGTCGGGTGATCCAGGTGGTGAAGTGCAGGATTCCTTGTTCCAGGTTGGTTGCGAGGTCGGACTGGGTGGTGATGAGGACTTCTATCCATTGGGTCTGGGTCACATTTTGTTCCAGCTGCAGAAGGAGGGTTTGGGGGGCTGGTGATGATGGTGTGCGGTGATCCTGCAATGGTGAAGTGGACAATGCAGTACCGGCTCGTGGAGGGAGTGCCGCGGGGCGGTGGGGCGGGCGGGAGCAGGGTGGGGGGTAGTAAACTACGGCATACGGCCGAACAGAGGTAAGTAAACAAATAAATAAATAAAACGAATTTTGTTGCACGCGCTGCATCGCATTTCGCAATGCAGCGCGCGCAATGAAATTCGTTTTATTTGTTTACTTACCTCTGTTCGGCCGTATGCCGTAGTTTACTACTAGTTTACTACTGCTCCTCCCCCGCCCCGCCCCACCGCCCCGCGGCACTCCCTCCACGAGCCGTTACTGGGACAATGGAGTGGGCGGTCCAGGTGCGTTCTGTGGAATGGCTGTATTTGACTCTGTCGCTGGAAGAAAAGATTGGGTCCTGTGTGTGTGGGGTCAGTGACCAGCTGGGTGAGGCCGAAGGCCATGCGCTCTAGGAGGTTGGTGGTCAAAACACACACTTTCTTTCCAATGACAAAGTTGCTCTGGTAATAAAGACAGTTGAATGGTTCAGGCGATTTATTGTTCAGTGAGTCATCAAAGAGAGTACCTTTCACCAGTAACTAAGTTCATACTCAAAAGCAAGGCCAATCGAAGTGTCCAAGTCTAGCCTCTTCCAGGAAATGACGGGCAAGGACAGGAGTGATGGCACTGCCATAGAGCACGAAGCAGGCGGAGAGGCCTATCTCCTCTACAATCTCTAATCACTGACAAGGTCTTCTGGGGTTTGTGGTGCTCTCAACAGCAGTCAGTGCATCTACTTTCCAAGTCTTTTTTAGGGTGCCACCACAGATTGAAATTTGAGTCAGCTAGCGCTAATGTATTGTGATGATTAGTTCTACATTTTTTTCTGGTATCATATTCAAATGGTGTTCAAACATATTTTTATTATGTTAACATTCTAGAAGCATAGAACTCTGATTTACATAGCGCAACTTATTTCCATATTTATATCACTCGTTCACTTCCAGCATTTCTATTATTTGCTACAAGTGCTAAGTGCCTCCTAGATTCCAAATTGTGCTATTTTACTTTTCCCATACAGAGTTCTATTTATTTTGCTTTCTTTTTCTTGGGGAATGCAAGTCTGTGCCTTTAGCCTCTTGTTCTCTCCAATGATTCCCTGTTTTGTGTTGAGCATAATTAAAACAGTCTTTCTTGTATTCCCACAGTGTTGTGGGAGTTACCACTCATGTAATTCCAGGTTTATGAATTTAAATTTTCTTAAATTCAAAAGCAAAAAATACTCAATTTATGAAGGAGTACATTAGAAGAGAGATTTATTAATTTAAAATAATTTGACTGTTACATCTATAATTTAAAGCTCAGCATCTCTCCTAGAGACGATTGTGAGGCATTTTGAAAGATGCCATAAGGAAATTAATAAATTGGCTTCTGTAAAAGCTGGAAGCACATACACATAGACAAAAGGACTTGACCTGCAGATAATTTGAGGCTAAAAATACTAATGTGTTCACTTTAGTTTTGGGCCACAGTCTTGAAATGCATCTAGGTGGTGGACCCAACTCCTTCCAAAGAGCAAGAAGAATGAGATAAAAAAAACATGCATGATTTTATAAGTTGAGTGCAAAACTCCATTGATTTTATGAGTATCAGCTATGCATTCAGCATCCTTTCTTTTGTAAAATAATTCATGATCATTCTACTTGTTCTTTTGAATATCCATCTAAACTTAGACAATATCTGCAGAAACTTTCTTAATCTTGTACAGCTCCATCTCAGTTGAAATCTTAGTGTTTTATAAAGTCCTTTTCTTTGGAGCCTGTTTGCTCTTTACATATTTTGGGGATGTAATGCTCTGCAGGCTGTATTGCAAAGCTGTTGACAGGGACAAATATTTTACTTTTGTGTATATTGTTCAGACCAAGGATGCTTTCTTTGATCTGCGTTTTTGTGGTTTGTAAGTTTCTTTTTTCTATATCGTCTATATCGTACCATAAATGGGTACTATTATTTTATTTGACCTTGCTCCAGTTCTCTCATCCTTCAATTTTAATAGTTGGAGATTTAACAATAATCTTCTATCAGATATTAATTTCATTAACAGTTTCAATAAATTTGTCAAATAGTTTTTTCATTTCAATAAATTCACTGATACTTCTCTAGTTAATAACTCAGATGCTTTCAAACCTCACTTTGAGCTTTTGTTATCTCCAATGTTGCTCATAAAAAACTAGTGTTGAGAATAAACAGTTGCTTAGTGCTATTAAAACTCTTGAACATAATTAGTTTACTTCAAAATGCAAATGATGTACTGAAAGATCTCATGATGGAAAAACAGAGCTAAACTAAGCTTCTACCATTGATGCATGTTATATTTTCTTGTGTATTAAAGCTAAATATCTTGGTATGCAAAATATGTCAGGTACAATGTTTGCTAATCATTTGAAAGTTAAAAGTGAGCACAAATTGATTGAGTGTATTTTTGATGAATTTGATCATTCTATATTTACATCAAATTTTGGTGTTGCCTCCAATTCTGCACACTTTTATAAATATCTATGAACATACAAGATTAAGTCCTCACTTCAAGATGTTGATACATTTTTTTTTAGCTATCCCCAAACTGTTCTTATGTGGCTTTAACTGTAGAGACCATGAAAAAGATATCACACGTCAGAAAGTTGTTCAAGCTATTAAACGTACAAAGAGAGCTAAAGCTCCCAATCCTAATGGTATTTCTATTAAGCTGATATCTCATTTTTCATCAATTTCTGCCTCAAAGTTATTAGATTTGAAAAAATCATTCCTTCATAGTTTATGTGCCATTGGTACTTTCCTAAAACTTCTAATTACAGCCATTCCCAAACAAAAATCCACAGTTTTATAACAATTCTAGCCCCATTTCAATATCTAACTAGGATTGTAAAATGTATGCAAAGATAATAGCCATGTGCCTAGAATTTGTGATATATTATCTTATAAAAACATATCAAGAAGGATTTATTAAGAGTAGATTAGCAGTTCACAATGCACAAGTGCATTCTTTTGTCATTTCTCTTGTATCTAAGGCCAAGGTTTCTGTAGCTGCCTTGTACTTTGATTCTGAAAAATATTTGGATCATGTTAACTGCCAATTTATTTTTAGTACTATAAAATAGTTTAGTTTTGGTCCCGGTTTTATTTCTGTTTTTTAAGACTTTTAAACTCTTCCCCCAGAGCTTGTGTTTTGTTAATAGTTTTCTTCCTCATTTTGACTTAACCATGGTACTAGGCAAGGATGTCTTCTTTCCACATTATATTTGTATTATATGTGTAACCCTTCCTAGAATGTATCAGGAATAAATATCTTATTATTAAGTAAAACTATAATGATTTCAAAATCGAAATTTCAGCATAAGCTGATGATGACATTTTACTATACATGTCAAATCTCTCCTCCTCGTTTTAACTCTTCTTAGATGAAGTCCAAATATATTCTCAAATCTCCAGCTATGAATTAAATTTGAACAAGACAGAGGTCCTCCCTTTGAATGCTATGTGTATGAAACATATATTTTCTAAATGTAATTTCCTTTGTAATCCAATTATATATTTAAGCATGTGTTTTCACCTGATTTTATGAAGATGCTCCAACTTAATACTAATGCTCTTAAAACTAAGATACAAGACTTTTAATCAATCTTGTCTCCTCTTTTACTCTTGTGGTGGGGAATACTATTAAAAGGATGACAGTTCCTCATATTCTTTGCATGCCATCAATGTTATTTTTTAAGATCATAAATTTTATTTTTAAACAGTTAGATAATATATGTTCTACATCTTTATGGAATAAAAAAACTATCCAAGTAGTTCTTATCAAACTTAAAAACCTAAGATTGAAGGTGGAATAACAAAAGCCCCTGAATTGTTCCTATCAAACTTGAGAACCTAAAATTGGGGATGGTGTGAGATGTCCTGACTTTAATCACGAAGACTTTATACCCTCCCCTTATATCATTAGACAAGCATGTGCATTACAATATAAATATGATAATGTACCTATACCCTTATGGGTTAAACTTAAATGTGCAATGTTAGCTGGTTTATCTTTTAAAGAAATCATTCTCATGTCTAATTGGCATTCACTGCACAAATATCAGTGGTTTAAACATACACATTTTATTGTTTGTAAATACCTTTCCCGTCAATCTTTTCCCTTAAAGTGCTTCCTTCATTCTATAATCTGGAATAATAAACATTTCAAAATGGGTAGCTGGCCTTTTTGTTGGAAGAACTGTAATGAAAAGGGTATCTCTTTGATCAATCAGATCTGGAATGGATATCCTTTCAAAAATTGCACATCTTATATTTGTTACCCAGTATGTATTTTTGTTTTTTAAATTACATGTTTTACATACACCTTTTGCAACTTTTTGTTTGGATCTTCCACTTCACTTTTATTCTGTGACAGCAATATCTCAACTACAAAAATTCATAACTTAGGGCTTGATTCAGAGTTTGGCAAATTAGATATTCCATCACAAACTATGATAGATATTGTGTTCACCATGTTACAAGTATCATTGAATATAATGCACTTTTATTACAGTGGACCGGTTAGCCGTCAAATTTGTGCCAGAGTGTCCAATCCACCGATCTCTAAATTAGGCACTCAATATGGAACAATAATATACCAAAGACAGCTATGATTTATATCCATCAGCCAGTAGATACTAGGCCTAAACCTTCAGATGAACTTTTATGAGAATATGATATTCAACATTATTTTGATATTGAACTTTGCGAACAAATATGGCTCAAGTTTTAAACTTCTAAATCTGCTATTTTTACCCAGTCATCATTTTTTATTTATAAAAGATTACTTATTACTCCTTTACAAATCAGTTAAACTGACTCTTCTGTTTCTTACTTATGCTGATCTTGTTTGAACAAAGAGAGAACATTACTATATATGTTAATGTTCCACTGTCTTTCTACAATATGTTCTTGGATTCATTATCCCTTTCATATTATACCTCTTCTGTTAGTATTGAGGTCTTAGACCCTCCTATTACAAATTATTTTAATCAAATACCTTTGCATTAGAACGATTTTTCTAAATTGATGTTTCAGTCCTGGTGGAATGCAGTGTGTGATAACCATAGACTTGAAAACATGTCTGACAGTAAAAGTTAAATTAAATATGATTTGCTACGAATGCCATGAAGTACATTTCTATATAATAATATGGAAGTCTAACAGTTTTTTTGGCTATCTTCTTCTCTTTCTCTCTTTGTTTTCCTCTTTTGTCTCTTTCTACTTTCCTTTAGCTTTCTTTTGAATTTAAAAAAATAGTGTATTTATTATTTTGCTAATGCTACTGAGCTATTTATAAAAGTCATGTAATATATCTATCTTGCATTTTGATTTATGTATTCCGTGCCCGATTACCTCAGTAAAAATGAAATACAAAAATGGTCTGCTAAGGATCATTGACCAAAGAAGGGAAGTGTTCTTGCCCTTGCTGGTGGAAGTGCACATCTATCTGCTTAATAGAAGCCATGGATATAAAGTAGTGAATGGATGGGTAATTGACACAATGATCAAAACATTTGAGTAAGAAATCCTGTAATAATAATAATAATACAACCATTTATAGAGCGCAAAACAGCTACCTCCCAAAGGAGGTGTCCCGGCGCTATAACAACAAGTGACAGCAGCATAAAAGGTCAGACATCAGCCAATCTATGGAATTAATCCATGTTAAAAAGCCATGTCTTAATTGCTTTCCTGAATAGACATTCTGAATCAATTTGCCGCATGGCAGGCGGCAAGGAATTCCAAAGTTTAGCCACTCTTGCCACAAAGGATCTGCCGCCCCAGCGCTCTTTCCTAACTCGTGGGGTAGCCAGCAGATTCAGATTGTTGGACCGCAATAGGCGGGTTTGTTTGTAGGCAGATAGTCGTTGTTTCAAATATCTGGGACAAAGACCATGGAACGACCAAAAAGCCAAAGTTAAGGCCTTAAATTTAATTCTGTTGGCCACCGGTAGCCAGTGAAGTCCCTTGATATGACATTGTAAGACATTGGGTTATTTGTTGAGGGGGGTGAGAACCCTTCTCAAGCAACAGCCACAATCCTTGTGAGGGTGAACCACAAAAGTCATTAAGTTAACCTAAGCCTAACCCTCTGGTCCCTTGGCACAAAAGCAGTCAGGCTTAACTTAGAGGCAAAGTGTAAAAGTATTTATGCAGCACACATAATTTTAAAACAATACAGTAAATGTTAATTAATAAAAAGAGACCAGAGTGACATAAATCCAACCAGTAGAACCGGAGATATGCAATTTCAAGGTATCAGGCAGATATATCTCCTAAAAACACAAAGCCCCAATATCGATCATCTGGTTGTGCTAGACCAGGAGAAAGTCAAAAGTTCAGTCCAACAGCAATGTAGCATGGGCCAGATACAGGGATCAGGTTAGGCTTGCTGAAAAAGATACCTTCTCAAAGTATGGCACAAACAGTTTTGTTTGTGGTGGAGGAGGCCGCGAGGACCAGGGATAGCAGTGCGAATGGTCATCACTGTGGGGCAAAGAGCAAGCCTGGCGCAAGGATCCTGTCAGGCATCGCATATGGTCAGTGCTGGACCTTCATGTTGGTGGTCACTGTGGGCTTTCGTTGCTGTAGCAGGAAGTGTAGATCTTGAGTTGCCAATCATCACTGGCGTTCGCTGTAGCACAAAGAAGGTTCACTGAAGCTTCGCATTGGCAGCAGTTGCTGGATTCAAAGCCTCAGCACAAACAGGTGTATTCACGGTTGCGAAGAGCCCAAAATCTCAGAATGTATTGTAGAGGAGTGCACTATGATACCAGAAAAGAGTCCAGAAGCTGGGAAGGCACCTCTTCGGGATCGGGAATTCACTCTAATAGAGGCCAGCAGGTCCAGGCAGGTCCAGTTGTGACAGGTCAGCTGAGCATTTGTAGGGAGGCCTGTGAAGCTTGTTGCATCTCTTTAGCTCAAAGCAGGAGGTCAGCCAACTGACCCTCAGAGTCACTCAGGTTAGCATGAGATGAAGGGAGCAGGTTCAGGTCCTTATCAGAGATCCAGGTAGGCCTCAAGTAGCATGCCCGTCCTTTGGGGAACAAAGCAGGCCTCAAGCAGCATGGCTGTCCTCTGGGAAACAAGGCAGTCCCTATTTTGTAGTGTCCACAGGTCCCGAAGTGTACTAAAGAGGTATTCCGGGAGTTAAATAGTTATACATCCACAACTGGTTCGGGAAAGTTCTTCCCTTCCCCTGCCCAGTCTCCAGGAAGTCTGGGGTGAGTAGTGACTAGTATCAGGTTATTTGTTTGTGTATGAGGAAAGTCCTTAGAAATGTAAGTGGGACATGGAAGCATCCTGCGGATAGCCCACCTTTCCTGCTCCCATTCCCCTTTGTCTCACGGTGTGGCAGAAATACAAAACCCCCAACAGCGGTGCCAATCAAAGTCATGTGGCCCAGGACACTAGCAGCAGGCACCAAATGGTTAGGGTAAAAAAATGTCAACTTTCTACACACACAGAGACATTAGCAGCATCTAAAAAGAGTTTCTTGGATCGGGGGTATTCTACTGAGATTGTGGAAGCATCAGCCAGAAGGGCAGAGGAGATTTCGAGAGAGAATCTATTGGAGAAAAAAGAGAAACTCAAACATAAAAGAGAAGTGTTTGTGTCCACTTTTTCAACTCAGTCACCAGCTATCAAGAAAATAATTTTGCACCGTTGGGACTTGTTGCAAACATAACCAGACTTTGGAAACCTTTTTCAGGATCCTCCGATTTTCGCTTACAAAAGGTCTAACAATCTCCGGGAGTTGCTCACTAAGAACATTAGCAATCAAATGGTGCAACATAAGGGTATGTTAAGATGCTACAATTGCTCGCATTGCAACAATGTTCTTACTGGCACATCTATATCTCATCCATGGTCAGGAAAATCAATAAGATTTCGATTTACTGCAAATTGCAACACACAAAATGTAATTTATGCTATTCGCTGCCCGTGTGCTTTGCTCTATGTAGGGAAAACTGAAAGATCACTTAGGACTCGCATAACTGAACATAAGAGCAGGATCAGGACTGGAGTATTGAGTTCACCACTTGCCAGTCATTGGACTGAGACACATCACACCATAGCCCAGTTAAGATTCACTGTATTGGAGACAGTTATACATCGGAATGACAGAGATATGTCCAAATACATCACGCAGAGAGAGACTTTTTGGATTAGATATTTGGATACCATGACCCCAAAGGGGTTAAATGACAAAATAGAGCTATCATGTTTTTTATAGAGTCATCTCTATGACTGGATTTACATTTAACTTAGTTTAGTAAGAGCAGAATTAGAAACATAGGCGACACATGTGATATTTTGTATATCATGTGGGGGGAAGGTGGTTGATCTCCAATGGTAATCTCTAGCTTGGATTGTAGTGTCTTTATTTATTTTCACCATTTATCAATTTATTATTTTTTGATTCATAAAACAGCACACATTATCTTAAATGTTGACTGCCATATGTTGATTCATGAAGCCAATTTTTTTAATAATATGGGAGGATTTTGAAGAAGTACTGTTGATGTATGTAAAACCTTTCACAATTTGTATATCATGGAAAATGGATCTAGCACACTATTGTTAACATTGTACTGTGAGTTAGTCATTGTTTATTCAAATAATTTCAAGTTTTCATAACATGGTCAAAACTACGTAAGAGAGAATACAGTGAAAGCAGTATATGTGTGGGCACTACACATTGTTTGCAAAAAATTTTTTAAAACTATCCCTTCTCTTCTGATATTCATTTCTACTCAGTTATCATTATTATTTTTCTTAGCCTTCTTCCAGGTATCACCTTTGGATCTTTTTTTCTAAATATGTACGGGCATTCGAATTTCTTATTTCTTTTTTTCTGTACATTGTCACACTGCTTTTTCCTCTTCGCACGTTATTGGAGGAGTGTTTTAGATAGGTTAAGATGGCCGCTACGCTTTCCTGTTGATCTGATGTGCATTCAACCCGGTCAGGGGTTAACTCTACGTCATAACCCACGTTCAAAGGGAGGACAGCGAGCAGGACGCCGACTTTACATCGCAGCACACGAGCGAGCGATTCATTTAACTCCAGTGAAAGCGTTACAGAAGACTGCTTTCATTTAACAGTCAGCAGATCGTTAGACCGATGGACAGTATGAGTGGGGAGATTGATGTTTTATTACGTGCTAGTACCACGCGTTGAATTACACTGGCGATCAGCAATTTGACTTTTTTCAAAGCCGAGTGACTAGGAAGCAGGTGAGAGCTAGGACTATGGGCTAGAGGGACATTTGGCTTTTTAATCTGTGTCAGAGTCAAAGTTAGGAGAATAAGGGGCCGTTTATTACTTGTTTGCAATTTTAATCGGAGGGTCAGTGGGTGGAAGTTTGTCTTACAATGTATTTTCCAATGGCCGCACTTGGGAGATTTCTCCTGTAACCTTTGACATCAGGTGCATGATATTCCTTGGCACTGGGTATTTAGGTTTGTTGTGATAGGTGAGATACGTACTGTTTGGGGGGTTACATAGTTTGTTCTGAGTGTCATTTACATCTTAGCACATTCTTTTGAATTTTAGAACTTACAACTTTGAGCGTCCTTTTGATACAACTTTGGCTTGATTTAAAGAAGAGTCTGCAGACTTTGTCACACTGTTCGAGATAAACAGAGGTACAGAGGTTATGTTTAATAGTCATGGTGTGCATATCATATGTATCAATCGCAGCAGCATGATTAGTGACACTTAGCAAGGTTTGGGACAGAGCACGTCGTCGGTATGTTTAGTTTATCAGCTCACTGAATGGTGGCGTGGCACTTTGTCTTTCTCTTTTCTTTTCCTTTTCCTTTATTATTTTCATTCCAGGTTCTAGTGATACCACATGGTTGGTGGACGTTATATCTGCTCTTTGTATTCGTAATGTTATTTATCCTTTCCCGGATGGAATAGGCCAGTACAGTTATTTTTAATTATGATACAAATGTCATTATATTCATTGTGTGTATGTTTCGTTATAGATTTCCCCTGACGAAGGGTGTCTGATACACCCGAAATGCATTGGGAACAATTTATTATGAGATTGACAGGAATTTGTGTACTGGCATTGAAGTGACACATAATTCATGGACTTTGCTTCAGAATAATAAAAAGAAACGCAAAGAAAAACGACGGATGAAGTCATTTGTTTAAGTTTACTTGTAGTCACATTGAAAAAAAGATTTCTGTTTATATTGAGTACCAAGCATAATTGTTTCTAAAATTGTATTATGTTTGCAGTATACATTGATGATATACTCATTTTGAGTTGTCGGTAGTTCACACTCTGTC
The DNA here is from genome assembly GCA_963921515.1 of Calotriton arnoldi. NCBI lineage: Eukaryota > Metazoa > Chordata > Amphibia > Caudata > Salamandridae > Calotriton > Calotriton arnoldi. The sequence continues at coordinate 176,684 of CAWUFW010019410.1, forward strand.
TAGGACTGTTTGGCTCTAGTTAATTTTTTCTTTTTGAACAGGTGGCAGGATAGAACCACCTCAGAGTGAGCACACCAATTTTGATGAACTTAGAGTACTGAGATTACTAGGACGAGAGTTTTACTTTGAGTGCACTATAGCTGGTCTTTACAATCAACTTTCTACAAGTGGCATTTTTAGAATTGGTCCTGGAGGATTTATTTCAACTTGATCATATTCTTTATGTTAGTTCAAAGATCCAATAACATCTACAGAAAATTCATGTATAAGAACCAATGACGTATGATGTTTACAAAAATGTGTATTTTTATGAAAATTCTATTAATAATACATCATATCTATTTTACATCATCAAAATCCAAATAACATTATATTTGAAACAGCAGTACAAAGGAAAAGAATAAACACACTGAGGCCCCCTTAAGATCCTCAACTGAACAATCACTCGATTTTGAGGATCTGATGGAGCACAAAGATCCTGCTAACTGTATAAATCCATTATGGATAAAGGACTCCAAACACCATCAGGTGTGATTTAATATGGTTGGACAGGATAAAATGTCAATGTTTTGGTCTCATATGGCATCTCAGCTCCGCAAGACCACCTTCAGGACCCAGTGTTGAAACGGAATAAATCCTAATAGTACTTGCTACTCAGTTAGGTCCACATCTAAATCAAGGGCTACATGGATGCCCTGTAAAACACAACATGAGTGCCACAGCTGGTTTTACACGAACCGGGAACTAATATTTGAATCACCTATTTAACATGTCCGACAGTGCTGGTCCAGCGTTGTTGGACCTGTTAAAACGATGATTCAAATAATAGTTGATTTAGACGTGGACCTAACTGGGTAGCATGTTCTATTAGGATTTATTCTGTTGCAACACTGTTAAATAGATATAATGTATTATTAATTACATTTTCATAAAAATGTACATTTGTGAAAACATCATACGTCCTTGGTTCTCATACTTGAATGTTCTGTTGATGTTATTGGATTATTGGACCAACATAAAAAATATGATCAAGTTAAAATAAATCCTTCAGGAACATAGTGCTTTGTAACTTACAGTACCCAGTTCCTTTGGAGTATAATGGATTGCTCTGTTGCATTAAACATTTTCAGAATTGTGGCATAAAATCATACTTTACTTTTAAAGAGGACATTAAATTACAATTTATTAGAGTCTAAACATACTATTCATACTTGCTCCCAGCTAGCACTAGATAGGCCATGCAGTTGTGAAAAACAAATTTAGGATATTTTCACTACCAGGAGAGGTAAAACTTAAAAAACACATGCGCTACATTTTATGCACCCTCGCCTTCGGGCCTTTAGGGCTACCTTTGGGGTGACTTATATGTGATAAAAATGAAGGTTTTGTAAGGTCAAAATGCCAGTTTTAAAACTGCACAACAGCCTATAATGGCAGCCCTAAGACATGTTTTAAAGTACTACATAAGTGAGCAGCATAATGACTGCTGCAGGCCCACTAGTGGCATTTAAGTTAAAAGCCTTGAGCACAAGCAGTATCTTATACTAAGGACTTATAACTATATTAAATATGCTAGTTGGGTGTAAGCCAATTAAACCATGTTTTAAAGAGACAGCACAAGTACTTTAACAGTGGTTAGCAGTGGTAAAGTGCATAGAGTCCAAATGCCAACAAAAACTAAATTCAGAAAACAGAAGGGTAAAGGCAAAATGTATGGGGAAGACCAAACCAAAGATGTCAGACCAACAAATCCTCATCCTTATAACCTATTCAACACCTTCCATCACTCATAAAAACGTGTGCAGGTGATAGATATTATATGCTAACCACTCTGTTCCATTGCCCATTTGTACACACCTAAGCCCAGATATACAAACGGGTTTGTGCTACCTTTCAAATGCAAACTTAATGCAAAGTGATTAGGTGGGATTTACTATCAAACACAAACCAGGATTTGCATTGGATACTAACCCAAAAAAATGCAAAGTTGAACAGTGTGCTGCCATGAGCTGCTTTGTGTCAAGGGGGCGTTCTATGAGTAGTGCATAGGCGTTCCCATTCAGCCACCCATGGGCTTTTACGCAAATCATCATAGACTGGGATTTGCACCAATATACTACACTTTCTTAAGGCAGGTGCAATAAGGAGGAAAAAAAATAAATTCTCCTCATTTTCCTCACTTAACATCTGTGCTGCATTGTACAGCACACAAAAACTTGGAAAAGTCTGGATTTGCTTTACTTCTCACATAATAAGTTACCTGCTGCATCATTTGTTGATTTAAAAAAAAACTTCTTTTGAACAAACAGATCAACAGCAACTAAAAAATGACCCACATCTTAACAACAGACTATGCGCAGTGACAGACCCATTACAAAAAGTTAGTATGTCACGTTGCAGTTGCTGATTTTTGTATTCATGTGTTAAACATGGACTAACAAGGTCAAATATTTTCCCAGACAGAAAATAGCAAAATATTGCTGCTACAGAATGTGCCACGTTATGCACCATAATTTACATTTAATTGCCATCTTATTTAGCCAATCCAGCCACATATTACAGTACTCCATCTAATTCCAGTGGCCATGTTGCTACGGCAACTGGAGGCAAAACACCACTGTCACTGGTACTCTTTTTTTTCATATCTGACAAATTTGCACAATTCCTGGAATAGGGTCAAAGATCAGCTACGGCCCTCTGTAGTACTTTCTTCTTTCTTCAATACTAATTCTATGTTTGTCAGATATGCTACAGTTAGCAAGACTTCAACAGAAAATTGTTATTAGCGATCTTCCTCTTGGATGAAAATATTCTTTCAAGAGAGGGCTTGTTTCGAGAGATCTAACCTATAGCGAAGTGACATTTTAATCATACTTTTAAAACATGATGTAAATGCAAAAAGTCTCAGCTGTGTCTTGCAAGCTTTGATTGCTTATGGTGGTCTTTGCCATATATGTGATATATGTGTAGCTCATAACAATTTGAGTGTGAACATGCCCAAAGACACATTTACAGATTGTGCACAGTGAGTGTCACCCGACAACATATGAACTGTATAGCCACGTGTTCCACCTGTCAGTATGCTAAATGAGAAATCATGGCATAATTAAAGACATTGGGCCCGATTCACAAAGGTAAACTGAGAAGAAAGTCTAACTTTATGACTTTCGGTATTCACAAAGGGCACTTACGAGTATTAAAGTTAGACTTTTGTCTCAGCTAAACATAAGTTTTGGTCTTAAGTTTAACTGAGACCAAGGACTTTTGGTCTCAGTTAAACTTAAGACCAAACATAAGTTTAACTTTCATCTCAGTTTATTTTTCTCAAACGTGCCCAAAATTTGTTAGCTCAATATTAATCTTCATGTTATAGTCATATGTAGAAACAAGAGGTTGTCTCCAATTTTTCATCAATTTTATGATAACTTAATCTAGCATCGCAGTAGTAGTAACCATAGGAGGTGATGTACAACTTCATAGTTCATTGTTCTTACAAAGGATAAGGCAGGACCAAAATAAATATTTAATTTAAATATGTACTCAATAGGTCCGATGTGGATATGATCATTACTAAAGATTCCCACTCAATCTGCTAAAGCTGTGTACTAGAAAATTGAAAATGTATGTAAATCACCATACAAATCTAATTTATTTGCAAATAATACCCATGCAATAACTACAAGAGTTGTGGGAGAGCAAAACTGGCATCAACTATAGGATGTCTATCATAGGAATTGACTTTACATTCCCAGTTCCAAGTCAGTCAGTACGGGATCGACTGTTCTCATGAGGAGCAGAGTCAGTACTAATCTGCATAAGGCAGGCCTCTGTCTAAAAAGGCACAGTGGGTGAAAAACAATATTTTGGAAAGCTACCCAGAGCGTTTGCCGGTGGTTTACACTATGTGCAAGCTATCCTCCCATCGCCTTTAGTGTGATTGATGTAGTGCTCTAAGTGGCCAGGGTATGCTTGAAAAGTTGGGCTACAGACACTAATAATGAACCCCTAGTCCTACAATGAAGTTGGATGGGCAGTTTCTAATTTGCCACTAGTATAGCTACTGTTTAGAAAACCATTGAAAATATAGGTACCACTAACTCAATTTGGTCTGAGTTACATAAATTCCATGTGTTTCAAACAATTTTGCACTAGTGCCCGTGCAATCTTGGACCACCATTTTTGTTGAACGCCTGGTGCACAATGCATTTGCACTTACCAATAAGAGAAAAATGTACTTGCCATTCAAGGCAAATATAGTCTTTGCATCGTTTGGTTAGTGCAATTGATGGTCCAATGTATGTAATGTGGAACCTATTCAAAATATCATTTTACAACAGAGGTCCCCATCCTAGTTGGTTCGGTAATCATATTTTCTGAAGTGCCACGGTATTTATAGGCACATGTTTATCTATGAAACATAGTGAAAAACATGCCTGGAAAACAGGCTAACTTTGACGGAAAACAATACAGTTACACCCCTTTCTCACGATATTCCCCATTCCAGGTGTGAAAACTCAGCTGAATACAGTACAGGAAACATTGCCCGTAATCAATGATACCGTGTGGATATTACCATGACACTTGTAATAGGCCCATTCTAAGAAATGCTTCAGTGTACCATGTTAAGGTTAATGAAAGTTGGTTAAGCACGTGTGTGTGTATGCGTTGTACCTATGTTAACACAGGCTGCTTATCGAAATAGCGATCAGGCAGTAGACATGTCTGTCTTGCTCTGTAAGTTAACAAGCTTGTGCATTGGGTTATTTCTGCAGTGTTAAAAATGGGGTCTCTAGTTGGCATAGGTATGCCCCCTGTCCAATTAGGGGCCACCACTCTAATCAGGGTAAGTCAGATACACACTAAAAGATGACATGTGCTCACCCTCTGGTAGCTTGGCACAGAGCAGTGAGGCTTACCTAAAGAGGCATTGTGCAAAGTATTTGTGCAACACACACACACACTAACACAAGGAAAACGCCACAAAAATATTTCACAGCACGTTAGACCACTAGACAATAGTTTTATGAATAAAACAAGACCAGAACAACACAAATCCAATAAGTAGAACCATAGTTATGAATTTTTAAAGTTTAAATGAAAATATAGTGCTTAGAGTCATAAAGCGCCAGCTCGGGACATTTTGTCATGCTTGACCAGGGTAAATTCAAAAGTTCAGGCAGGCCATGAGGGAGAGCGGGTCAGATACAGGGACCAGCCTTGGCCCACTGAAACAGTACCTTTGCAAGAGGGCTGTGTCGATGTTGAGGACGAGCTGCGAGGAGCAGGGAGGCGATGTGTCATCGTCGATCCAAGGGATTTGTCGTAATGCATCATCGTCAAGCTGCGCGCTTGTGAAAAGCTTTGTCATTGAGCAGCACTGAAGATGGGTGATGCGTTGTCATCAAGCCGCACATTCGTCGGCGTTGATCCAAGGGATTCAGAGACGATGCGATGTCGTCGAGCTGTGCAATCGGGGTAAGCTTCATTGTGGAGCACCACTAAAGATAGGTGATGCGTCTTCGTTGAGCTGCACACTCAGGGAAACTTCGGCATCAAGCAACGCTGAAGACGGGCAATGGGCCATTATCTGGTGAAATGCACCAGTTCTGGTCGGCGTAACCGCAGCGTTGGCTTCGAGAGTTGCAGCACAGAAAACCTCACTTCAAAGGGCCCAGGACTGGATTGGCACCACTTGGCAGGGCAGGGATTCACAGGTGGCAGAGTCTTGGTGCTGCTGCAGGTTGACTTTGACATCCCTAAGACTTCAGAACAGGGGGCAAGTCGGCATGCCATTGGAGTCACTCTATGTTCACGTGAGATGGGTCCAGTCCTTTACTCAGCAGGGCACAGGGTAGCAGGCAAGAAGGCAGCACAGTGTGGCAGTCAAACAGTTCTTCCAGAGAAGCAGTCCAGCAAAGTGGCAGTCCTTGTAGCAGCACAGCAGTCCTTCCTTCTGGCAGAGTTCTTCACAGGTCCAGTAGTGTCTGGTTTGATGGGGTCAGAGATCCAGTACTTATACTCAGTTGTGCCTTTGAAGTGGGGGTGGCTTCAAAGAAGGGTCTTAAAAGTGCGAAGAGATCCTTTCTTCCCAGCCCTGGTTCCCAACAATCAGTAGGGGGTAATCAGTCATTTGTGTGGGGACAGGGCACTGCCTATTCAGGTGTGTCAATCCCCTCCCTCCCTTACTGCCCAGGAAGAGCTATCAGAACAAAGATGAGTACTCAGACACTCCTAACCTTCCTGTTTTTGTGGCTGTCTAGTGGGAATGCTCAAAGTATAGCTGACACCCACCCCAGACATACATTTGGATCAGGCTGCAGGCACACATAGCTGTAAGAATAAAGAAATGTCCACTTTCTAAAAGTGGCATTTCTAAAATAGTAATGTCAAATCCAACTTTACCAGTAAAGAGAATTTGTCATTACCGTTCAAAAGATATAAAACATGATACAGCTACTCCTTTCTAATCAGAACTTACAGCTCAAAAGTGTATCAAGGAATTCCCTATGTGACCTGACCCTATGAAAGTAGTAGGCCTCACAGTAGTGAAAAATGAATGTAGGTGTTTTTCACTACCGGGACATGCAAAACTTGAAAGTACATGTCCTACCTTTTCCTTACACAGTGCCGTGCCCTGTGGCCTACATAGGACCTACTGTTGTAAGCATACACCACATCTGGGGTAGTTTTCGTGAGAATATTTATTTAGCATGAAAGTTGAGCATGACTTCCACTCTGCGCCAGCTAAAAGCAACTGCTGCAGTGTGAACGTCGGGCTCACACAGTTCCCGGGAGACACCAGAAAATTCGAGATAACCATCTGAACATTCCAACAAGAAAGATAACAACTTAGGGGTCGATTCCGATTCGGGCCGGAAAAAGCACCGACCGACTCGGATCCGGAAAAAATACCGACCGACACGTACCAGTGGCGCCCGACACGCCAAGTACGATGCAAGCCGCGATAAATCCGACCGACACGTCAGGAAACCAAGCCGACCCGACCGAGCCGCTCGGAAAATTGCAATCCGGCCGGAAAAACACGCGAATCCAACCGACCGACACGCACCCGGAACAAATCCGACCGAATCGTACCCGCCAACTCCAACCCGCAAAGTACGATGCAAGGCGCGAAAAACACGACCGAGTCGGACGGAGGACAAGCCGTACGACCGACACGCATACAAAACCGAGCCGAAGCAACACAATACACCGCGACCGACGCGTACGCAGCATACAAAACTGCACAAACACAGCGTGAGCGAAGCGGAAAACACCGTACGAGACCAATGCAGGGTCCGACTCGGTCACAAGAACGTTTCCAACATACACAAACAGCACAAAGGAAAAATCAACCAAAAAAGGCCAAACAAGCAATTACCAAGCCAATAAATACTGGGGGGTGGGGACAGAGAACAAAGACACACCCACAACTCCACCTATATAAAGGACACAAATCACTACCATGAGCCTTTGCAAATGCCATTCCACTGCCAGCACCCAAGAGAAAGCAACCACACACCCACAGCTCATCCCTCACACAAGCCACACACCAGCAGCACACCAACAAATACCTACCTCACATACACCCAGCACAACACACACCCACACACCCTCACCTGCACACCAACACACACATCACCCACCATCACCACCCATCACCATGCCCCCAAGAAGAATCACAAGTTCCTAGATTGTGAATTGGAAGTCCTGGTAGACGAGATCCTCAGGGTAGAGCCACAGCTGTTTGGCACATTGGTCCAACAGACCCCCATGTCGCAGAAAACCAAGATGTGGGAGAGGATCATCAACAGGGTGAACGCCCAATCACCATGTCGGCGCACAAAGACCGACATCCAGAACAGGTGGTATGACGTGCGCAGGAGGGTACGGAAACTGCTGAAGCAAGACTACATCAACAGCCAACACACCGGCAGTGGCCCTCCTGCCAAGCCAATATACCTCAGGCCCTGGGAGGAGAAGGTGCGGGCCATCCTACCGCCAGTGAGCATATATGGACTAGAGGACATCCCAGAGCCTGGTGAGTACACAACAAATGTACACAATATACTGCCACAAAACACACACATCACTGTCAAGGGGAGAGTCAAACCATGCACTCATAGCAATTACACAGCAACTAGAACAGAATCATCCCAAAATGTGTATGTCAGTCAGATAAACACAACACATGCCATCAAAAAGTCACATCCAACTGTGCCAACACATGTACAAACACAACCACAACTACAGCTAGGCAGTGGCACAAATAGAACTAACACACACATCCACACATGTAGCCACCACAACAACACCAACACACAGTGAAGACCACTCAAAGGAAGGAATTCTGTGTATGCTGGCCAAGTCAGTGTAGCCAATAGCATCATGGGAGTCGCAGTCACACATATTGCCCCCCACAACTGTCCCATCAACACCACCATGAACCATGCGCACATCACAGGGAGTGGAGAAGGACTCACAAGATGGCTGACACTGGCTACTGCTGTGAGGAGCACAAGGCCCTGCTGGCAACTGTGCACCAACAAACAGCAGGACACCACTGACTGACATCCTGAGAGACAACTTACACTCCCTGCAATGCAAGCACGTTCCATGGTGGGATATCTGGCTGGCTGGGTGGGAAGGGGGACTTGCAGCACTGACTATAGTCACCAGCACCTCCCCTCACCCCCCCAACACAAACTCCACAGTACCCACCTGGTAGAATGCAATGCCCTCCATCCTAACACAAGATCCCACAAAGCACCACCACCCTGGGTTATGTTGTGTGAAGCACAGGGACACTCTTGGGACTCTTAGCCAAACAACTGCCAGGACAACACTCCCAGCCATCCTGTCAGCACAGCCAGCCCACCCCACAGGGAAGCAGAGTCAAAAGGAAGGAAGCATGGGCATGCTGGGAAGGGGGTGGAGGCAATAGCATGATGGGAGTCGTAGTCACAGACATAGCTCACCCCCACAACTGTCCCATCAACACCACCCTGAACCATGCTCACATCACAGGGAGTGGAGAAGGACTCACAAGATGGCTGACACTGGCTACTGCTGTGGGGAGCACAAGGCCCTGCTGCCAACTGTGCACCAACAAACAGCAGGACACCACTGACTGACATCCTGAGAGACAACTTACACTCCCTGCAATGCAAGCACGTTCCATGGTGGGATATCTGGCTGGCTGGGTGGGAAGGGGGACTTGCAGCACTGACTATAGTCACCAGCACCTCCCCTCACCCCCAACACAAACTCCACAGTACCCACCTGGTAGAATGCAATGCCCTCCATCCTAACACAAGATCCCACAAAGCACCACCACCCTGGGTTATGTTGTGTGAAGCACAGGGACACTCTTGGGACTCTTAGCCAAACAACTGCCAGGACAACACTCCCAGCCATCCTGTCAGCACAGCCAGCCCACCCCACAGGGAAGCAGAGTCAAAAGGAAGGAAGCATGGGCATGCTGGGAAGGGGGTGGAGGCAATAGCATGATGGGAGTCGTAGTCACAGACATAGCTCACCCCCACAACTGTCCCATCAACACCACCCTGAACCATGCTCACATCACAGGGAGTGGAGAAGGACTCACAAGATGGCTGACACTGGCTACTGCTGTGGGGAGCACAAGGCCCTGCTGCCAACTGTGCACCAACAAACAGCAGGACACCACTGACTGACATCCTGAGAGACAACTTACACTCCCTGCAATGCAAGCACGTTCCATGGTGGGATATCTGGCTGGCTGGGTGGGAAGGGGGACTTGCAGCACTGACTATAGTCACCAGCACCTCCCCTCACCCCCCAACACAAACTCCACAGTACCCACCTGGTAGAATGCAATGCCCTCCATCCTAACACAAGATCCCACAAAGCACCACCACCCTGGGTTATGTTGTGTGAAGCACAGGGACACTCTTGGGACTCTTAGCCAAACAACTGCCAGGACAACACTCCCAGCCATCCTGTCAGCACAGCCAGCCCACCCCACAGGGAAGCAGAGTCAAAAGGAAGGAAGCATGGGCATGCTGGGAAGGGGGGTGGAGGCAATAGCATGATGGGAGTCGTAGTCACAGACATAGCTCACCCCCACAACTGTCCCATCAACACCACCCTGAACCATGCTCACATCACAGGGAGTGGAGAAGGACTCACAAGATGGCTGACACTGGCTACTGCTGTGGGGAGCACAAGGCCCTGCTGCCAACTGTGCACCAACAAACAGCAGGACACCACTGACTGACATCCTGAGAGACAACTTACACTCCCTGCAATGCAAGCACGTTCCATGGTGGGATAACTGACTGGGTGGGTGGGTGGGTGGGAAGGAGGTCTGGCTGACAACCAAACACAATCAATGCAGACCATGTTCACACCCCAGAGAATACATAGAAATGCCCAAATAATGCAGGACAATGTGCCACACCAATATCAACCCCTGACTGTGACGACTTAGGACAATACAATGTACAGGCCCGCACCCCGAGGCACAGTCACAACTGTCAGGTGTGTCAACCACTGATGCCTGCAGAAACATGACATACATTGTTTGTGTCTCCCAAAAACAGGTGATGATAGGGACACAGCAGCAGACGCTGAGGAGTCCCAGTCCCAGGCTCAAGAGGATGCCGAGCTCACTGGCGTCGTACAGCCTCTGTCCTCC
>CAWUFW010019411.1:0-187339 GCA_963921515.1 Calotriton arnoldi
AGATCGTAGTTGCATGCTTGTTTCCGGTCCAGGGAAGACATGGCTTGGCAGTTCGGGCTGGACTGTTCCCATGAGGCATAGGGTCAGACTGATTTGCATATGGCCATGTCTGAACTGGGGTGGCGGAGTGAGCTAAAGAATGATGATGGATTATTAAACCCAGATCAGTTGACTGGGGGTGAGTGCTTGCAATGTTCAACACTCCGTCCATCATCCCCTTTGGTTTTGCTATGTTTGCCCTAAGTTGGCAGGGTATGCCCAGACGTGGGTCCCTTGCTCACTTTGCCACTGGATTCAAGATAGCCTGGCTGATGACGGCTGTTAGCCAGAAACCGGTCCCAGGATGCTTGTTTCCGGTCCAGGGTAGACATGGCTTGGCAGTTCGGGCTGGACTGTTCCCATGAGGCACAGGGTCAGACTGATTTGCATATGGCCATGTCTGAACTGGGGTGGCAGAGTGAGCTAAAGAATGATGATGGATTAAACCCAGATCAGTTGACTGGGGGTGAGTGCTTGCAATGTTCAACACTCTGTCCATCATCCCCTTGGGTTTTGCTATGTTCGCCCTAAGTTGGCAGGGTATGCCCAGACGTGGGTCCCTTGCTCACTTTGCCACTGGATTCAAGATAGCCTGGCTGATGACGGCTGTAAGCCAGAAACCGGTCCCAGGATGCTTGTTTCCGGTCCAGGGAAGACATGGCTTGGCAGTTCGGGCTGGACTGTTCCCATGAGGCACAGGGTCAGACTGATTTGCATATGGCCATGTCTGAACTGGGGTGGCGGAGTGAGCTAAAGAATGATGATGGATTAAACCCAGATCAGTTGACTGGGGTGAGTGCTTGCAATGTTCAACACTCCGTCCATCATCCCCTTTGGTTTTGCTCCACAACCTGGCCTTGCGCAATGAGATTCCCCTGATCCTGGACGATGAGGAGCAGCAGATGCCCCCGCCTGCAAACCCACACATGTCCAGTGAGGAGGATAGTGGAGAGGAGGAAGGTGTCGACCTGCGTCAACAGCTCATCAACCGCTACTTCCCTTGAGTGTGAGTGACATTGTACAACAGTGCCATTGTCTGCTGTCTTTGATGGTAGTGAAAAGGCCTAGGTGAGCTTTTTGACTGCTGCCTGTTGTTGGCTCTGTGCTGATGGCTGATGTTTGTGGCACAGTGTAGTCATGACCAGCCACATGACGTCTATGTTGGTGTTGTTTCTCATTGTAATGTGTGCTGGGTTGTGTACCATGATGACTAGTGTTGTGTACTGGCTGTGATGCCATCACCTGACAAGTAAATGCCATTCTCTTGTGTCTTTCTAGGTCCCTTCAGCCTCTCAATGCCTCATCACAATCAGAGCTTCTGGTACATTGGAATCAGAGTCAACATTGTACATCCTGTGATAAACATGGAGCTGACACAAAAACATAGGTGTGTAAAGAGTGTTTATTTACAAAGAGTTTTTGTGACAGACAAGTGATGTTTACAGAACTGGTGCAAAGTGAATCAATGAGTTGTCAGTGATGGTAAATGAGACAATAGAGTAGTCACCACATTGATGTGGTGACACAGTCCAACAGACACCTGCCATCAACATGGCAGTGTGGGTAAGGATAGTCAACAAAGTCAATGTCAAGCTGAGGAGAGGTGTCATCATGGCTGGCTCTTTGACTTGCGTTTGGCTGGTGCTTTGCCACGTGATCCTTCCATGGTGTTTCTCGGATGGCCCCTTTTGCGTTTTCCAGGGGGGCCTCTGCTGCGGGCTCAGTGGTGTCTGAGGAGTCATCCTGTTGCAGCTCACCCTTCTCTGTGGCGGCAGCTGAGGTGTTGGGAGTATCATCCTGCGGGCCACTGGATGGAGGTTGAGCTGTCCTTTGGGCCGCATGACTGTCCCTCAGAACACCCACAAGCTGGCCCCCACGATTTGGCCCATACGCGTGTCCATGGACCTCAGCAGCAGGCGGAGCTCACGCACTTCTTCCACAACCTGGCCCATCTGTCCCTGGGTTTGTTCGTATGCCCCAAGGACTCTGGCGATGTTGGCCAGGGCTTCGGTACCAGTGTCCTCTCGAATTTGGCCACCAGTTGCCCTCCCACCTGCCCTGCTGTCCCGGACCTCTTGCGTTGCCACTCGACGCACCTGCAGACTCGCCCTGCCCTCCTCTGATTGTGTGATGGTGTTGGTAAACACTGAGGCAGGGAGAGTGTTGCAGGCAGCACTGGTGGTGGTGGTTGAGGCCGCACAGGTCGTTGCAGCAGGGGTCAGCACAGTTGTTGTTGCTGAGGTGGTGGTGGTGGGGACAGTGGGGGCCTGGGACGTGGTGCGCCCTTGCAGTCCGGATGGGCCAGGTTCGGGCTCCTCATCCGAGAAATGTAGGGAGTCTGCATGCAAGAGTCCATGTTCCAGGGAGGGGGACTGGCTCTGCAGGTCGGTTTTGTCTTCTGCAGCAGTCAAATGTTGATCTCCTGTTGAACAGAGGGGAAATGGTCATTGAAGTGCACCCCACAAGCTTGGTGTTAGACGTTTGGATGTTACATGTGATACACCACACAGTTTACATTGATTTCACTTTGTATGGCTGCAAGGTACTGCGCATCATGACATGATGTGGAGGGACCTACATTACTTGTCCATGGTGTGACATGTAAATAGATACCATGTTCCACGTACAGATTGTGTGATTACAAGGACATGTCGTCATCTAACAACTTGCAGCACATCAACTTTATGTGATGCGTCTTTTTGGTTTGCTCTGCATGGAAGACGTTAGATCTGAGCAAGAACTGGCCATTGTAATCTTATGCATACCCTTGTCATGTCATGTACTTTACTTTCTTTTACCAACTGACCATGCATGTTTTGTGATCATATGGGCCTTGATGCTCTGCCACCATGACACTTACACATAGCATTCAGTGCTGTGCATGATTGTGCCCTGGATTTCTTCAACATGTGACTTGGTGAGTCAAACTTTAATTTCTGTGACAGTTAAATACGCTTTGCTGTCTGCACACTGGAAGTGGCTATTGGATCTATGCCAAGTTGGATGACATGTGAGGGCTGGTGTGGTCATATGGCTCCATGCTTTTTGAGAAGAATGTTAGGGTGCATGCACTGTCTACCTACCTGTTCTGTGACACAGTTGAGGGGAATTGCTGCCACATGCTTCTGGGTGGGGGGAGTCCTCCATTCTGCTTGCTTTGGGACAAGGTGGCCTGGTGGGAGTTGTAGTGCAGGCTTCTCACCCACAAACACCCCTCCCTGTTGAGATGGCTACCTACCTGTGGGTTTGAAGAGAGCAATGCAATAGCTGCCACAAGGTTGTGGGTGTGAGGGGTGATCCATCCTGCTCAGGGCTGGGACAAGAGAGCATAAGATGGCTACCTACCTGTTAGTTTGATGAGGGCAATGCAATGGCTGCCACATGCTTCTGGGTGGGGGGAGTGCTCCATCCTACTGAGCTTTGGGACAAGGTGGCCTGGTGGGAGTTGTAGTGCAGGCTTCCCACCCACAAACACCCCTCCCTGTTAAGATGGCTACCTACCTGTTATTTTGATGAGGGCAATGCAATGGCTGCCACATGCTTCTGGGTGGGGGAGTGCTCCATCCTGCTTGCTTTGGGACAAGGTGGCCTGGTGGGAGTTGTAGTGCAGGCTTCCCACCCACAAACACCCCTCCCTGTTGAGAAGGCTATCTACCTGTTAGTTTGATGAGGGCAATGCAATGGCTGCCACATGCTTCTGGGTGGGGGGAGTGCTCCATCCTGCTTGCTTTGGGACAAGGTGGCCTGGTGGGAGTTGTAGTGCAGGCTTCCCACCTACAAACACCTTTCCCTGTTGAGATGGCTACCTACCTGTGGGTTTGAAGAGAGCAATGCAATAGCTGCCACAAGGTTGTGGGTGTGAGGGGTGCTCCATCCTGCTCAGGGCTAGGACAAGAGAGCATAAGATGGCTACCTACCTGTTAGTTTGATGAGGGCAATGCAATGGCTGGCACATGCTTCTGGGTGGGGGGAGTGCTCCATCCTACTGAGCTTTGGCACAAGGTGGCCTGGTGGGAGTTGTAGTGCAGGCTTCCCACCCACAAACACCCCTCCCTGTTAAGATGGCTACCTACCTGTTAGTTTGATGAGGGCAATGCAATGGCTGCCACATGCTTCTGGGTGGGGGGAGTGCTCCATCCTGCTTGCTTTGGGACAAGGTGGCCTGGTGGGAGTTGTAGTGTAGGCTTCCACCCACAAACACCCCTCCCTGTTGAGATGGCTACCTACCTGTTAGTTTGATGAGGGCAATGCAATGGCTGCCACACGCTTCTGGGTGGGGGAGTGTTCCATCCTACTGAGCTTTGGGACAAGGTGGCCTGGTGGGAGTTGTAGTGCAGGCTTCCCACCCACAAACACCCCTCCCTGTTAAGATGGCTACCTACCTGTTAGTTTGATGAGGGCAATGCAATGGCTGCCACATGCTTCTGGGTGGGGGTGTGCTCCATCTTGCTTGCTTTGGGACAAGGTGGCCTGGTGGGAGTTGTAGTGCAGGCTTCCCACCCACAAACACCCCTCCCTGTTAAGATGGCTACCTACCTGTGGGTTTGAAGAGAGCAATGCAATAGCTGCCACATGGTTGTGGGTGTGAGGGGTGCTCCATCCTGCTCAGGACTGGGACAAGAGAGCATAAGATGGCTACCTACCTGTTAGTTTGATGAGGGCAATGCAATGGCTGCCACATGCTTCTGGGTGGGGGGAGTGCTCCATCCTACTGAGCTTTGGGACAAGGTGGCCTGGTGGGAGTTGTAGTGCAGGCTTCCCACCCACAAACACCCCTCCCTGTTGAGATGGCTACCTACCTGTTAGTTTGATGAGGGCAATGCAATGGCTGCCACATGCTTCTGGGTGGGGGGAGTGCTTCATCCTGCTTGCTTTGGGACAAGGTGGACCAGTGGAAGTTGTAGTGCAGGCTTCCCACACACAAACACCCCTCCCTGTTGAGATGGCTAACTACCTGTGGGTTTGAAGAGAGCAATGCAATAGCTGCCACAAGGTTGTGGGTGTGAGGGGTGCTCCATCCTGCTCAGGGCTGGGACAAGAAAGCATAAGATGGCTACCTACCTGTTAGTTTGATGAGGGCAATGCAATGGCTGCCACATGCTTCTGGGTGGTGGGAGTGCTCCATCCTGCTTGCTTTGGGACAAGGTGGACTGGTGGGAGTTGTAGTGCAGGCTTCCCACACACAAACACCCCTCCCTGTTGAGATGGCTACCTACCTGTGGGTTTGAAGAGAGCAATAGCTGCCACAAGGTTGTGGGTGTGAAGGGTGCTCCATCCTGCTCAAGGCTGGGACAAGAGAGCATACAATGGCTACCTACCTGTTAGTTTGATGAGGACAATGCAATGGCTGCCACATGCTTCTGGGTGGGGGAGTGCTCTATCCTACTGAGCTTTGGGACAAGGTGGCCTGGTGGGAGTTGTTGTGCAGGCTTCCCACCCACAAACACCCCTCCCTGTTAAGATGGCTACCTACCTGTTAGTTTGATGAGGGCAATGCAATAGCTGCCACAAGGTTGTGGGTGTGGGGGGTGCTCCATCCTGCTCAGGGCTGGGACAAGAGAGCATAAGATGGCTACCTACCTGTTAGTTTGATGAGGGCAATGCAATGGCTGCCACATGCTTCTGGGTGGGGGCAGTGCTCCATCCTGCTTGCTTTGGGACAAGGTGGCCTGGTGGGAGTTGTAGTGCAGGCTTCCCACCCACAAACACCCCTCCCTGTTAAGATGGCTACCTACCTGTTAGTTTGATGAGGGCAATGCAATGGCTGTCACATGCTTCTGGGTGGGAGGAGTGCTCCATCCTGCTTGCTTTGGGACAAGGTGGCCTGGTGGGAGTTGTAGTGCAGGCTTCCCACCCACAAACACCCCTCCCTGCTGAGATGGCTACCTACCTGTTAGTTTGATGAGGGCAATGCAATGGCTGCCACATGCTTCTGGGTGGGGGGAGTGCTCCATCCTACTGAGCTTTGGGACAAGGTGGCCTGGTGGGAGTTGTAGTGCAGGCTTCCCACCCACAAACACCCCTCCCTGTTAAGATGGCTACCTACCTGTTAGTTTGATGAGGGCAATGCAATGGCTGCCACATGCTTCTGGGGGAGTGCTCCATCCTGCTTGCTCTGGGACAAGGTGGCCTGGTGGGAGTTGTAGTGCAGGCTTCCCACCCACAAACACCCCTCCCTGTTAAGATGGCTACCTACCTGTGGGTTTGAAGAGAGCAATGCAATGGCTGCCACATGGTTGTGGGTGTGGGGGTGCTCCATCCTGCTCAGGGCTGGGACAAGAGAGCATAAGATGGCTACCTACCTGTTAGTTTGATGAGGGCAATGCAATGGCTGCCACATGCTTCTGGGTGGGGGGAGTGCTCCATCCTGCTTGCTCTGGGACAAGGTGGCGTGGTGGGAGTTGTAGTGCAGGCTTCCCACCCACAAACACCCCTCCCTGTTAAGAAGGCTACCTACCTGTGGGTTTGAAGAGAGCAATGCAATAGCTGCCAAATGGTTTTGGGGGGGTGCTCCATCCTGCTCAGGGCTGGGACAAGAGAGCATAAGATGGCTACCTACCTGTGGGTTTGAAGAGAGCAATGCAATGGCTGACACATGGTTGTGGTTGTGGGGTGGAGTACTCCATCCCGCTCAGCTGTGGGACAAGGTGGCCTGGTGGGAGTTGTAGTGCCGGCTTCCCACCCACAGAGACCCCTCCCTGTTGAGATGGCTACCTACCTGTTAGGTGTTGGTGAGCAATGCAATGGCTGACACATGGTTGTGGGTGTGGGGAGTGCTCCATTCTTCTCAGCTGTGGGACAGGGGGACCTGGTGGGAGTTGGAGTGTAGTCTTCCCACCCACAAACACCCCTCCCTGTTGAGATGGCTACCTACCTGTTAGTTTGAAGAGTGAAATGCAATGGCTGCCACATGGTTGTGGATGTGGGGTGGAGTGTACCATCCGGCTCAGCTTTGGGACAGGGGGGCCTGGTGGGAGTTGTAGTGCTGGCTGCCTGTACACATGCCCCCATGGTAATGTTGCTAGCTACCTTTGGGGTGAATCAGAGGGAGTAAATGTTGGATCTGTGAGACATGTGTTTGGGAGAGTGTGGTGCACATGAATGCATTTGGGCCTAGCAGGTGTCGCTTTGTAGTTGTGCAAGACAGTACATAGCAGTGTAATGGTAGACATTTGTTAGTACTTACCAGCCTCCACTCCCCCGGGTATTCCTGTGAGACTCTCTCGATGCAGTGTGGCAAGCACCTTCTCCTCCCCTTCGGTGAATGTTCGTAGTGGAATGGGAGGGCCACCACCAGTAATCTGAGCCAGCTTAATGTTCTTGTTGTTCCTCTCTTTCACCTTGCTCTTGAGGTCATTCCACCGCTTCCTGATCTCCTTCTGGGAGCGCGGATGGTCCCTACCACATTGACCTTGCTGACTATCCTTGCCCACATTTGAGTTTTGGTGGCTTGTGGTGTCTGTTGGACCAGGCTTCTAAACAAATGTGGTTCTACTCTGACCACCTCATCTACCATCACTGACAACTCATTGTCAGTGAATTTGGGCATTTTCTTCTGTGACATGGTGTGTGATGTGCAAATGGGTTAAAGGTGCAGGTGTGAAAGTGGTGGTGGTGATGTGTGTGGTGTGTGTGTGTGATGTTGTGATGGTGTGATGTGTGCAGAATTGCCTATCCTTTGTGCTGTGGGGTTGGTTCCTTTAGTAGTGGAGTAGTGCAAAGGATTCTGGTCAGGGAAGGGGCTGGTTTTATACTCAGCTATGTGGGTGTGTCAAAATGGAGTATTGATGTCAGCTGTGTTGTGTGGGTTTACCTGGGATTTGTATTTTTTACTTGGAATGGGATGTGTCATTTGGGTGTGTTAGGTGTTTTTTGAGGCTGAGCCAGATAATGGGCACACTTGGTGGCCTTGTTGTGTGTTTTTTGGTCGACTGCCATTACTGTTCCGGAGCGACCACGGCGGTCGGAAGGCAACAACCCTTCCGCCGGCTCTCCCATTCATCAATGGTTGCGATCGCGGCGGTCGGAAGCAGTGGATCGTTCCACTGTCACCGCAATGGTATCCTAATTTAACGTGCGGTTAATCCACTGGCTGTGCGGCGTTTTGGGGTCTTTCCGCAGCAAATCCGACCACTGCGGGCGGATTTTCACCTGCTCCGCACGCTACCGACGGTCTTTCGTGGCATCGGTCCCCCGCGGTCAGATTTTTCTGGCGGTTCATCCTAATCTGACTGCCGGTTTTGCCGCGGTACCTGCGGATGGTTAATTTCCGCTACCACGGCGGTCGGAATGGTTTTCCGCCCGCCATCGTAATTAGCCCCATATATCCAAAAGATGCCGAATGCTAGAAGCAGTATGGATTTTTGTTCTATCAGTTACCAACTTTTGAAAAATATAATGTAATAAAGAACAGAATCTTTTTTCTTGATTATCCATAATTTCATGATGAAGATCTTCTAGATAAAAGACAACATTCACAATTACATTACCATAGCAGTTGATACCTGAACTATTTTCTAACTGGTATCCTACAATATCATCAACAGTGTCCATTTTGATTTTCTTTGCAGCTTCATTATTCTCTTCAATTGTTTTCTTTTTTTGAATTTCACTAGAATGTTTCTCATGATTCCGTTTTGGACATACTACACGTTTCTCATATATGGCATATTCACCTAAGTTAGGAGCATAAAGTCTTCTTAACCGATTATACTCTCTTACACAATTTGCATCAGCACTAATCTTTTTCTCATCAAAATTAATCAAATACAAACCAGATAATGTTCTTACTTGGTACAATGCAATGTATGCCATGCCCTCTTTGAACACTGTGCTTCCAATATTTACCAAAGCATTGTCTACACTTAAACCTTTGAGATTTATGAATAATCACTGCATATGCTAAAGAAAGAGGAAACTGTTTTCTACGAACATACAAGTCTTTTACAAGCAGAAAACGAACAGCACAGCGTCTACTCTGTTTTACCTCTTCAATCTGATCAAATTTAATCTTCAAAAATTCAATTCCATCTCTGTTCTGATAATTAACAAAATCAACAACTTTTCCCATTGCTCCATTTACTAAACCTTTTTCTACATCCAAATTACGCCGTAAAATTACCCGACAGTTTCCACATACATATAAAGTCTTTTCTAAACCTGCAGTCTTAGACACCGACTTTTCCAAAGAATCCAATTTTGACTGTAATTTTTCTGAGAGAAGAATAGTAACTCCTTCGTGTTCCATTTTATCAAGGGCTTCAATTTTCACTATTGGTTGTTTTTCCAGTTTTAAAAGTTCTTCATTGAATGTAGAACACTCTTGCAGTGTTGGCATTAGACAAACTATAGAGTTCTTTTCTCCAATTTGTTTGTACATTATTTCAGGTGCAATATTTTCATTTGGAAACAAGTTCGTTAGTAGCCGACTTTGTAAAGCTTCTTTACCATGTGTTGTCAAAACACCAATTCTTATATCTTGAAGAATGTTTCCATAATGTTCATCACTTGCTTGTCACATATTCTTAATAAGTTCTTTGTATTCAAAATGAGACCAAATGTTCACATTTCCATTACTTTCCAAAGATTTCCTAGTTTCTTCATGGACAAGTGTTTTAAAAACTGGTTGTCCTTTCACAGGAGTAAGTTGTAGTAGATCGCCGAATACAATTACATGTTTTCCTCCAAACAGAACATCATAATCTGTTTTTAAAATCTGTTGCATTCTTAAATGTACAAAGGCAAGCATTAAGTTTGAGACCATGCTCACCTCATCAATGATCAGAAGTTTCATTTTCTTGAGTACTCTTGAAACTTCATAACAAGCTTCTCCTGATAGCTTGTGATATACCAACTTATTTTCATGTTCAACTGGTAGCATGAGTAAACGATGTAATGTAATCCCTTTAATGTTGTGTGCTGCTAACCCAGTTGGAGCGGTTACAACACAAGATAAATGTGATTCCGTGGTTTTCTGTAGATAACTGGTCAAAACTTTAATTAAGAAACTTTTCCTGTTCCAGCTTGACCACTGATATACATTCAAATAGGTTTAAATGATATGCATTGGCATTCTTTTTTTTCATGCAGTAAACCATGTTGTATCTGTTCTGTCACTTGCTGATATATTTCTTTTTGTTCAATATTTAGTTGTTCTTCAAAGTTTCCCAACTCAATAATATCCTGTTGTGCTTGTTGCATAGCCGTTTCTACTTTATTCATGGCTATTGCTGCTTCATTTTCAAGAATTGGTTGTCCTAATGGATCTTGACTATCTTGAGAACTGTCTTTAGCTATTTCAGCTGTAATAATAGTTTCTTGTTCAATCTCTTTAGTTAACATCTGTAGATAATTTGGAAAAACTGTGCATTGAATGCTATCTTCACATGCATTAAAAGAATCTTCATAGCAATCAAAATCTTCAAGTAATTCCATTTCACTACGCCAAGGTTTGAAAAGTTGCAGAAGTGCCAAAATAGAAAAATTCCCTTTTATCTGCAGTTTCACAACTGAGTTTCCTGTGGTTAATAGGATTTCCTTTGGCATGTTTCACCAAACATCCTTCACATCCAATTACAGCATATTTTTCTTGATTT
Source organism: Calotriton arnoldi (assembly GCA_963921515.1). Lineage (NCBI taxonomy): Eukaryota > Metazoa > Chordata > Amphibia > Caudata > Salamandridae > Calotriton > Calotriton arnoldi. The sequence goes on from CAWUFW010019411.1 coordinate 10,635, forward strand.
ATATTTTCTGTAACGTTTCTCTTAAAGCTGTAATGTTGCAGTACTTCATAGAGACATATGTTTTCCAGATGTTGACTTCTTTTTGGATAGTATGTATCCAACATATTCATTTTAACAATATCTGTACTTTCTGGTTCATTCAATGCTAAGTATTCAATTTCTTGTACAGATTTCAATACTCGATTTCGTGTTGCATCAAGACCTAGACTTACCAAATGATTCCTCTTAACTTTGAATATAAACTTGCAGAGGTCAACCGATCCGAACATTCGTAATATCCAATCTCTCGATGGGATAGCATCTTCAAACTAAAGCTGTACAATTTGTTACTAAGAGTCTTCGCTTGTGAAATTTCTTCCAACATTTCTTTCAACTCCGTCTTTTCAGATTTGGTTAAATATGACGTAACATAGAGAGCAACAGCAATCGAATTATCTGCAACATACTGGATATCCATATTTGCATTCCACATTGTCAAAATCACTGGATTGTAGTCATTAATATACTTTGAATCTTCAGGTCTTTTTATGTTTAAGTATTCTTCGGAGATTTTCGAGTTATAGTATGCCTTACTGCTGACATGAAACTGTTGACTCTTCCTTTTGAAATTACTGGACGTGGGAATCCAAAACGACATTTTGTATAAAATCTTCCCTTTGACTTGTATTTCCATCAACAGTATTTCCCACATCGGTGACTTTGAAACCGTAAAACTTGCTGCCTCAAGTTGTTTTCTCCTCCTTCTTTTGGAATCGCACAGGTAACATATTTTTCAATGAAAGACAAAACACTTTCATCAGTATCAGTTCCAAATTTTGGTGCATCCTTGATCCATAATAACATATATGAGGAGCACCTCTGACTTGGTACTCCTTTCTCCAAAAGAAATCAATAACTTCTCCAAGAGGTGGATTATTTTTATTGCAGATAAAAGACATCATAGCTTGAAACCTATGATTAAAATATCTGCACACATTTACAGGATCCAAGGAACACAGTTCTCCAGCTGTCTTCAATTCAATATTTTTTACATTTGAATTTGCTTGTTGTAGAAATTCAAGTAATTCGTCCCATGCGTATTCAGCACAGCTTAGCGTAACAAACCATGTAGGGGTTCCTAAGTTCCTTAACATACATTTAAGTTCTCCGTGATGATGATACCAATACTCATCAGTACCACGTTGACATGCCATCAAATTGATTAACTGAGATTCTAAAAGATCGTCTCTTTGTTGAACTTTGTCCAAAAATTCCTTTGCAGAAGGATGTGTAAGATGAACTCCTGTTTTTAATATGTGGTTCACTGCATCTGAAAGTCCAGACAAGTCACTTTCAAACAGAAGATGAAATAAATATGGAATACACTGTCGAAATCTTGGATCTTCTGAGTACAATCTTGTTGTACGATATTCTGAAGCTGGAATCTGCACTGGTCGTTCATCATATTGTCCACCTTTTCCAGTGGGGAAGAGCTGTGGAAAACAACGAGCTTCCAAACTTTTTTCCCAAACACTCATGGGAGTTCCCTTCGCTTTCTTCATTTGGAATAATTCAATAGTATTTCCTATCACTTCTTTTGAATGTAGAGGATGTATACTATAATGTTCATAAATGTCTTCACTCCTTGAGTTATCCACTTTTTCTATTTGTCCAGTTGAAATTTCTCTTTCATCTTCTAAAGATGTTTCTTGTTCTTCCACAGATACATTTTTATATTAAATATTGTTTTGCACAAAATATAATGTAGCCTTTTGAAGTTTGGTGACATCTAGTAACTCTTGCCATATTTTCCGACTCTTTGTTGGTACACCATTAACTAGAATAACTACAGGTTCACTTTCCTCTCTCTCTACACCAACAGTTTTTCTTAAAATCTAAAGGTAAATACACAACTCTTCCTTTTAAACCTCTTTGTAAATCTGTTGGAGGCAGCTTACCTGTTTTAGGCTCCATACGAACTATAGCCTGAAACGGGTGCACAGATTGAATAAGAATGGACTCATATGTATTTAAATCTACCAGTTCCGGAGGCATAGCTACCAACTCTAGGTTGTTATGTACAGCTCTAGCTGGCATTTTGTTCTCTTCTAATTTGCTGTAACAATATTTACAAATACGTTGATCACTACCCAACTCAAAACGACCTTCTACCATCAAATAAGCACCAAATTGTTCCCACTTATCATTATTTTCCTTTTCCCTTTTTAAATACACATCAACATTCCTAGTTTGACTTCTATAGTGAGTACGTCGACAACAAATACAAACATAGTTTGGTTTTTCACAAGAAACTACCTTAAACTTTGTAATTTCTTCTGCAAACTTCACAGTAGTAGTATCTTCCATCTCTTCTTCAACACCTACACTTATTAAACTCTCACTTTCTCTACACTCCTCTTGAGTACCAAAGAAACGAAAATCTATATCATCAGAAACTTTTTTACATCCAACACTGAACCATGCAAAAGAGCTGAGTTTATTTCACTTAAAGATAATGCAGGACTTTTCACATAGTACAATCTTCTTACTAACTTCCTCATTTCAGAGTGATGTACTGCTAACATTCTTAAATGATGGAAAGTACTTCGACACACTTTTCTAGAAAGACAAGCCAGAGAATGACCCTGCCAGTTACTATATTTTCTCACATTACAAGGATCTAGTCCTTGCAACATCTTAATCTTCTGTTTAACATTTTTTTTTAACCGCAATCTCGTAAGAAATTTCGTAATATATCAATAGATTCCAGTGGTATACTACAAATACTACTACAATCCCACTTATACACTGGAGCTTGTGTACGTCTCCCTTGAACTTCTTCAGCTATTACTTCTTCCACATTTCTAGGAACCATGTTTTCTTTTTCAATTGCACAACTGTTTTTAACCTCATAACAACGACCCCTGGTATCAACTGCATGAACTAATGTATTTTGTTGAAAATAGCTTTCTTCATTAAAAAAAGGTTCCATAGTAGAAGTATGCTTCCTTTCACCAGAAAAGATTTTGCAAAAGTTAGTTCTATTAACCAGCCTTTTTCTTTTACTTTTCTCCTTCATAAAGTGCATTATTTTATTCAATGTTTTCATTCGCTTCAATACTAATATAAACAATTTTCTTTTCAATTCAAAAGCCTTTTCAACTACACTTTCAATCTGTTGTTTCTTCTTGTAAAATGCTGATTTTCTTTTATATTTTATGCAATCTTTCAATACATTTTGTAGTACTCTACTTTTATACATTCTCTTTCTAATATCTTTATATTGTTTCATGCTTATTTCAACTTGGATTGTTTTCCTATAACCTGATTTTCCATTAATTTCTCCATTTTTCTTTTCCTTCTGATTGCTTGTAGTACTTTTCTTTCTCCTTTCCCCATTTTCAAAATCGATTACTTTTTTAAAACACTTTTAGCAAATTCTTTTGTTTTCTTACCAGAAGACTTTTTCTTCAACGTCACATGTTGAATTTCATCTACTTTCTGCTTTTCTCTATCCTTTAAATAGTTATGTTTCCTTTGTTCTCTTTTCTTTTGAACTTTTCTTGTCATACTGAGTATTTCATAACAATTATGAAGAATTTAAAAAAAAAAAGTTTATTATCTTTCTAAAAAATATTTAATATTATTAAAATAATGATATACAAATATTGTCATCTATAAATCAAGAAATACATTGAGTAATGCCTAGATGAATAGATACGTGCAACAGTAGTACTTGGATGATTCTACAACTGCAACGGTGGTACGTAACAACTGCCTGGGTGATTGCATAACTAAAGGGGTAATATCTGGAGGATTACTGCAGTACATAGCAAATCAGTGGGTGATTTTATAACTGCATGAGTACTGCTTGGGTGATTGCAGGAGTACTAATGGAATGTCTGAGTGATTGGAAGAGTGCAAAGGTAGTGCCTGAGTGATTTTATAAGTGCATGACTACTGGCTGAGTGATTACATAAGTACAAGGGTAATACCTGCTTTATTGAAGGAGTGCAAGGGTAGTACTGAGATAACGCCTAACTGAATAAATGAGTGCAAAAGTAGTGCCTGGGTGATCTCATAACAACGTTTGTGCCTGAGTGATTATATAAGTGCATGAGTAGTGGCTACATGATTGCATGAGTGCATAGCTACTGCCTGCCTGGGTGATTGCATGAGTGCAGGAGAAATGTCTGGGTGATTGCATCAGTGCATATGTACTTATATAATCAGTCAGGCACTAACATGGTAGTACTAGGGTGTTTTATCAGTGCATGAGTGTTGGTCCTAACCAAATATAAAACAGCAGACTATTATATGACTCAACCATAAGTCACTCCATATCATTAAAAGCATGCATACATATGTCTCTACCTTTTCAAATTATCATCATATCTAAAAGAAATATATATACAATATTTCTGAAATATAGTGAAACATAGAAACTGAGACATGTAATAGATCTGCCTGAGTGATTGCAAAACACCATGGATAGTACTTGGGTGATTGTATGACTAAAGGTAGTCGCTGGGTAATTGCAGTAGCAGATGGATAGTGACTGGCTAATTACATGAGTGCACACATAAAGATTCAGTGCATGGATAAGTGTATAAATAGCACTTGAAGGCATAGATCACTCACTAAGAAGTGCCTACGTGAAAAGATGAGTGCAACAGTAGGGTCTGGATGATTCTATGACTGCAAGGGTAGTGCCTCGGTTATTACATGAGTGCATAGGTAGAGACTGCATGAATATATAACTGTAAGGGTAGTACATAACTAATGCCTGTGTGATTGCATGATTGCAGGGGTAATATCTGGGGGATTACTGCAGTACATAGGAAGTGAGTGGGTGATTTTATAAGTCCATCAGTACTGCCTGGGTGATTACAGAAGTACTAAGGAACTGCCTGAGTGATTACAGGAGTGCAAAGGTAGTGCCTCGGTGATTTTATAAGTGCATGAGTATTGCCTAAATGATTACATAAGTACAAGAATACTGCCTCCCTGATTGAAGGAGTGCAAGGATAGTGCCTTGGTAATTGAAGCACTGTATAGCTAATGCATTGGTGAATGCATGAATATAGAAGTAACCTCTGGGGAATTAAAGGAATACATCGGTAACACCAGGGTGACTGCATGACTACAGGAGTAATATCTTGCGATTTACATGACTACATACAAAGTGACTGAGTGAGTTTATAACTGCATGGGTACTTCTTGGGTGATTTCAGGACTACTGAGGTAACGCCTGAGTGAATAAATGAGTGTAAAAGTAGGTCCTGGGTGATCTCATAACACCATGACTACTGTATGAGTGATTACATAAGTACAAGGCTAGTGCCTCTGTGATTAAAAGAGTACAACGTTAGTGCCTGAGTGATTATCTAAGTGCATGAGTAGTGACTACATGGGGGCGTGGTTAAGCCAGCAATGGTGGCAGACGTGCCTGGGTAGAGCTCCGCCGAGGGCTCCCCGTTCTGGCCACAATTATCCGACTACAATGATCTGTGGCGGATGAAACTTGGCAACGAGACACCTTAGCGTCCATCGGCACACTTTGTTTAAATCGCCGACGATAAACCACACCGACGCACCCCCGGCTTTGTGACAAGCCAGGTGGGCTTGCGGCGGGCCTGGGAGGAAGATCACGCCAGCCCGAGGTTGAGCTCCGCCCACAAGGCCCACCTGAATGGCGCAGTGGATTTACAGAGACGCCATTTCACGGAGTTGGAGCTGCCCTGCACAGAAGTAAGTGTATGGCGCCCTGAAGCTACATTCCTAGGCGGCCGACGCGCACCGGAGCCACACTGTGCCAAGGCGCCACACGGCCCGATTGATTCATCCGTTTTACCCCGAGATTCGGCGTTGCACGCCCGCAGGCCCCGTTGAACTGCTTCAACTGCCTACATCATACCGCTGGAGCTCCGTCTCACCCCACGGGCTGACGCAGTCGTTTTGAGCCCCCGCTGAGGGTACCGGGGCTTCTCTCTTAAACCTGGCGATCGTCTGGCGGCCCCCTCCGGCACGGACATTATAGAATTGTGCAGGATACACACCACTGCTGCTTGGACTGTGGCGGCTGTTCCCTGATCCGTCGCGGCCCTGCTAACCGGTGAATACAGCCCACTGATCGCTGCCCTGCTGCTGTGGGCGACTCGGCCCACTAGCGTAAGGTGAGAACGGGAGCCTGAGCGCGATTCTGGTTGTACCTGAAACGGACACCGAGGGCTACCTGGACCCCTGCAGACGGACTCCCAAATTACAAGCCTGTAGGTGTGCTGCGACCTGTATAGCACTAGAACCTTGATGAACTCGGAACTTGCAGGATCCCTCCCATAGCCGGGTGTTGTGTCTGCAGCTGGAGGTGACCCGAGAGGATAGTGTGGCAGTTTATACCCGTGCGCGGGCCTCACAGTGATCGTGTACCTGGGGGTGCCCCTGGCCTCTGCAGCGGACTTGGCATAGCAGGGTTGTCCCGTGCCTGCCTAGGTAGGGGACCCTGAAATACCCGGGCATTGGAGGAACACCGACGATCCCAACCCAGATGAACAGTCCTGGGGCTGCACCTGCTGATTAGATGAGCGGCGTCTTCCAGGCCCGGCTCCATTAACAGGCTGTGCTCTGACTGCTGCGAAGGGGAGAGGATGAGTGGCCGCTGGGATAAGGTGCAAGGACCGCTCTCCATAACTTCAATCACGCAGAACGGCAGATAGCGAAGCACCAGCTCAAGTGCAACGCCACCCCTAGGTCGATGTCGCGAGGCAGGCGACTCAAAATAAACGTGCCCGACGCATCGGCCCCGCCTCCGCAGACGAGATCCAACACGGGAAAGATGGCAGGAGCAGAATCACAAGCCAATATGTCTGGCAAACTATACGCGGTTTTGGCCGCTGTGGAGAAACTGGGGGAAACTTTGAATCACACTCGAACTGCCTTGGAAAGTAAGATAGATAAATCAGTAATAGATCTAACACTACTACACGCAGACCATCGCAAGCTAACAGATCGTACTGGGGCGCTCGAGGTCGCGGTGGCGGAGGTTTCCCCTCGGGTGGCGGAGGCGGACAGGAACATCCAACAACTCCTCAACAGAGTGGACTTCCTAGAAGACAGGGCGGAGGATGCGGAAGGAAGGGCCCGCCGCAACAACGTTCGAGTGGTGGGTCTGCCGGAGGGAATAGAGAGGAGAGACCCTGTTGCATATGCAGAATCCTGCCTACGTGACCTCCTGCCGGAGGGAACCCTTTCCCAGCATTTCGTAGTGGAGAGAGCACACAGAGTGCCAGCTAGACCCCTGCCACCAGGATCCAATCCCAGGCCTCTATTGATTCGGCTGTTGAATTATAGAGATAGGGACACGATATTGCAGGAAACCAGGAAACTCCACGACATTCAAGTGGATAATCATAAAGTGATGCTCTTTCCTGACTACACTATTCGAGTGCAAAAGCAAAGATACTCGTACATGGCAGTGAAGAGGGGCCTCAGGCAAAACGAATTGAAATACTCGCTACTTTTCCCGGCGCGCCTGAGAGTAGTGGCGAATGGAAAAACACACTTCTTTAACACTTCCGAAGAGGCCGACGACTGGCTCGACAGGTACTCCTTGCCAGGCACCACGGTTTTGTCTAGTCAATCAAGCAATAAATGAACTGGTGGGATGCCGCGCCGCCGCCCCCCCAGGGGAAAGAAGCCGAAGCACTCATCACTTCCTCTGAAGATAAGTCCAGATCTCGACCAGGTACTGCGGGGGCAGCAAGGGGCTCTTCAGGCGGTGGCAAGTATCAACGTCACACAACTAGAGGACAGCGCGTCCGTCTCCAGCCAGCAAGACCAAGCTAGTGATGCAGATGCCGGGGACTTGTCAGACGATCCACTCACCACGCAAGACTCATATGACCGGCCGGATGTCACCCCTCAAACAGCTGATACCATTGTTTGATGATCACCGTTGTCTGCAGTTATTTGAACTAACCCATGCCTCATGCTTAGACACGCAAGTATATAGTTAAACACTGTATATTGACTTGCACTGTCAGATGTGGAAGGTGCATTTTGTAGATCGTTTTATATGGCTGTTGTCAATTGCGATTACGATTTCGACACTATCACGGCAGCGATATCCCTCATATGACTTACGGTACCCCTGAGACTCCTAAATTTATCTTAACGAAAGTCTCTCTTTGTAGTTTTCCTGAGAGCGGCTGGAAACCTTTTCTGGTGAGCTCGAAGTTGTTAAATCCATGATTGGCCAGAGCCCGGGGAGCCCCGGGGAGATTCTCCTCTCCCCTTGACGCATTTAGATTAAAGGGCATAGCACGCCCCCATTGACATAAATCATTAGATGCTTCTGCATATGGTTTGGACGATTGCCTGTTGCACATTCGCCCTTTTGGTATTTTTCTTCAGATTGTGTATTTGTTTGTTGCATATTGATTTGTGTGACACGCTTATATTCATCTTTATTGTTATCAATTATCATGATTATTATTTTTTGGCTTGTCAAGACATGACCCATGGACTGGGCTGGGGTGGTTGGGACGATACTACGAGCGGGGAGGTGCACCCTGGAGCCCAGCACATACAAACAGTACTTCTCCCTCCCACTGACGGACATGGCACATTAGCGTGGCTGCTTAACCTACACGAGATATGGCGCCTATCAAGCTCATGACTTGGAATGTGCGGGGCATCCATAGCCCGTCACGCCGATACCTGATTCACTCATACCTAAAACGCCATAATGTCCAAATAGCATTATTACAAGAAACTCACCTGCATAAGTCAGAAGTACAGAGACTGCATAGGCGCTGGAGAGGTCAGCTTTATGCGACAGGCTACTCGGCATATGCGCGAGGAGTGCTGGTGTGGGTAAGGCCGGGGACCCCATTCCGAGTGATAGACTCCCATATAGACACAGAAGGCAGATACGTCATAATTCAGGGTATTTTGGTTGGGAGGCAAATATTACTGGCCTCGCTCTACGCGCCAAACACAGAGCAGGCGGCCTTCCTGGAACTGATCTCCCTTAAACTGGCTGGGTGGCACGATATTCCTTTGATAATGGGTGGTGACTACAATAGTGTAGTAGACGTATCATTAGATAGGTCTTTCCCCCCCCTATCTGGTACAATCACATATACGGCTGCGAAGGCGCTACATCACTGGGCTGCACAATGGCACTTGTCAGATGCATGGCGACACCACAATCCACTAGATAGAGTATACTCTTATTATTCGGGGGCGCACGGACTCCATGTACGCCTTGACCGTTTTATGGTGTCCAATGATCTTCTTCCGAGCATTCTAAGGTCCTCCTACATGGGGCGGACACACTCAGATCATAACCCGCATATAATAGAGTTGGGATGGGAGGACGAGACACCGCCAATTCCCGTGTGGCGCCTCCAGCCAGATGTCCTACTTGATGCACCGTTTCGGGCCTCCCTGGCTACCAGCGTGGCTCAATACTTCGATGAGAACGCGGGAACGGCTTCATCACCACTGGTGGAGTGGGACGCCCTTAAGGTAGTAGTTCGGGGACATTGCCTGGGTACACAGGCAGGCATCAGAGTGCAGCTGAATAAAGACCTTACTGTATTAGAACGACAGCTGGCAGATCGAGAAACTGAGGCGCTTGAGGGATCCCGGAGGCAACTAGATCATTGTAGGGAGGAACATGCACGACTGCTAGAGAGGCTGCGATGCCTCAATTATGCTGCACATTCCGCGCGGACGCACCATATGGGGGATAAAGCTGGAAAGCTGTTAACGTGGCTCATCCGCCGAGAAGAGTCGTCGCCCCCCATTACGTCAATGCGAACGCCATCAGGAAACACAGTGTACACACAACGCGACATTCACGCCGCGTTTGTGACCCATTATCAGAGCCTCTACAAATCTCGAGCACAGGCCACTCCCTTGGAGTTACAGTGTTACCTAGGGCAGACAGAACTACCGCATCCCACACGTGCACAGAAAGAGGATTTGAATGCCCCTCTCTCTGGGGAGGAAATACGAGAAGGCATATTTTCTTTGTCCAATGGGAAGTCGCCGGGGCCGGACGGCTTACCAGCTGAATTTTATAAAGCTTATGCGTATATCTTAGCACCGCAGCTACTGAAGGTATATGAGACTGCTCTTGATCAGTCCGCTCTCGATGCTACGCAAAACGAGGCACTGTTAGTCTCCCTCCTGAAACCCGATAAAAATCCTGAATCCCTGGGGTCCTACCGGCCGCTAGCGCTACTTAACACTGATTACAAAGTCTATGCATCATTACTAGCTAGGCGGCTCTCTCCTTTAGTGCAAACATTGGTGCATCCAGATCAGAACGGTTTCGTTCCCACCAGGAATACCTCCCTGAACCTCCGCCGATTTTTTCGGATACAGAAATACGCACTCCATAGATGGCCTCGTTCTGGTTGCCTAGTGTTAGACCTGGAAAAGGCCTTTGATTCTCTGGAATGGCCCTACCTGGCGGCAGTGCTCAACGAATATGGACTTGGGGATCACTATCTCAGTATGGTCCAGTTATTATACCAAAATCCTACTGTTCGGGTTCGCACTGGAAGGCTTCTATCAGACTCCATCAGAGTAGGGCGGGGAACACGCCAGGGTTGCCCACTGTCCCCACTACTCTTTGTCCTGGCAATGGAACCACTGGCAATGCTGCTCCGTGGCTGCGGTGAGGACTGGGGCATACCGCTGGGGGATGGGACTCATGTTGTGTCCCTGTATGCTGATGATTTATTGTTGTATATCCGTGATATTGCTGCCATCCCCGCATCCATTGCAGACGTGTTGAGGGACTTTGATGTGATGTCGGGCCTTCGGGTTAACTGGGCCAAGTCTGGGGTGTACCCCTTTGATGCACACATGGAGGAGACGGATGTGCGCATCAACGGCTCACAACTCCCGTGGTACCCTACTACCTTCCGCTATTTAGGATTATTTATTTACCGAGCGCCTGATGATTTGCTGGACGGCAACTTGCTGAGGGCGATCTCAGCAGTGCGAGCCCAGGTGCAGTTTTGGAAAATACTCCCTCTGACTGTTACGAGCCGAATCACCCTGCTGAAGATGATAGTCCTTCCTAAACTGTTATATTATTTCTCGAACCTCCCGGTCTATGTCCCAGCCAAAATTTTTCGTGACTTAGAGAGCATGTTCCGAGACCTTATATGGAATAAGGGCAGGCCGCGTGTTGCATTATGGAAATTACATGCACCTACCAGTCAGGGGGGTTAGCAGTCCCTGACATGGAATTGTACTATATAGCGGCTCAGCTGCAATGGGTAGCAAAATGGCTGAGCGGAAGCTCATTGGACGACACGGCGACTTCGCAGCAGCCGTGGACTCACACTCAGATTTACCATCTGTTTCATCCTGCGGCCAAGTCTCCGCGCCCGACCCAGCTGCATTTAGGAATAGCGCACAAATGCTACAGGAGGAGCCTGCATCTCACCCGCGCGACTCTGCCGTATGCCCCGATTATACCACTTCTGGGGACACCAAGGGGAAGGGCGAGCACTTCTGGGGAGGCCCTCACGCATTGGCACATGGCAGGTGTGGACACTCTAGGTGACCTCTATAAAGACGGTACGCTATTACCGTTCGAAGCTCTGGCGGCCGACACTGACTTGCCAGTAGGGCAATTCCTACTACATACCTCTCTAGTGAGAGCCTTGTCGACTCTGTGGGGAGATCTAACGACTGAACCCCCAATGCATTTATTAATACAGTATCTACACGTCATGGGGGCGGGGTCACATATAATACACTGGCTGGTTACGGCCTTGCTTACACAGACACTCAAACCCATGATATCCCTCCGTGCCCGCTGGGAGGTGGATCGCGGTCAACCCTGGACTGATGTGGAATGGAACACTATCTTGGCCTGCCCCGTTTATATACCAAGAAGCTCTAAATTTAAATTAATACAAACTTATATTTTGCACAGCGCATATCTCTCTCCCGATAAAATTAACAGATACTTCAAAATTACTACTTCTGGGTGCCCGCGTTGTCGGCAGCCTGACACAGATCTACTGCACATGCTATGGTCTTGTGGCTCTCTCCAAAGCTACTGGCGCGACGTCACTACATCCCTAGCGCTCTGCACTGACACATCACTGCCGTCATCATGGGAGATTTGTATATTGGGAATTTATGTGAGGACCAAGAAAAACAAAGTAACATCACGGTTTAGAGATTTAGGGCTGATAGTTGCAAAACGCTTAATCACAAAACGATGGAAGCATTCAGACCCCCTGAACCGATCAGCTGGAGGAGATCGCTAACGATCTGGGCTCAGGCGGAAAGCACAGCGCTACACAGGGAGGAGACAGCAGGGCTACGCAAGTTCCCCATTGCGCAATATTGGGACACTATACTCTCAGCCTTCAATAACAAGGGACATGAGGACATAAGCGATACCCACTCGTTAGTTGCATAGTACATGCGCCAGCGGTCTCAGCTCGCAAGGGATACATTGTCAATGGAAGAGAACCACCTACCGATAGAAATCACAGCATAGCTATAACCAGATGTGGAGAACCCCACATCCCTTCCTGCTAGAATGTTCACTGACGTAACATTACCCACTGGCACCCCTATGAGCCCGAGCCTCACCTGACGAACTCCTTCAATACAAAGACAGACGCACCACCCCATACACAGTCCAGCACCATTTATCATTTCATTAATCAATGACAGCCTTTTTATTTCACATTTTTAATATGTTGTTAGTAGATGTTTAGAGAATAATATATATCTTATTGGTACATCTCCATCCCTGCACCCTCTTTTCCTCTGCGTGACACCCCTGCTGGGTATTGTTAGGACTGTACATCGATCTTCAGCATGTCTACTGGCGGCAAATATATTGTGTATTATCGCATTTTTTAAAAATTGACCACACGAATACATAAAGCTGATGCTTTGAATTGTTAACTAGCAACTGAGATGCAGAGGCGTAAGCGGACAATCGCAACGCTGCATGGTTTACTATTTACAGTTGCCACACATGAGAACTGTGGCACATACTGACCATGCCTTTGTAATGTGCAAAGTCAATTTATAAGGTGAATTAGCATGTTTGTATTGTGCAGACCTACACGCTACTTTTTGATAATTATGTATTATCAGACCTGATGTAAAGAGAAGGAGTAAATTTACAGAAAAACCCAATGAAGATATTTAAAAAAAAAAAAAAAATAAATGAGTAGTGACTACATGATTCAAAGATTGCATGGGTAATACCTTGGTGATTGCATGAGTGCATAGCTACTGCCTGGGTAATTGCATGAGTGCAGGGGTAATGTCTGGGTGATTGCATCAGTGCATATGTACTGCCTGGATCATTGGAAGACTGCATGGGTAGTACTAGGGTGTTTAATAAGTGCATGAGTGTTGGGCCTAGCCAAATATAAAACAGCAGACTATTACATGACTCAACCATAAGTCTCTCCATATCGTTAAAAGCATGCATACATATGTCTCTACCTTTTCAAATCATCATCGTATCTAAAAGAAATATATACAATATTTCTGAAATATAGTGAAACGTAGAAACTGAGACATGTAATAGATCTGCCTGAGTGATTGCAAAACACCATGGATGATTGGGTGATTGTATGACTCCAAAGGTAGTCGCTGGGTAATTGCAGGAGAAGATGGATAGCGACTGGCTAATTACATGAGTGCACACATAAAGGTTCAGAGCATGGTTAAGTGTATAAATAGCACCTGAAGGCATAGATCAATCACTAAGAAGTGCCTATGTGAATAGATCAGTGCAACAGTAGGGCCTGGATGATTCTATAACTGCAAGGGTAGTGCCTGGGTTATTACATGAGTGCATAGGTAGAGACTGCATGAATCTATAACTGTAGGGGTAGTACATAACTAATGCCTGTGTGATTGCATGATTGCAGGGGTAATATCTGGGGGATTATTGCAGTACATAGGAAGTGAGTGGGTGATTTTATAAGTCCATGAGTACTGCCTGGGTGATTACAGAAGTACTAAGGTACTGCCTGAGTGATTACAGGAGTGCAAAGGTAGTGCCTTGGTGATTTTATAAGTGCATGAGTATTGCCTGAGTGATTACATAAGTACAAGAGTAGTGCCTCTGTGATTGAGAGAGTGCAAGGATAGTGCCTGGGTGATTGAAGCACTGTATAGTTAATGCATTGGTGATTGCATGAGTACAGAGGTAATATCTGGGGGATTAAAGGAGTACATAGCTAACGCCTGGGTGACTGCATGACTACAGGAGTAATATCTGGTGATTTACATGACTACATAGAAAGTGACTGGGTGATTTTATAAGAGCATGGATACGTCTTGGGTGATTTCAGAACTACTGAGATAACGCCTGAGTGAATAAATGAATGCAAAGGTACTGCCTGGGTAATTTCATAATACCATGACTACTGTATGAGTGATTACATAAGTACAAGCCCAGTGCCTCTGTGATTGAAAGAGTACAACTTTAGTGCCTGAGTGATTATATAAGTGCATGAGTAGTGGCTACATGATTCAAAGAGTGCATGGGTAATACTTTGGTGAGTGCATAAGTGCATAGCTACTGCCTGGGTGATTGCATGAGTGCAGGGGTAATGCCTGGGTGATTGCATCAGTGCATATGTACTGCCTGGATCATTGGAAGACTGCTTGGGTAGTACTAGGGTGTTTTATAACTGCATGAGTGTTGGGCCTAGCCAAATATAAAACAGCAGACTATTACATGACTCAACCATAAGTCTCTCCATATCGTTAAAAGCATGCATACATATGTCTCTACCTTTTCAAATCATCATCATATCTAAAAGAAATATATATACAATATTTCGCAAATATAGTGAAACCTAGAAACTGAGACATGTAATAGATCTGCCTGAGTGATTTCAAAACACCATGGATAGTACTTGGGTGAATGTATGACTCCAAAGGTAGTCGCTGGGTAATTGCAGGAGAAGATGGATAGTAACTGGCTAATTACATGAGTGCACACATAAAAGTTCAGAGCATGGTTAAGTGTATAAATAGCACCTGAAGGCATAGATCACTCACTAAGAAGTGCCTAGGTGAATGGATGAGTGCAACAGTAGGACCTAGATGATTCTACATATCATACAGGGTGATTGTTTGCGTGCAGGGATAATATCTAGGTGATTGGAGGAGTGCATGGGTAAAGCCTGAATTTATGGAAGAGTGAATGGGTAGTGCCTGGGTGCATGGAGTAGTGCATAGGTAGTTCCTGGGTGATTGGAGGACTGCATGAGTAGATCCTGGGTGATTCCATGAGTGTACGGGTAGTGACTGGGTTATTACATGAGTGCATAGGTACAGCCTGCATGATTGCATGACTGCAGGAGTAGTACATAACTAGTGCCTGGGTGATTGCATGACTGCCGGGGTAATATCTAGGGGATTACTGGAGTACATACCAAGTGAGTGGGTGATTTCATAAGTGCATGCGCAATGACTAAGTCATTGGAGGAGTGCATACATCCTGAAAACGAAATTGGAGGAGTGCAAGGGTATTACCTGGGTGATTGAACCAGTGTATAGCTAATGCATTGGTGATTGCATGACTTCAGAGGTAATATCTGAGGGACTACGGGAGTACATAGAAAGTGCCTGGGTGATTTTATAAGTGAATCAGTACTGCCTGGGTGATTAGAGTAATACTGTGATAGTGCCTCAGTGATTGCAAAAGTGTAAAGTTAGTGCCTGCATGATTTTAAAAGTGCATAGGCACTGGCTAAGTGATTGGAGAAGTGCATAGATCCTGACAGGGTGATTGGAGGAGTGCAAGGGTAGTGCCTGCATGATTTAAATAAGGGTGGGCGTAGTTCGCGAAGTAATGCTTCGCGAAGCTACGCAAAGTGCAGTTCGCGCTACGCAAGCTTCGCGTAGCACTACGCGAACTGCGTAGCGCACTGTTCGCAATGATTGCACAGTGCCGGATGCTTGTCCGCACTGTGCAATCATTGAAAACGGCAACTTGCACAGTGCGAGCTGTCGTTTACTGCCGCTCGAGTAGATTTTTACTCGAGCGGCAGCTTTCTCAACGCGGACTGGTAGTTTCTCATCGCGAGCGGTCGCAAGCATACGCGACCACTCGCAATGAGAAACCTGACCTCCCGCGTTGAGAATCTCGCCGGAGGTTTATTTTCCACGCTCGCGATCGGCAACTTGATGTTGCTGATCGCGAACGAGGAAAAAGTCTCGCCGGGATGTCATTTTGCTTGCTCGCGGTCGCCAACTTGACGTTGAGGACCGCGAGCAAGCAAAAATGACCGCGGCACTACGCTACGCTACGCTACGCGTGTTCGCACTGTGCTACGTGCAATTCGCGTTGTGCGAAGTAGCGCAAACTTCGCAAACTACGCGAGCGTAGCGTAGCACTTCGCCCAGGGTTAGATTTAAACCAGTGTATAGCTAACGCATAGATGATTGCATGATTGCAGGAGTTATGCCTGGGGGATTAGAGGAGTACATAGGTAATGGCTGCTGATTCCATTATTACAGTGGTAATATTTGGGACATTACAGGAGTACATGGCAGCATATGCTAGCAGCATCATATATAAAAGTAATATACAGATAAATGTATAACTATGTTTTCTTATTCTATCATCTTCGCACAATTAACACGTACCATAATACATATGCAAGTAGACACGTATCTCAGTCACAACACCATCCACAGTTCAAAACTTCACAGACTTCATTTCAATTTTCAAACAGACACTGAAAATTATGTGGTATATATGAAATATAACTTTCCTCACATCATACAAATTACTCTAATAAATAACATCTCTACAAACATCTCAAACCTCACTTTCAAACTGCTGCTTTACCATTCTACAACTACTTATACTGTTACACCTACCCAAATACAAAGCAGGAACCCTTCACATGTCTTTACTAAAAGTCTCACCATATTTGTAAAAGCATACATGAATATGTCTGTACCATTACACTATCCAAACCTTAAAAATTCACAGAACAAACTTCCAATTTTAAGGAAACACCAACAATTATGTGGCATATTTCAACTGTATCTCTCTAGAAACTTAAAAAAAGAACCCTATTGAATAATCTTTCAAACCACACTATTATGCTGCATCTTCACCATTCCACTACTACTCACAGTCTTGAGACTACCACATAAAAAGCAACAACACCTCTTTGTTATACATCATGCACCTTTAAATGTATGACATATGAAAATACATATACATATACAAGAAGAAACATACTTGAGAGAGAAGTCCATCCACAACTTACAACTTGACAGACTCCACCTCCAATTTTAAAGCAACAGCTAAAATTATGCGGTATACTACAAATGTACATATCCACACACTAAAACAAACTACCATAATCACTAATCCATCTTCCAATATACACATATTACTATACAGAATCTACTTCAAACAACATTTAACTACAATAAAACAAACTACAATACACATCTCTACATATAATAATATATTTCAAATATCACAGTTCATCAATAATTTTTAAAGATTAAAAATAAAAGTAATACATAATACACCTCACAAATTTATAACTCACCTTCCAAATTGATTTGTAGAATTTAAAATATCACAAACTCATAAAAGATTTTCTTATGCACACAATCAATGTAATGCACCACTCTCAGCAAGGTAAAACTTTCCCTCTCTTTCTCCACACAAATACATGTAAGTAACAAATCACATTGCTTCCTACATTATTTCAAATTATAAAACACATTTCGATTGGTTAGACATATTAACCCCTTCGCTGCTAGGCCTTTTCCCCCCCTGTGCTAAGCCTTTTTTTTGGCTATTTGGGGTAGTGCGCGCTTAGGCCCCTGTAACTTTTTGACCACAAAAGGTATCCACGCCAAATTTGCGTCCTTTTCTTCCAACATCATGGGGATTGTAAAGGTACCCAGGGTTTGTGGATTCCCCTGGAGGGGTCCCAGAAATTAGCCAAAATACAGCTAAATTTTGTTTTTTGGGGAAAAATGGGAAAAAAGGGCTGCAAATGAAAGCGTCTGGGTTTTTCCCTGCAAATGGTATAAAAAGGGTTTGTGGGGCTGAAATCACCATTTTCCCAGATTTTAGGGAATGACAGACTTTTGTCAGAAAACCAACATTTTTTACACAGTTTTGGCATTTTTCTGGCACAAAGCCTATTTTTGCTATTTTTTGTGCTTTCAACCTTCTTCCAGTTAATGGGAGAATTGGGTATGAAAGCAATAATGGATCCTGGAAAGCTATACATTTTAGAAAAGTAGACATAATTCTGAATTCAGCAAGGGGTCATTTGTGTAGATCCATCAAGGTTTCTTTATAGAAACTAACAGTTAAATATAGGAAAAATTGAAAATTAGTTGAAAAAAACAGCCTTTTGTGTCAACGTTTTCACTTGTAACTTCTTCTAATTATGACAGCTCTTTGAAAGCAATATACCGTTACATATGCTGGACCTTTTTGGTTGTGGGGATATATAGGACTTGTAGGTTCACCAAGAACCCGACGAACCCAGAGTCAAAAACTGAGCAGCAATTTGCAATGGCTTTTTATTATGTACCGGGTATATATCAATTATTGTGGGAAAATCTATACATGGAAAAATCGGTATGAAAGACACCTATGTATTTCTGAAATGGGAACAAATTATAGAGTTTATAAACAGTAGATATTTGCACATTTTCGAAATTGGGAATACTCATACTAGCATGAGAATTATTGGTCATTTTTCAAAATGACTTCTTTTTTACACAATGTCTTTCATTTGGAAGGCACAAATGCATCGAAAGTCAATAGGTAATAACAGTTGCTTTACAAATCTGAATTACCCTAAGTCTCCTGATAAAAATGGTACCTCACTTGTGTGGGTCGACCTAGTGCCCGCGACAGGAAACGGCGCAAAACGCAACGTGGTCACACCTCAATTTCGCAGTGAAAAATGACCCTTTTTTGGCAAAGTGCCTAGCTGTAGTTTTTGAACCATAGCTCTGCCGGCACCTAGGGAAACCTAGCAAACCTAAACATTTTTGAAAACTAGACACCCAGGGTAATCCAGGATGGGGTGACTTGACTGCCTCCCACCAGGTTCTGTTACCCAGAATCCCTTGCAAACCTAATAAATTGGCAAAAAAAACAAATTTTCCCCACATTTCTGTGGTGGAAAGTTCTGGAATCTGCATGGATCCACAAATTTCCACCCACCCCGCGTTCCCCAAAGTCTTTCGAGAAAAATGGTACCTCACTTGTGTGGGTCGGCCTAGTGCCCGTGACAGGAAACGGCGCAAAATGCAACGTGGACACACCTCAATTTCGCAGTGAAAAATGACCCTTTATGGCAAAGTGTCTAGCTGTAGTTTTTGAACCATAGCTCTGCCGGCACCTAGGGAAACCTAGCAAACCTATACATTTTTGAAAACTAGACACCCAGGGGAATCCAGGATGGGGTGACTTGACTGCCTCCCACCAGGTTCTGTTACCCAGAATCCCTTGCAAACCAAAAACATTGTCAAAACAAACACATTTTCCCCACATTTCTGTGGTGGAAAGTTCTGGAATCTGTGTGGATCCACAAATTTACACCCACCCCGCGTTCCCCAAAGTCTTCCGAGAAAAATGGTACCTCACTTGTGTGGGTCGGCCTAGTGCCCGCGACAGGAAACAGCGCAAAACGCAACGTGGACACACCTCAGTTTCGCAGTGAAAAATGACCCTTTTTTGGCAAAGTGCCTAGCTGTGGTTTTTGAACCATAGCTCTGCCGGCACCTAGGGAAACCTAGCAAACCTATACATTTTTGAAAACTAGACACCCAGGGAATCCAGGATGGGGTGACTTGACTGCCTCCCACCAGGTTCTGTTACCCAGAATCCCTTGCAAACCTAAGAAATTGGCAAAAAACAATATTTTCCCCACATTTATGTGGTGGAAAGTTCTGGAATCTGTGTGGATCCACAAATTTCCACTCACCCCGCGTTCCCCAAAGTCTTCTGAGAAAAATGGTAACTCACTTGTGTGGGTCGGCCTAGTGCCCGCGACAGGAAACGGCGCAAAACGCAACGTGGACACACCTCAATTTCGCAGTGAAAAATGACCCTTGTTGGCAAAGTGTCTAGCTGTAGTTTTTGAACCATAGTTCTGCCGGCACCTAGGGAAACCTAGCAAACCTATACATTTTTGAAAACTAGACACCCAGGGGAATCCAGGATGGGGTGACTTGACTGCCTCCCACCAGGTTCTGTTATCCAGAATCCCTTGCAAACCAAAACAATTGTCAAAAAAAACACATTTTCCCCACATTTCTGTGGTGGAAAGTTCTGGAATCTGCGTGGATCCACAAATTTCCACCCACCCCGCGTTCCCCAAAGACTTCCGAGAAAAATGGTACCTCACTTGTGTGGGTCAGCCTAGTGCCTGCGACAGGAAACAGCGCAAAACGCAACGTGGACACACCTCAGTTTCGCAGTGAAAAATGACCCTTTTTTGGCAAAGTGCCTAGCTGTGGTTTTTGAACCATAGCTCTGCCGGCACCTAGGGAAACCTAGCAAACCTATACATTTTTGAAAACTAGACACCCAGGGGAATCCAGGATGGGGTGACTTGACTGCCTCCCTCCAGGTTCTGTTACCCAGAATCCCTTGCAAACCTAATAAATTGGCAAAAAACCCACATTTTCCCCACATTTCTGTGGTGGAAAGTTCTGGAATCTGCGTGTATGCACAAATTTCCACCCACCCCGCTTTCCCAAAGTCTTTCGAGAAAAATGGTACCTCACTTGTGTGGGTCGGCCTAGTGCCCGTGACAGGAAACGGCGCAAAACGCAATGTGGACACACCTCAATTTTGCAGTGAAAAATGACCCTTTTTTGGCAAAGTGTCTAGCTGTAGTTTTTGAACCATAGCTCTGCCGGCACCTAGGGAAACCTAGCAAACCTATACATTTTTGAAAACTAGACACCCAGGGAAATCCAGGATGGGGTGACTTGTCTGCCTCCCACCAGGTTCTGTTACCCAGAATCCCTTGCAAACCAAAAAAATTGTAAAAAAAAACACATTTTCCACACATTTCTGTGGTGGAAAGTTCTGGAATCTGTGTGGATCCACAAATTTCCACCCACCCCGCGTTCCCCAAAGTCTTCCGAGAAAAATGGTACCTCACTTGTGTGGGTCGGCCTAGTACCCGCGACAGGAAACGGCGCAAAATGCACGTGGACACATCTCAGTTTCGCAGTGAAAAATGACCCTTTTTTGGCAAAGTGCCTAGCTGTGGTTTTTGAACCATAGCTCTGCCGGCACCTAGGGAAACCTAGCAAATCTATACATTTTTGAAAACTAGACACCCAGGGGAATCCAGGATGGGGTGACTTGACTGCCTCCCACCAGGTTCTGTTACCCAGAATCCCTTGCAAACCTAAAAAATTGTCCAAAAAAACACATTATCCCCACATTTCTGTGGTGGAAAGTTCTGGAATCTGCGTGGATCCACAAATTTCCACCCACCCCGCGTTCCACAAAGTCTTCCAAGAAAAATGGTACCTCACTTGTGTGGGTCAGCCTAGTGCCTGCGACAGGAAACGGCGCAAAACGCAACGTGGACACACCTCATTTTCGCAGTGAAAAATGACCCTTTTTTGGCAAAGTGCCTAGTTGTAGTTTTTTAACCATAGCTCTGCCGGCACCTAGGGAAACCTAGCAAACCTATACATTTTTGAAAACTAGACACCCAGGGGAATCCAGGATGGGGTGACTTGACTGCCTCCCACCAGGTTCTGTTACCCAGAATCCCTTGCAAACCTAAACAATTGTCAAAAAATACACATTTTCCCCACATTTCTGTGGTGGAAAAGTCTGGAATCCGCGTGGATCCACAAATTTCCACCCACCCCGCATTCCCCAAAGTCTTCCGAGAAAAATGGTACCTCACTTGTGTGGGTCGGCCTAGTGCCCGCGACAGGAAACGGCGCAAAACGCAACGTGGACACACCTCAGTTTCGCAGTGAAAAATGACCCTTTTTTGGCAAAGTGCCTAGCTGTAGTTTATGAACCATAGCTCTGCCGGCACCTAGGGAAACCTACCAAACCCACCCATTTCTGAAGACTAGACACCCAAGGGATTCCAGGGAGGTATGGCTTGCATGGATCCCCCAACGTTTCCTTACCCAGAATCCCCTGCAAACCTCAATTTTAGCTGAAAAATCACTTTTTTTCACACATTTTTGTGTGGGAAAGTTGTGGCATCACCGGGCTGACACAAATTTCCTACCACCCAGCGTCCCCCGGGTCTCCCGATAAAAACAGTGCCTCACACGTGTGGGAGGCCCAACTACCCGCGACAGGCAGGGGCACAAAACGTAGTGAGGCGACATCAAAATTGCCTATCACAAAACAACCTGGTTTTGCAAGGGGGGGTCACCTGGGTTTTTGGCCCGTGCTCGATGGCCATCTAGGGAAACCTACCAAACCCACACATTTCTGAAAACTAGACACCCGGGGGCTTTCAGGG
Source organism: Calotriton arnoldi (assembly GCA_963921515.1). Lineage (NCBI taxonomy): Eukaryota > Metazoa > Chordata > Amphibia > Caudata > Salamandridae > Calotriton > Calotriton arnoldi. The sequence continues at coordinate 33,155 of CAWUFW010019411.1, forward strand.
AGGTATGGATTGCGTGGATCCCCCAACGTTTCCTTACCCAGAATCCCCTGCAAACCTCAATTTTAGCTGAAAAAATCACTTTTTTCACACATTTTTGTGTGGGAAAGTTGTGGCATCACCGGGCTGGCACAAATTTCCTAACACCCAGCGTTTCCCCGGGTCTCCCGATAAAAATGGTGCCTCACACGTGTGGGAGGCACAAGTACCCGCGACAGGCAAGGGCCCAAAACGTAGTGAAGCGACATCAAAATTGCCTATCACAAAACAACCTGGTTTTGCAAGGGGGGTACCCTGGGTTTTTGGCCCGGTGCTCGGTGGCCACCTAGGGAAACCTACCAAACCCACACATTTCTGAAAACTACACACCTGGGGTATTCCAGGGAGGTATGGCTTACGTGGATCCCCAACGTTTCTTACCCAGAATCCCCTGCAAACCTCAATTTTAGCTGGAAAAAATCACTTTTTCACACATTTTTGTGTGGGAAAGTTGTGGCATCACCGGGCTGACACAAATTTCCTACCACCCAGCGTTCCCCCGGGTCTCCCGATAAAAACGGTGCCTCACTCGTGTGGGAGGCCCAAGTACCCGCGACAGACAAGGGAACAAAATGTAGTGAGGGGACATCAAAATGATGTCACCTCAATACGTTTTTTCAGCTAACATTGAGGTTTGCAGGGGATTCTGGGTAAGGAAACGTTGGGGGATCCACGCAAGCCATACCTCCCTGGAAGCCCCCGGGTGTCTAGTTTTCAGAAATGTGTGGGTTTGGTAGGTTACCCTAGGTGGCCGCCGAGCACCGGGCCAAAACCCAGGGACTCCTTGCAAAACCAGGTCGTTTTGAGATAGGCAATTTTGATGTCGCCTCAATACGTTTTGGGCCCTTGCCTGTCGCAGGTACTTGGGCCTCCCACACGAGTGAGGCACCGCTTTTATCGGGAGACCCGGGGAATGCTGGGTGGTAGGAAATTTGTGTCAGCCCGGTGATGCCACAACTTTCCCACACAAAAATGTGTGAAAAAGTGATTTTTTCAGCTAAATTTGAGGTTTGAAGGGCATTCTGGGTAAGGGAAACGTTGGGGGATCCATGCAAGCCATACCTCCCTGGAAGCCCCCGGGTGTCTAGCTTTCAGAAATGTGTGGGTTTGGTAGGTTTCCCTAGGTGGCCGCCGAGCACCGGGCCAAAAACCCAGGGGACCCCCCTTGCAAAACCAGGTCGTTTTGAGATAGGCATTTTTGATGTCGCCTCAATACGTTTTGGGCCCTTGCCTGTCATGGGTACTTGGGCCTCCCACACAAGTGAAGCACCGTTTTTATCGGGAGACCCGGGGGAACACTGGGTGGTAGGAAATTTGTGTCAGCCCGGTGATGTCACAACTTTCCCACACAAAAATGTGTGAAAAAAGTGATTTTTTCAGCTAAATTTGAGGTTTGAAGGGCATTCTGGGTAAGGAAACGTTGGGGGATCCACGCAACCCATACCTCCCTGGAATCCCCCGGGTGTCTAGTTTTTAGAAATGTGTGGGTTTGGTAGGTTTCCCTAGGTGGCGCCGAGCACCAGGCCAAAACCCAGGTGACCCCCTTGCAAAACCAGGTAATTTTGAGATAGGCAATTTTGATGTCGCCTCAATACGCTTTGGGCCCTTGCCTGTCGCGGGTACTTGGGCCTCCCACACGAGTGAGGCACCGTTTTTATCGGGAGACCCGGGGGAACGCTGGGTGGTAGGAAATTTGTGTCAGCCCGGTGATGCCACAACTTTCCCACACAAAAATGTGTGAAAAAGTGATTTTTTCAGCTAAAATTGAGGTTTGCAGGGGATTCTGGGTAAGAAAACGTTGGGGGATCCACGCAAGCCACACCTCCCTGGAATCCCCCGGGTGTCTAGTTTTCAGAAATGTATGGGTTTTGGTAGGTCTCCCAAGCTGGCCGCAGAGCACGGGGCCAAAAACCCAGGTGACACCCTTGTAAAACCAGGTTGTTTTGTGATAGGCAATTTTGATGTCGCCTCACTACGTTTTGGGCCCTTGCCTGTCGCGGGTACTTGGGCCTCCCACACGAGTGAGGCACCATTTTTATCGGGAGACCCGGGGGAATGCTGGGTGGTAGGAAATTTGTGTCAGCCCAGTGATGCCACAACTTTCCCACACAAAAATGTGTGAAAAAGTGATTTTTTCAGCTAAAATTGAGGTTTGCAGGGGATTCTGGGTAAGGAAACATTGGGGGATTCACGCAAGCCATACCTCCCTGGAATCCCCCGGTGTCTAGTTTTCAGAAATGTGTGGGTTTGGTAGGTTTCCCTAGGTGGCCGCCAAGCACCGGGCCAAAAACCCAGGTGACCCCCCTTGCAAAACCAGGTAGTTTTGAGATAGGCAATTTTGATGTCACCTCAATACGTTTTGGGCCCTTGCCTGTCGCGGGTAGTTGGACCTCCCACACGAGTGAGGCACCATTTTTATCGGGAGACCCGGGGGAATGCTGGGTGGTAAGAAATTTGTGTCAGGCCGGTGATGCCACAACTTTCCCACACAAAAATATGTGAAAAAGTGATTTTTTCAGTTAAATTTGAGGTTTGCAGGGGATTCTGGGTAAGGAAACGTTGGGGGATTCACGCAAGCCATACCTCCCTGGACTCCCCCGGGTGTCTAGTTTTCAATAATGTGTGGGTTTGGTAGGTTTCCCTAGATGGCCGCCAAGCCCGGGGCCAATAAGTCATGGGACCCCCCTTGCAAAACCATGTTGTTTTGTGATAGGTAATTTTGATGTCTCCTAAATAGGCTTTGGGCCCTTGCCTGTCGCGGGCACTAGGCCTACCCACGCAAGTGAGGTACCATTTTTCTCGGAAGACTTTGGGGAACACGGGGTGGGTGGAATTTTGTGGACCCACGCAGATTCCAGAACTTTCCACCACAGAAATGTGAGGAAAATGTGTTTTTTGGGACAAATTTTTAGGTTTGCAAGGGATTCTGGGTAACAGAAGCTGGTGAGAGCCAGTCAAGTCACCCTATCCTGGATTCCCCTGGGTGTCTAGTTTTAAAAAGTGTATAGGTTTGCTAGGTTTCCCTAGGTGCCGGCAGAGCTAGGGTTCAAAATCTACAGATAGGCACTTTGCAAAAAAAGGGTCAGTTTTCACTGTGAAAATGTAGTGTGTCCACATTGCATTTTGGGCCGTTTTCTGTCACGGGCACTAGGCCTACCCACGCAAGTGAGGTACCATTTTTCTCGGAAGACTTTGGAGAACGCGGGGTTTGTGGAATTTTGTGAATTTTGTGGATCCACGCATATTCCAGAACTTTCCACCACAGAAATGTGAGGAAAATGTGTTTTTTTTACAAAGTTTTAGGTTTGCAAGGGATTGTGGGTAACAGAACCTGGTGAGAGCCAGTCAAGTCACCCCATCCTGGATTCCCCTGGGTATCTAGTTTTCAAAAATGTACAGGTTTGCTAGGTTTCCCTACGTGCCAGCTGCGCTAGGGCCCAAAATCCACAGGTAGGCACATTGCTAAAAAAAAGTCGGAGCCTAGTGGGCTTTTTGTCGCCCTGGGGGGGAATCGGGGGAGGGGGGTTTGTCCCGATATGCCCCCAAATTGGGCAGAAAGACTGTGGCTATTTTTTGTGGGGGTGGGGGCATTGGAATGACCATTTTGGGCAGCCCCCACCCCCACGCATAAAAAAAGCCTGCGTACTCGCTGGCGCCTAGTGGGCTTTCTGCTCCCCAGGGGGCAGATCAGGGGCCACTGCCACCATCTTCCTTCCCGGGGGCAGAAAGACTGGAATTTCTCTGGGGTGGGGTGGGGGTATTGTCATGCCCATTTTGGGCAGCCCCTACCCCTACACCAATAAAACAAAAAAATCCATGGTTTCTAGTGGGCTTTCTGCGCCCCCCAGGGGGGCCAGATTGGGGGCTACAGCTCCCATCTGCCTCCCGGGGGGCAGAAAGACTGTCATTTTTGTGGAGGGGTGGGGGCATTGGCGTGCCCGTTTCGGGCAGCCGACACCCTAAAAACAATTGCGCAAAAAAAATCCCTGGTGGATAGTGGGCTTTCTGCCCCTCTGGGGGGCAGATTGGGGCTACTGCCCCCATCTGCCCCCAGGGGGCAGAAAGGCTGTAATGGTGGCCGGGGTGGGGGCATTGGGGTGCCCATTTCGGGCAGCCCCCACCCTAAAAACAAATGCGCAAAAAAATCCCTGGTGTCAAGTGGGCTTTTGCCCTCCCCGGGAGCAGATTGGGGGCTACTGTCCCCATCTGCCCCCAGGGGGCAGAAAGGCTGTAATGGTGGAGGGTGGGGGCATTGGCGTGCCCGTCCGGGCAAGCCCCACCCTAAAAAAAATGGTGCAAAAAAAATCCCTGGTGTCAAATGGGCTTTCTGCCCCCCGGGGGGGCAGATTGGGGGCTACTGCCCATTTTGGGCAGCCCCCACCCTAAAACAAATTGTGCAAAATAAAATCCCTGGCATTTAGTGGGTTTTCTGCCCCCCCGGGGGGCAGATTGGGGGCTACTGCCCCATCTTCCCCCCAGCAGGGGGCAGAAAGGCTGTAATGGTGGCAGGGGTGGGGGCATTGGCAGATTGGGGGCTACTGCCCATTTTGGGCAGCCCCCACCCTAAAAAAATGGTGCAAAAAAAAATCCCTGGCGTCCAGTGGGCTTTCTGCCCCCCCGGGGGGGCAGAAAGGCTGTAATGGTGGTGGGGGGTGGGGGCATTGGCATGCCTGTTTCGGGCAACCCCCACGCTAAAAAAATGGTGCAATAAAGAATCCCTGGCGTTTAGTGGGCTTTCTGCCCCCACGGAGGGGGCAGATTGGGGGCTACTGCCCCCATCTGCCCCCCAGGGGGGGGCAGAAAGGCTGTAATGGTGGCTGGTGGGTGGGGGCATTGGCATGCCCGTTCGGGCAGCCCCCACCCTAAAAAAACTTCAAAAACAAATCCCTGGTGTTTAGTGGGCTTTCTGCCCCCGAAGGGGCCAATGCCCCATCTGCCCCCCAGGGGGGGCAGAAAGACTGTAATGATTGTGGGGGTGGGGGCATGGGCATGCCCGTTTTGGGCAACCCCACCCTTATTTTTACTTTCTAAATAAAATCCCTGGTGTCTAGTGGGCTTTTGCCCTCGGGGGCAGATTGGGAGCTACTGCCCCCATCTGTCCCCCAGGGGGCAAAAAGACTACATTTTGCCAAATTAAATTGGGGGAGCAAAGGCCCTTGCCCAAGGGGCCGCTCCCCCCACCCTGGTGTCTAGTGGGTGGATCCCTGCTTGGGGATCACCCTCCTGTGGCGATCCCCAAGCAGCGATCCACTGGGGAGGGTACCATTGGAAAGGGAGATTCTCCCTTTCCAACGATACCTCTCCCGTCTTTCTACGTGCTCAGGGGCTGAGATAGCCCCTGAGCACGTAGAAAGTAAACTGAAATGAGCCTCTTGGCTCATTTCAGCTTCGATTTCACTGAAATGACATCAGCGCGACGTGCGCGCCGATCGTCATTTCAGGGAAACCTGGGGGGGGCCTCGGGAGCTGGGGAAGCTCTTCTTTTAGCTTAAAGGGAATCCCTCTGGTGCCCGCACCAGAGGGATTTCCCAGGCGATGTTTCATGACGAGCTGGACTCGTAATGAGCACACGACCACTGTGTGCCATGACGAGTCCAGCTCGTCATGAGCATGGAAGGGGTTAACACTTACCAACTGACTTCTAAAAGTGCCCAAACTGGTTCTGGAACTTTTTGGAGTCGTGACTCCACTGTGCACCAACGTGATGGAGCCGCGAATCCATACGGGAGTTCAAAAATATATTACAAATAAAAATACTACTATTTTTTAAGAACACACTATTTCTAAAGATAGTAATGACTTGGGAAATCTTACTTTAATAAGATATCACTTATATATAAATTACAATTTCACATTTTACGACCACAGTTAAGTTTCAACCCTTCCCCCATTCTGCTTAATGCCAGTTTCCATAGTACCAGTTCATAGAACATTCAACTGAACTCACAGGTCACAAGTTCACCATATTTTCAACTTCAGCACACAAGGTTACAAATGCAAACAGTAGGTGTGGTTGACGTTTGCAAAAAATGACCTTATCCTATCTACTGTACCTTTCAAACATTTTTTACTAACCAATAAGAAACATGCTTTTTAAAGAAAGTAACATGCACCCTAATTTTGAATGTGCAATGTTCTTAAGCAGCCAATCAACCTCTACTTTTTAAAAAACAGCATCTTGTCCACCATTTTAGATACCTCTCATTCTACCAACTGACTACCTCAGCTACAGACATCTTTTCATTACTTCCAGACATCCCTTCAAGATGCTTACAGTATGGATTGTTGGACACAGCTATGTTTTCTGGTGCAAAAGGTATGCTGAACGCAGAGTTATTGACAAAGACCTAGGTTTGCAAAATGTGGATATTAAATGGATTGCACAGAGAGGATTAAAGTGGCACCAACTGATGCCTTTGGTTAAAACCTTTTTGCATCTCCAACCCCTGACCTCATGATGGTGCACTGTGGTGGCCATGACCTAGGCACATTGACTGGGGTAGGTCTGGAAATGCTGATGAAGGACACCTTTGCACAATTGATGTTGATTTTACCTCAAACTGTCTTTGTATTTTCTAATATATGCCAAAGACAGAAATGGAAGTGGTAAAATCAATTCTGTCCACAGATTGAGAAGCTAGAAAGAACGCCAATAAAGCTGTTTCTGCATACCTCAGAGATCATAGAATGGGGTCCATCTACATCAACAATCTACGTTTGATATGGACGACATCTACAGAAGTGATGGAGTGCAGTTCACAGATCAAGGGAACAGAGTCTTCCTCAACAACCTTAAGCTGTGCATCCGCACTTACATGTAGCTACAACAAAGTCAAAATAATAACAAGGGCTCTTTTTAGAGCCTCCCTATATCCCAACATATAATCTTACTTTTTCAAAAACATATATACTCTTTTTTTGATTTTGCCTGGAGTCGCAAACCCATCGCGATTACACGGGGGTCCGCGCTGAGAGCCGCGTTGGAGTCGCAAATCCAAACTCGAAAGGAAAAAAAAACGCCCCACTTCCATATATTGGTATTCGCCCCGGGACCCCATCCCCCGGGGCCTGCCAGCATTTATTTCTTTTAATAAATAAGGAGGGGGACCGTGCGGCCCCCCTCCTCAGGCCAATAATGGCCCCAGGGACCCCATCCCCTGGGGCCTGGCCTCAGTGTTGGGGACCGTGGGCGGAGCCCCAATGCCCCAATGGTCCCTGCCGGCTCCCCGCCTCCTGCGGGAGCCGGCATTGCTTTTGGACAAGGGGAGCTGCTAATACGCAGCTCCCCTTGCCCAAAAGCAATTCTGCTTTGCTTCGTTGAAGAAAGAGCAATGAGACGCTCGCAACGAGCTGAATTTTTTTTTCAAAAGAGTAACCAACCACCGAGTGGTAAAAAGGATAAAGAAGCATCAGCTAACAAAGGGGAAATGAATTTGAAACAACTGTTTGTCCAACTGGAAAGAAAATTGAAAAAAGAAATTACCAAGTGCTGGGAAATACTTACTCTTGAAAAGTACATTGAGTGTGAAAGGGTGCCTAGGGGCCTGAGAATCTTCACCCTTCCCAACCACCCTGACACCCCTCAGGAAATGTTGGTAGAGTGGGGTAAAAATAATATGCAGTGCTCACATAATATGATGCTCATAATTGTCAAGTATGCAAAAATGTATGTGGAACGGCTACATAAAGAGATAGCTGAATTAGAAGCCAGCATTCTTGCAATAAGTCAAGAAGATGAGGCAAAGAAACTGAGGAAAGAAATGGAACGAAGCCTTGACAAACAGGAAAATCAAGTAGAAGAGCGGAAAGAGAGGAAGTTCCGCAGAGATGAGCATGATTATCAAACAGGCACAATTCTAACTTTTGCCAAACGATTCGAGTCTCTAAGATTGGAAATGGGAACTAATAAAGCACAGCCGCAAGGATCCCCCAATACGACACAAAGTGAGTCTGATACTGATTTCAGTGAGAGTGAGGGACAACACATTCCCGGGCAACCAACGTCTTTTTTAGACGAGATGAAAATGGTATACCTGGACCAACAAATTCCAAAGGGAAGAGGAAGAGGGAGAGGATGGAATGCAGGACGAGCAAGAGGAAGGGGGAATGTATCCACAAGAGGAAGAAACGAAAAACCAGAAGAAGCTGCCGCAAAAACAAGAAGTTATCACCTGCGCAACCGGACAACCAAGACATAGACAAGTCAGAACCATGGGATCCTTATCTAATCATCAATCTTTCTAAACATGTTTTAACTAGAGCGGAGGAAAGCCTCCTAAATAAAGGACTAACTTTTTGTCCAGAAAGACATTTTGATCCCGTGGAGACCAAAATAGATCTATATAAGTATGTCCGGAAACTCAAACTAGCTAAATATTTCAGTAAACAGAATGGACGGAGTAGCCAAAACTCGGAAGAAGGGAACATCACTGTAGATGATGAAACACCACAGGTATTTACCATAGCGGAAATTCAACACTTGAGAACAGCGCATGGCTTGGCACATGAGATGGACAACGAGAGCCTCTCTGATCTACAAATACTAAGAGAAATGGGTATGAGAACAGATGTGCATGTAACAATTATGTTTAAGGACAAATCCAAGTTTTGCCCCGTCCTATATCCAGGAAATAGACTGGATACCTTCTATGACCTGGTGTCAGCAGATATTGAAAAAATAAGTAACATCAAACAGACCGACAAAAAAGAAAATTTAAGTCAACTGGAACGGATAGCTATGGATTCTCTGAGAAAAAATCCGTCCATAGAGATAAAACCCGCTGACAAGGGGGGCAATATTGTCATCTTGGATAAAGAGGATTATGTTGCAGAAGCCATGCGGCAATTAAGTGATAGTGACAACTATGAGAAACTTAAGAAAAACCCAATCAATGATTTAGTCAATGACTTGAATGGAAGATTGAAACAATGGCAAGAAAAGGGTCTCATTTCCGAACAAGAGGCACAATACCTAAGAAATAATTCACCAACCATACCCACTATATACTTTCTTCCGAAAGTTCACAAAACTTTGAACAAGCCCCCGGGGAGACCCATCATCTCCAGCTGTGAATCCTTATACCAGAATGTTTCAATCTATGTGGACTCTTTTCTGGCCCCGATAGTACCAACACTCACGTCATACATAAAAGACACTGGAGACTTTCTAAGAACTTTGATGAATACACAATGGCAGAAAGACTATCTGCTAGTAACCATCGACGTTGTGTCTCTTTACACATCAATTAACCATGATATAGGTCTACAAGCAGTGACATATTTCTTGAAACAAAAGCCAGTTGAACAACTAGAGCACTGCATGATGGTACTGGATATGATAGAATAATGCCTACGGAATAATATATTTCTATTTAACAAAGAAATGCATTGTCAAAAGTGTGGAACCGCGATGGGAGTTTCCTTCTCTCCAAGCTACGCCAACCTCTTCATGGGGTGGTGGGAAAAGACCATAGCTTGGAGAGAGGAAAATGACCCATACGTAGCTAAGGTGGTCCTTTGGCTGCGCTTTATAGACGATCTCTTTCTCCTTTGGAATGGAACGGAATTGGAATGCCGGGAATTTATGGATATATTGAATGAGAATAAAATTGGCTTGAAATTCACATTTAACATCAGTAAAAAAGAGATAGTATTTCTTGACACCAAGGTATATGTAAAATCAGAAAAGATCGAGACTACAGTATATAGGAAGCGCACAGCGACCAACAGTGTGCTACATGGGCAAAGTTTCCATCCAGAAAGTCTTAAGAAAAGCATACCGTATGGTGAATTTATTAGAATGAAGAGGAACTGTTCAAACACTAAAGAAATGAATCTCAAATTCAAGGAAACAAAGAACCGGTTCTTACAAAGAGGATACCGTTACAGTGACATCAAACGCGGAGAAATGAGAGCAAGAGCCATCAACAGGTCCGAGATGTTGATTAACAAATGTAAGGAAACCAGTGGCACGTCAGAGGAACCGATTAGAATGATAATGACATTCAGCAAAGAAAGCTTCAAAGTCAGAAAAGTAATAAATAAGTATTGGAACATCTTAAAGAAAGAACCAGACATTGGCAAGCAAGTTGGAAACTATCCTCAGATCTCATACAGAAAAGCCCCGTCATTGTCAGATAAACTGGTCAAAAGTCATTTTGAAATCAAACGACCTGACACGTGGCTACAGGAACTAAAGAAAGGATTCAGCAAATGCAGTCACTGCAAGGCCTGTAAGATTGGAAGGACAATGAAAGCAATCATTGATCCACAAGGCAAGATCTTCAAAATAAATGACTCGATAACATGCAATACAACGTATGTAGTATATCTTCTGGAATGCTACTGTGGGAAACGTTACATTGGAAGTACCATCTGTCCCTTGAATAAAAGAATTTTAGAGCATACAAGGGCGATCCAGAATAAAGACATGACGTATGCTATGTCTAAACATATGCTCACCCACAAAGGAAAATCGTGGAAAGATATGACATACTCCGGTCTTGCCACCATACCAGTACATGAAAGAGGAGGGAACAGAACCCTCAAGCTGAGACGACTAGAGTCACGATTGATCATAAGATTCAAGACAAAACATCCGACGGGTCTGAATGGGGATGAGGAGATGTATATACACCTGTGAAAGAACTCGACATGGAAAGGAAATGAATATAACAGTGAAATGGAAAACAAATAAGACAATATACAAAATATAACAAAGTAACAACAAGGAAGTACAGTATCCAACAGGGGAGGAGATGAAAACGGAGTGACCAAGATCTAGACAATCAAGCGGCATAAAGTAAACATTGGGGCACTGAGACCCATACTTCTAAAATGATATTGGAGGAATTGAGTGAATGGCACTTAGCCGAACGGATTATGAGACATCTGTATGGAGACTTATATATATATATTGGAATAAATTCCCCAACTCATTTGTAATGTGAGATATAAGATGTCACTGAGACTGTGATTCATGTGAATTAGCAAACCTTGAAATGCCAATTTATACAATATCAACTGTATTTCACTCCGAATGATTAATATCCCCTAAATTGACAAAATGGTGATAGAAATAGTTGCATTTTATTTTGGAGTTGCACTTTAATAGCTTTTGCTTTCACACGATTTTGGGTGTTCCTTGCAAAAAATTACCTGACCCAGAATGCACCTAATATGCTAGCTGGGCAAGAGGTATAAATATTAGAAATGGTAGAGGGACAAATTGTTGCACCGTGATCAAGACCTGATGGTCGAAACGCGTTGGTGAGGGAAGGAGAAGTTCCACGGCATAAATAAACCGTTTGAAATAACCCCCTGGAAGAGTGCAGCGTTTTTTTGAGTTGGTGGAAAATTTATGGTCGAGGCGTGTCCGGCCTCGCAGCGCGCACCAGCTGTGTGAAAGTGCGCCCTTCGTCTGGGACAAATTTGGTGGATAATATATATATATATATATATATATATATATATATATATATATATAGATACTCATGTCCCTCATTAACCCTCATTTGCATCATACGCCATTCATCGAGGGCACAAAAAGACAGCACCGAGCAGGTCACAGAAGCAAATCAGGTCCATGGTTAATATAGAAACGCTTTTATTCTTTTTAAAAGTTTTTAAATTTTAGCAAAGTGCATGTGCATATATGGGGATAAAGACCAACGTGTTTTGGCCTGGGGCCTTCATCGGGGTCAATATGTATATATATGTTCACTGAAAAAACCCACAGGTTTCAGAGACATTATAATTAGGCTGACATTTCACTCGTACAAAACCAGAGAAATTCAGCCGTTATAGTTAGCTGAGCTAACTATAACTTGCAGCCCCGCAATGCACTGCTGATGATGGTCAATGACATCACTGATGACATCACCCCATCCCCCGGGGCATGGCCACGTCCTCTCTTTTAAAAAAAATAAAAAGAAAATGGGTGGGGGGGGCCTGCGTGGCCCCCCTACTCAGGTCATTTTCAGCCCCAGGGACCCCATCCCCCGGGGCATGGCCAGGTCATTAGGGACCGCGGGGAAAACCTCAAGGCCCTTGCGGTCCCTGCCGGTTCCCTGCCTCCTGCAGGAGCCGACATTGCTTTTGACCAGAGGGAGCTGCAAACATGCAGCTCCCTCTGCCCAAAAGCAATTCCGCAACGGACCCTGGTCTTTATTTATTTTGTGCCCCAGGGAGGTGGCGATCCCTGGGGCTGTGTGGGGGGCTGGAGCCCCTACGCATGTTGAAATCTTGCACTGGGAAGTGGTGGTCCCCGGGACAGCGGGGCGAGCGTGGCCCCCGCATTACAATACTTCAGCCCTGGGGAGGTGGCGGTCCCTGGGGCCCCCCCAGACATGTTAAAATCTTGCCCCGGGGAGGCGGTGGTCCACGAGGATGATCTAAATCTTCTTTTTAAGTGCTTCTTAAACCCTTTGTCTTTTTCAAATAAAATAGATAGCTCAGTCGAACCAAATTATTTTCCTGATATATAGTCCTTCACTCTATTGCATCTACTGTATCTCGCTTCATTATTTCCCAATGATAAAATTATAAAATTGTTAAATAATATTGTCATCTCAGTAGTACACTTTCTGAATACCTTCATTTTGCCTCTTCTCTGGCTGTATCATACTTTGTAAACATTTTATATTTTTTAAATACCATAGCTCTTAATGTTAGGCACTCTGCTACGCTGTTTCTGGGTACCAGTCTGCATTATACAAAGCCAATACATAAAAATCATGTAAAAAATAAATAATAGGCACGCCAAACCATTATGTGATGAACTATTTTTCCTGCGACTGATCACTAATGGTACTTTAGTAGCCTGAGCAGGAGTCCTGCTACAAACATGAAAACTGCCCCTTCATCTGTAATGATGAGAGAGAGAACAAACATGCCAGGCACCTGACAAAACTGGGGGTGATGATAAGTAGCACCTTTACTATACCACTTCACACCAGAGATTTGCAGTCTCTAAGTGCTGTAAATAACAGCTGCTACTATTATCAGCTACAATGATGCATAATGCACTGTTAGCTGACCTTAAGTATGTATGTATGTGAGAGGATTTGAACAGTGTAAATCTATTAAAAAAGCAACCACTGGATGTAGATGGGTAGGGGATCAAGAACACGAGTCAGGATTGTTTTGTTGCACTTTTTATATAGTGAGAACTTGACCCAAACGCATAGAGCGTTTTACATAAGTACCAGATTCTACTGCACATTTTGGGGAAATATTTATGATTTCTATGGCACAGGGCAACTCAGCAAGTCACCTTGCTGTGCTCCCCTGCATCACAGGGAAAGGACAGGAATGCGCCGTATTAATTCAGTACATCGCATTCCTGTCCTTTTCCCTTGCGCTGGTGCCGTTTTGGCAGCCGAGCGCCAACGCAGGCACACTTGCACCATGGATGGTGCAAGGGTGCCTGTGTTGTAGGCAGGGTTATTTTTTGTGCAAATAGGGACACCGTACTCCAAAAAAACAATACTGAGAAGCTTTTTCCTCTTTCTATGTGTGCTGCAGAAAGAAACACACACAGAAAGAGGAAAAAAACGAGGAGAAATAAAGATATTTCTCCTCGTTACGGCTCTCCTGGGGAGGCGTACCTTTTTAGCGCATTCCCAGGTTTACCTGTTCTTGCAAATCTGGGAATGCATCAAAATCTATGAATGTTGCGTGATAATACTCACACAACACCCAAGGAAAAGCCTCCCTGGCACAGAGTAATGCAGCTCAGCGATTTGCGCTCCGTTACATTACTCGCAATTTATGAAGCCACGCATGGCCATGCAAGGTGGCCTTGCGATGCTTCATAAATCTAATTTTACATTTGTGCAGTTCTTGCACTATGTTCCATGGTGCAGAATGATGCAAAGGGGCTCATAAATATGTCCTTTTGTTTTTTAGGCATGGGAAATGCAGTGGTTTGCCCAGAATCATAGGATGTTGAGTTGAGGCCAGGACTTTAATCTGGAGTGCCAGTTTCAATGGCGGCAGCTCTGGCAGTAAGACCTCATCTCTCGGTTTTGTATAAAAGTGTGGGGGACTATTCACAGGTAATATATTATAATGAACAGTGGTTGGTCGAAAATTTTAAACTGCACGTCAGTGCTTGGCTCGTCAAGTCACGTCAGCTTGTAATCAATACACTCAGATTGTGACTGTTAAGGAATTGTTGTATCCATCTGACAGGTTGATTTTATCACAGGTGTGGTTCAATACTCATTTATGGGAATGACTGCAAGGGGGGGCATTTCTTGGTTTATTTATAGGGATATGGTTGGGGACATGCATATTTTCTGTAATTGCCCTTTTTCTGTTCTCTAACTCATATCCACTGACGGTCTTGGTATAAACCCTGCCAATTCCTATATCACTGCTGATTTCCAGTGTTTTGATGATGTTCTTTGTCATTATTGTCTCTATTCAGATGATTAACTGCTGAGCTTCAAAAGTCTGTTTTACAGTATTATTATTAAAATAAAAGTTTATTTTTAGCTTATAACAAAGCATTAAACATTAAAATATATTAAAATGCGGTGTAAGATTTTCAGTAACAAAAACAACGAACAATAACCACTGTTTAACCAATAGGAAACACTTTTGAAAATGTATTCCTAGGTGCATCAGAGAAAGTGCTCTGTAAATGTTATGCTCAATGTGTAAGCTTATTCTTCTTATCAGACATTTTTAAAATATCACAAACCTGAGTGAGTTCGAGGGCAGCATTTTCGCATGTTTCTCCTAACCAGAGGGCAGGGGAGGGGACTCTTCAATGTTCATGAACAATTTTGTGTATACACAGCAGCCGAGCCTTAACTATTGATTAATCACTTCAGGAGTAATGCGGGTCCTTGACAAACCAAAGCAAACATCTGCACTGTAAGAAGGCAGCACAGAGGCAGAGCCATAAACTCTTCCCATGAGCGCGCTGCCATTGTCGGCACACCTGCTTCCATCCAGCGGCATTTTGGGCAGGAATGAGAACTATCCCTAATATACTTAATCGGAGCAAGAGTCACTTCACAAGTGTGCGTACAATCACAAACTATTGGAATTATGAATTATGTGTGAGCGCACCTGTGGCGTAAAGATCTAGCAAAAGTGCAAGGTGTGTAACATGCTACAATTTGTCCCAGCTCTTTGAAGGCATGTACACATATTGCACTTTAAAATCTTATTCATGCTTGCTAAGGTTCTTGACTTTACCAGACCGCAAAGTAATTTTATTCAGAGTAGTGCCTTTGCACAATTCTTCAAAGCATAACCTCATTTTCTGTGATGGCAGAAGCAGGATTTTAGGAGAATAATAACCTCAGTATTTTATTCATGAATTATATATTGTCCTGAAAGATGCCTCACACTTCACACAGGAGAAGATCCTGCCACCTTCTCATTAGGTAGATTGTCAATTAGATTCCATTGACTTGTATTGAGAGAAAAGCATACATATATTGTACTAAAGTTGATGTATTTTAGCATTACGCTCCAATTGACTCTTTGCTAAAGTGAACTCTGGTCATTTGATATGGCAAATATTTTTGTTTATTTGCTGTGCTGCTTGCTGTTTTTGCATTAAACGCATTATAGACTCAAGGGCTTCCTAGTGCGTTTGCATTGATTTTTAACACTCATGGTTGACCGACCTCATTTAGAGATGGGGAAAGTGCCAGGATTCAACAGCAGGACCTCAGTCAGCTCTGCCATCTGAATCCCATGACTTGGGGGCCCATCCTTGCAAGGGCCACTGGGTTAGAGTGGCAAGAGCTCCACCCTACGTATGGTGAGCGTCCGCCCCTGTTTTTGCTTGCTTGGATTTGCAATGCACTGCTTTGAGGGTTTGTTTCTGAAAAATGAAAATGAATGCTGTGTTTGACTGTTTCAGCATTGTTGCCTTCCACTTTTCAAAATTTGAAAAACACTGGAGTTCTATAAATGAGCTCTCTTCCCAGATTATAGCAGAGTTATTGAGGATATCATGTGAAAGTATTTCTGAAAGAACATGGGCTATGAACCATATATGCATGAACCCGTTTTTGAAATTTCGACCCAGAAGCTGCATTTGCACAGAGAACAAAGATTAATCACTTCCACTGCTGATGTAGCTCATTTACTATGCACATGGAACATCTGTGTAGGAGCAGGACATCAAAGAGACAGAAATATAACTCTCCCTCTCCGGTGGTGTCATTGGCCAAGCACCTGGTCCCAACTTGTGATATGCTGTGTATATCATAATTAGAACAGCCTGTTCCAACTTGTAAAAAAAATCCATGCAAGTGAATATTCAGAAAAAGATGCCACTTTTCTATGTTCGAAATTACCATGCATGTAGTGAACACAAAAGTGACTTGTCTCCAGTTGATGTGCACCATACCACATCACATTAACAACCCCGATATACTTACAAATATAGGCCAAGATTTACTAAAGGTTGCATGGGTGCTTGAGGGATTCAACACAATCTAGCCTGTGGACCGTTATAGTGGTTAGTAACTTGATAATGTTTATTGAGCCTTACTGTGTTGCGCAAGCACCTGTGCAATACTTTGGCAAATAAGGCCTATATAAATCAATCGAATGTGTTATGTGTTGAGCTCATAGCACAGGTATAGCAATATGCTCTACTAGGAATATCAGTGCAATAGGAATTAAAAAAGAAAGACACGTCTTTTTTATGAAATGATATAAATCTAGACTTAGAAGTATAATTTGTATATATTTGCGGTTTGCACCTTAAAACCATTAGGAGCTATAAGTTGTGTTTTTTTCTTACATTGGCATGTCAGCATTAACCTATTGTTGAGTTCCCTCAAATGAATCACTGGAATACAATGGAGTGAAAAGCATGAAAGTTTATTCCATGAACAGGAAAGGGACATGACGTCTCGAGTACCACTGCTCTCAACTCGAATCCAACGACCACATCAAGTTTACATCACGCACAGAGACACATGGCTAATCAAATATAAACATTCCAAATACTTAAAGAGGCACTTATACAAATAAATAAAGGGACATTTTACAACATAACACACCTCTCCCTCACAACAATCACAAAAAATGGAAACTAATGTGTAGGAATGAAAACTAATATCAAACAAAATCCTGCAGATGCTTATACATGTAAGAAACCTTCGTTGCCTGGCAATTTATCAAAAACTGTTCTTCAGTATTAGGAACAACACTTTTTAATAAATTCTCACCCTGAATAATCAAACTGTCATTGGACATGTCAAACCTCAGCAATACCATCGCTATGCAAACAGAAAAAGTTACCCCAACAAGAATCAATCAAAAAAAGGGGATAAGAAATATATATATTTTTTATTATTTATACTATTTTGTCAAAATTCAAACAGATAACAAAAAACATTTTTTGAAAAACATTTCAATATATACAAGGTCCCACATTCACACATTCAAAACCATAATACAATCATACACATACACTCAAAAACACTCAAAAAGATATACAATTTATAATAAGGTCATAACTCAAAATGATTCACATTTGATAATATAAGATACAAGATAGGCATCAAACAATTAATAGTAGTTCATGTGTCATCTTATTATAGAAGGTGGAAATAAATGGAGGCACACAGTTCTCCAGCGCCAACGCGCGTTTCGGTGTCTAACCCAATGTGGGTCACACCTTCATCAGGGCGATCAGATCAGTTGTCTTGGTTGGAGTTGACTATGTTTTTAGTTACTCGTGTCTGCCACTTGTGTGTGGTTGGTGGAGTTCTCTTCACCCGTAACTTGGCGTTTCTGCTGAGTTTGTCCTCCCTTTCCTTCCTCTCTTTAAGCCCTGGCGTTTTTGTCCTGGTTGAGCTTCTGTGTCCTGTGGCGTGTTTTCTTTTGCACCTTTGTGGTTTGCTCCCCTGGTGTTCACGTTCATTTTCGGCCTGGCCAGCTGATTTGTTGGTGTCTCGGGGGTTGGTTGCGAGTGGTGTAGGAGTGTGTGGCTTGTTTGGTTTTGTGGGGAAAGGGAGTGGATGTGTGTATAGGTTGTCTTTATGCCGTTTGTTTGTAGGTACGTGGGTGGGCATTGAGGTTTTACAGTTGCTGTGCCTTTTGTTAACATTCATGCATATTACCATTTTCACCTCAGCTTCCTTGCTTTATTTTGGATGTTAACTTGTAACCCATAGTACTGTGTTTTCCTTACTGTTCATTCCTTTCTGGTTTGCCCTCAACCTTTCTCAGGTCTATGCAATGGTACCTTTCAGATTTTCGTAAATGTTACTTTCTTTGTGATGTGCTTTTCACTTGTATCATTGCATTGTGTTTTGTTTAATATGAGGAAAGGAGAAGTGTTGTACCTGCTGCTCATCCAGTGTGAATGTGGTATGGAATGTTGGTATGGATGATGCTTTGGAATGTTGGGTGAGTGGAGACTGTCAGTTGGGAGAATGGGCTGAGCGGCAGGAAGGCTGCTCCTGGTGGGGCTCTCTGTATCTTTAATCTTGAACTTACTATCATAATAAATACCATCTAAGTTTACCTGGAACTGGATCTTCCGTTTATTTACAACAGGCACCAAGGTATATTATGGGCTTTTTAGATGTTTAATTAGAATTCCTGCAAATATTACAAACAGTCATAAACAAATCCACATCCGTGTCCATGCCAGGCCACCAATATTATAACTATAGGTGGGGTTTCTTTTGTCAAGCGTCTTATAAGACTCAATATACAGAGATTCTTTGACTTGGTGTATTTCACCTTAGTCTTTATGATGCAAGCATGATGAATCCAAACCAACCAACTATTTTATAGGTATTAACTGGGGTGTTTTTTGAGTAGGTCTTGGAACTCCTTTTCTTCTTATTTCATTCACATGTGTTTGTTCTTCTCTGTTTATGTGAAGGGTTTTCCAGTCTGGAGACCCTAGAAAAACTTTTAAGCTCAGGTAAGTATACTGAACAGAATGTTTTATTCAGGACTATCGCTATCCTTAATATCATTGGTACTTTCTTTCTTGTCCTCCTTCTTTACCTTTAAATCATCCTGTTTTTTGTCTTCCTGCAATTATTCCAAATTTCTCTTCTCTTTTTAATGGCTGAATTTTAGAGGGATCTTTCCTGTCTCCTCTCTTCTCTTAATGAGCCATTCTATCTCAGTTGGAAAAAATGCAAAATATTCAAACTCGAGGTCCATTAAAGAAAGGAAAAAGATCTAGTTTTATGAGAGGATTCTTGCCCTTTGGATTATTCTTCATTTTCCTTTTAACTCACTTCTTAAACGGTTAAAAGAAAATGTGAGCAAGTTTCTAGAAATTAATTTCCTGCTTTCCCTGGCTTAACTTATCATTATCGGTCGGTGATGGAGGCACTCTCCTGACCCTGTGTCTGCCTATCTCCTACTTGAGCACTCATCTGTGCTAGCCATGCTACTGTGGGAGTGTGGCAGGACCAAGTGCCCGTCTGGAAGGATCCCTCTTCAGGAAGCACTTTGGTGTTTGTGGCACACTCCTGTTTCTCGACTGGAGTCCCGGGTTCAGTGGCTCCTTACAGGCACTGTTTCTTTCCTTCACTCGATGCTCTCCTTCGCATCTCCATTTTTGTAGCTTGTTGGTCTCTCTTTCTGCCCGCATCTCTTCTTCCTCCATTAGTGTCCTTCTCTTTTAAACTCCATCTGTTCTTCACTCTTGGGGAGGTGCTGTGGGAGGGGAAACAAGAAATCTTCCTTTGTTTCTGTGTTTGTCCCTTTTCTGCTTCAACTTTTTTACTGGTGCTGAAGGTGAGCCATTCATGGAGGGAAGTTCAGATAAGTCGTTATTGATTTTTACCCCCACTGGTCCCGTGCTACATAACCTTAATCTTTTTTTTAGTCCCAGTACATCCTGAATGTCCCTGGTGAGCCAGGCCAAATAGCTAGGTTCGTAATACCCTTGGTGGGACTAACATGCTAGCTCTGAGAAGAGAAATGTTCTCCAGACTTAATTGATCTTTGACTTTCAGAAATGGCAACAATCCACTCAGGAAACCATTCTTTCTAGAGCACCCATGAACAATGAAATCTCTAACCTTGGTCGAACACTCATCAATGCTATGGCACTCCTCCTATTCATGTTGCGTAATCACATTTAGGTTTTCTAAAACTCCATCATCATTGCCCTCTAAAGTATTGTCAATTGGACACCTTGACATTTTTCCTTTCAGGAATGTGTTTGACTTTGAAATTGAATTAATACATTTTGGATAACAGCCTAATTATTCAACTTGCATTACCCATGCCTTTGTCGCTTAAAAGATAAACCAAAGGCTTGTGTTCTGTAACCAAAATGAACTCTCAGCCCCACAAGTATGTCGCAAAATGCTTGACCGCTCATACACAAGCCAGTGCCTCCTTTAAAATAGTGCATCAATTGCATTCAGTACCTAAAAGACATCAGGAGGCATCTGCTACAGTACACTCTTTGCCATTACAACCTTTTTCCTTTTTTCTCTTTTCCCCTTTTTTTCTTTAATTAATTTCAATTGAGTTTTTCAAATGAATTCAACATCTACAACCTTTTCTCAAGACAGCTTATAGACCAACACCACTGATATCCACTGTCATGATTGAAAGGGAGTCATCTCTAAACACTGTGGGGCCGATTCACAGAACTAATCTGTGATAAAATCCTAAACTTACTACTTTTGGTATTCACAGAAGGCATTTAGTAGTAGTAAAGTTAGGACCCTAACTTTACTACTACTAAACTGAGATAAAATCCTAAACGTACTACTTTTGGTATTCACAGAAGGCATTTAGTAGTAGTAAAGTTAGGACTCCTAACTTTACTACTACTAATGCCTTTTGTGATTACCGAAAGTCGTAAAGTTAGGATTTTGTCTCAGTTTAGTAGTAGTAAAGTTAGGAGTCCTAACTTTACTACTACTAAATGCCTTCTGTGAATACCAAAAGTAGTAAGTTTAGGATTTTATCTCAGATTAGTTATGTGAATCAGCCCCAATGAGTGCTAGAACTTCTATAATCATGTTTTTCAACCTCTCAGAAAGCGAACTCTCTTAAGACCCCTGCCTGAATTTTACACCACTCCTCAGTAGACTCATCATGGGGTTGGCATACAGGGAGAAGTTGTCAACAAAATGATAATAATACCCACACAAACCAAGAAATGATCTGGCTTGGTCCTTATCTTTTGGAATAGGGCCATCTCTTATTGCTTCAGTCAGATCTTTTTTTAGGCTTAATGCCTTGGCCTGACAAATGATGCACCAGATAATCAACTTCATCCAACAAGAAATAACCTATATCTCTCTTAACAGTAACCACATGCATACTAAGAATGGTCAAAACTTTCTCTAGCACCTCATAATGTTCTTGAATGCAATTTGTGAAAATGGGTATGTCATTTTTATATGCCATCACCCCTTTTTCATTGCCAATCAGTTGAAACACTGAAGCAGCTGATGCTAGGCCAAATGGCATTCGCAAAAACCTTAGTGTTCTGAAAGGAGTGTTGAACGCAGTCAACAAATGCAATTAATCCGTCACTTCTACTTGAGGATAATTAGCTCTTAAGTCTAGGGTTGAAACTACCTTAGCATCCCCCAATTGAGCTAACATCCTCTATATCTTTGGTAAGGGAAAACAATCAACAAGAATATGCTTATTGAGGGGAGTGAGATCAACACATAGTCTCATATTTCCCAACTTCTTCTTTGCTACTACTATGGGAAAAATCCACTGAAACAAATCAATGGGTTCAGTAACTTTTTCCTCACGTAGGTTTGTTAATTAATCCTTCAGCTCACTGTTAATGGCAACACCCCGAACCTTGCATACAAGTGGAAGAGCATCATGTTTTAAGACAAGTTGGTGAGTAAAACCCTTACTGCTACCCATTCTGTCCCCAAATATTGCCTTGTGTTCCTCCATTAGTTCCTCTAATGTCCCAGCAGGTGTGGAAGTTGGCTCCACCAAAGAAATGGGTTAACCAGTACTTGGCTGTTGTACCATACCAAAAGATCATGGATCCTCCTGGCCAAAATATTGTAACCCCATGTGGCTACATATATTTCATATACTTCAGGGTATGCATCCCTCTGTCTTTATATCCTATCTGTTCCTGAAAGAACCCCATCATATCTATTGCATGTCCCCCGAAAGCCACTGTGCGAATGTCAAGACGTGACATGTTAGGGTATTGCTATTTCTCAAAATATAGTTTATCAGGGACGTTTGTGACAGACGAGCCCGAATCTATGGTGGCATTCAATTATATGTCACCCACCTTTATTTCACAAATGGAATCACACTTGTTGTTGATTCCCATCTGTAAATTAACCATTTTTGAGAGATAGACAAGATCATCCTGCTGCTAGTCTTACACACTTCACGCTTCCCTTCTAACTTCGAAATTTGTTGTTCATTAACTAGAACTACTTATGGGTGTTTTTGCACACCCAAGCAAAATGACCCATTTTTTTGCACTTCCTGCACATATACACAGGACAGGAAGTGTGACTCACAATGTGATTCTTGGATCAACACCTGTAACACATCCCTGAAACATTCCACCCGCCCTTCTCTAATCCCATGCTGTCACTAGTTATGTTGGGCAAGTTTTTCAACTTTGCATTCTCATAGCCACCATTATGTTTAAACTTTCGAAGTTGCTTTGAAGCCATGACTGCTCTTTCAGTCCCTCATGAGATTTTCAAAGTTTCCCCCAGCAAAGTATTTCTGCAGCAAAGCAAACTTTCTTGAGTCATTTTTGTTAAAGCAAATAACTAACAGTTGCTCTCTCAAATATTTGCCATCAAACTTGCACGTGAACACTAGAATTCTTAATTCCTGCTAAAAGTTATCAATCAATTCATGTTGCATTTGTTTTCTTGTGTAAAATCTATGTCTTTTCACAATTATGCTCGGGCCCTCCTTGAAATGATTTTCTAATCTTTTGATGGCTTCTGTGAACTTGTACCAAGCATCTAGAGGAAAAGCCTCCATCATAGGTAGGTGCTCTACTTTTCACAACCTGAGCAATTTCATAACATCGCTTTTTTCCTTGCAGAGTCAAAATAAGTAGCATCTATCACAACTAAATAACTGTTGAAAGTTCTAAACCACTGCCTCCATTTCAACCTAGGCATACCAGGCTGAATCAAAAAAGAAATGGGTACATTTGCATTCTGCATTCTTGAACAAACTTGCACTAATGGGTAGAAAACCCTACAACTGTGGTATGAAAGAATTTTAGTCATAGTTAAAAATGATTTCTAATTCAAATTTACATGTGCATGAAACAGGTGAGAAACCTAGAGAATGTATTATGAATGCACTCTGTCCAAATGTCCTGTAGCCAGCAATTTGTTTGAAAGCAAGCAAAAAAGCTCATCCAATCATGTGTGAGAAATCTACACCAATGAGAAGGCAGAAAAGAATAATTTTCAAAGGTATTTTTTTTTACCAATGAAATTTCAGGACACATTAGCACATTCAGCACGTAATCTCAGCCTTTTTCAGTAAGTCGAAGTCAAACAGCGCTTACAAATATGGAACATAATTCCCACGCATAGGACAACAGAAATTGGCCAAAGCAAATATTCCACTCATTGCCTAAACTGATGTGGCACCAAAGCTGGGAAGGAGCCAAAATGAAAGAACACCTAAAGCAAAAACTGAAAAGGGCAAGAGGCTAGTAGCTTGAGCCACCACCTAAGTTCATAGTCACCAGTAGCAGGAGGTTCACGCTGAGTGATGGATGCTTGAAATATCTCAAGCAGGCTGCTGTGTCCACGCTGCACGGTGCTCAAGCCTCCGCATTTCAGTCATTAGCAGTGGGAGGCTCCACAGTGTCCTCGTGGCAAGGTACTCGAGCTGCCGTGTTTCAGCCACCAGTAGGCTTTGCAGCTCGTGCGCTTGTTATTTGAAAAGTCCTGAAATCACTGGACCAGGTGTGTCTGCTTGAAGTAGGCTTCATTTTGGTATCTGGAGGTTTTATAGTGTGGAAATTGGCACTGCAAATGTCCCTTAATACCTACAAAGATAGGGCATGAAAGACTGCGAGACGACAACGTGGAGTCTTTTCTTGTAGTTTATTGGAAGAAGAGTTAAACAGTCCAGAGGGCCCAGGGAATGGCCAGCAACTGCCCAACAGGACAAACACAAACACTCTCAGAACAGGATGACATAGGTGGAAGAACCGTGACAATACAAGGTCCCAACCACTGTCATATAATATAAGGTACAATGGAAATACCAACAAAACATATAATACAAGGCACAGTAATAAAGTGAGGAAATATACACAACACCACAGGGCATTTTGAGTTTTTTACCACATTGGCAATGTCACTACCAAGTTATCACAAACATCCAGCACTTAAGGCTGCAGAATCCTTAGCTACCTGACAAAATCTTCATAGCATTCAGGGCTATCTGTACCCAAAAAACATGCTGACGCTGATTCTGTGAAGCATGAGTCATCATGTGTGCTTGCAGATGTCACAGTTTCACACCTAGAAACAGCCAGACAGACCTTTAATTATTCCACTAGACATTTATCCGGCTAGATCCCTTGAAAGCCCAGGGTTGCTCCTGGAGTCATGGCTACTTTCCCCTGCTCCCAGAGACACAAGGAGTTAAGGTAGAGAGGAACTTATATGAGAGGTAAAAGAGAAAGAGAACAGAATGAGTGGGCTTGCCTGTCTCTTTTTGGGTGCTTGCTTTCAAAACATAATTGCAAATTGGTCACGACTCTCAGGTTTGCTCCTCAGTTAGTAGAAAGTGAAACCTGCCGCAGCTCACATGAGGAAATATCTCACAATCGGGGGTTGAGCATATCAGAATTGAGAATAACATGCACCATGGAGGCACTATCCCAAATTTTAACGTGCTAAATTGGGACTAGGATAACAATTACACGCATACTAATGTGTGCGCCCCTTACAAATGCATATGAATGTGCTCACAATTTGCACCTGTATTTTGCAGGCCCACCGTAATCAGGCCCTCACTCTGTTTCAGCATCAAACAGATGGTATTTTGTCGCACGTTTCTTCAAAAAAATTAATTCCTGCACAACTTCTAATGCAGGGAACATTCAAAGCAATGCAGCATAACTCTTGGGAACTGTTTAAACCCTATTTTACCCAGGTAATATTAAGTAATTTCACCATTGTAGCATTACATATACGTCATTAAATTAAATCTAGCAAAAAGATCTGCCACATCCATTGTGTGAAAATAAATGGCCAAGTACTCCTTGACTGGTTACTTAAAAACAGACGTAGGCATTATAATGTCATTAAAGGTCATAGTTAAAGTCCCCTTATGAAGCTATTAGAAGCAAAATCTGGCATGTTCGCACTGCATAATTTCTTCAAGGGCTACCAAATTGTTTTACATAGTCGCCATGAAAAACGCATTAGAGCATGAACTAGCTCATACTACCAGTTCATTACTGCCCTCCTGCAACAGGTTTAGATAAGCATAAGACAAGTTCCGCCCAAACACTAGTAGGTCCAGATTTATAAAAGGATTGTGCTCTCCTCGCGTCCCACAAGGTGATGCAAGTGCAACGCAAACCTTAAGTCAGATTTACCAAGCCACGCAAAGCCCCCTTGCGTGGCCCTGCATGGCTTGGTAAATTTGGAATAATTCAAGGCAGTTCAAATCACTGCCTTGCATTACCATGCCCTGGGAAGGTGTTCCATGCATGGAGTGTGGGTGTTCCCACGCATGCACCCACGTTTTTTGGCGCATTCCCAGATTTACCAAGACTAGTAAATTTGGGAATGCATCAAAATTATATGCATACCAGATATAGGTGCAACGAGGATCAATATAGATTTATTTCTCCATGCTGTTTCCTCTTTCTAAGTGTGCTGCATTGTACAGCACATTTAGAAAGAGGAAAACTCCTCTAATGATTGTTTTTGTGCAGGAAGGTGTCAATTCCTGCACAAAAACAATCCTGCCTGCCACACAGGCACCCTTGCAACTTGGTGCAAGGGTGCCTGCCATGGCACTAGGCAGCACATAGTGCACCAGCGCAGGGAGAGAGCAGGAATGCACAATAACTTGGTAAATATGGAGCATTCCTGCCCTCTCCATTTGATGCAGTAAGTTGTCTTGCTGCATTGCGTTGAGTTACCTAAAGATAAAACTGGGCCTTAGTAGGAGTCAAGTTCTACAGACTAGGGCCAGGAATTACAAAGGTCTTGTATCAGGTTAGATGTTACTTTTTTAACGCAAACCCAACGCAAAACCTTTTTGGGGATTTACAAACTAACACAAATTGGTATTTGCATTGGTTTGTAAGGAAAAGCAACACAAAGCAATGTGAAGTTCTGCTTTGCATTAGTTAGCATCAAGGGGGTGTTACATGGGTAGTCCCTGGATGTTCCCATGCAACCACCCATGCTTTTTTACACAAAACCCTATCTACTAACATTAGTAGACAGGGCTTTGTACCAAAATATAACGGTGCTGGAAAGCGGGCGTTAAAAGGAGAAATGTTTTAATTTCTACTTTCTTTTCTGACTTTGCATGTGTGCTGCACTGTACAGCACACATACAAAGTAGGAAAAGTTTTAAAACTTGTCTAGTCAGTATTTTATACTTAGAAGGGTACGCTATGTACCCATGATATGAGGACCTTTTGGAATGTGGAAAACACAGGTTGCTCTGAAGGCAAACAGGCAATTGAACCCAATATAGGGGCGGATGTGTGGAAGGCTCATTTTGAGTCTCTCTATTTAAGGGTAGAGGATGAGGATAGTGTAATTGGTAACGAGTTCTCCCCTTGCCAGATAATTTGCTCTGAGGCTCCCGTTATCACCCTTAAGGAGATAGCTGATGCACTGAGCAAAGTAGCACCATCTAAAGCTCCAGGGCTAGATAAGATCCCCGGGGATCTCTTTCGTAGTGAACCTACTATCTGGGCCCCCTACTTGTGGACACTATTTAATGGCATCCTACAAGGAATGTCGATTCCCGCTACCTGGGCAGGGGCGGAAATGTTTCCAATCTATAAAAAGGGATCACCACTCCTTCCTTTAAATTATAGACCTATAAGCCTCATTGACGTCAGCCCAAAAATATTTGCCCGCGTGCTGTTGGGGCGACTTCAGAGCTGGATGGAGGAGCACAATGTCCTTAGCCCTTTCCAAGCTGGGTTTAGACCGAAGATGTCCACAACAGATCAAATTTTTAGGTTACAACTTTTACACTGGAAAACAGTGTGCATAGAGGGTGGCAGTCTCTATTTAATATTTGTGGACCTAAAATCCGTGTTTGACCTGGTGCTGAGGGACAAACTGTGGGCTATTTTAATGGACTTGAGGGCTCCAGCTTATCTTTGCCACCTGCTGAAACGACTTCATGAAGGCAATTTTGCCCAAATCAGGTTTGGCAAACATGGAGACCTCACTGCTCCCATACCTGTAGACAGAGGTGTACATCAAGGCTGTGTCCTGGCCCGACCCTTTTCTATCTTTTCATAAATGGACTAGTTGAGGCTTTGATTGCAGGGAAGGACATTGATGCCCCCAAGTTGGCGAGCTGCAAAGTACCTGCCATGATGTTCGCAGATAACACCCTCTTGCTCTCAAAAACACCTATGGGCATTAAGAGGGCCCTAGACAACTTTTATGTTTTTTGTGAGAACAGGGGCTGGAGATTAATTTACAGAAAACCAAATATATGGTGTTTGATGCAGGTA
Organism: Calotriton arnoldi; assembly: GCA_963921515.1. Taxonomy (NCBI): domain Eukaryota; kingdom Metazoa; phylum Chordata; class Amphibia; order Caudata; family Salamandridae; genus Calotriton; species Calotriton arnoldi. Next base: position 60,879 of record CAWUFW010019411.1, read on the forward strand.
ATAACACTCAGCCAAATCCTCACTTAGAAGGCAGACCTCTTGAGGGGGTGTCCGTTTTTGAATACCTTGGAATTACCCTTACAGAAAAAATGGACTGGGGGGCTCAAATTAAGAAAACTAGCCTAAAACTGGCCCAGACAACGGGGGGCCTGACAAAGGTATACAGGAATTGCATCCTTAAATCTGTTGGCCCTGTGGTGGAAATATACAAAGCACAAGCTGGGGGTGCTGCCCTATATGGGGCTGAAATCTGGGGTCACTGTCCTTCTGGGACTATAGCAAAAATTGAGAATTCCTTTGCCAGACAGTTATTTGGCCTTCCCCTAGCTCCCCCCTTACACCGCTCCGTCTGGATCTTGGGATTAGACCAATTGCAGACGAAGCCGCCCATAGACCCCTTTTATTTTGGTGACATCTGTGGGGCACCCCAGAACTGGCTGTATATAGAGAAGAGTTGAGCGAGGTGTTGAGTTTACAGGGTGCGAGTAAACTACCTTGGTTGGCTTTCATTAAGGACACATTTGCGGCCATGGGAAGGGGCAATCTGTGGTACAATGCAGAAGAAACCTGTCCCACAATATCTAGGAAGTACTTGATAGGGAGCTACAGGGAGCATACATTTGCCAGGCTTCAGGGGAGCTCTATGTATGGCTAACTGACTACAGTGTTTTTAGAAATAAAAGATCAGTACAGACTAGAATCTGTTTGGATGATATCCATCCGGCCCTTGCAAAGAAGTTATATCTGCAGTTCAGGCATGGGGTACTACCGTTGCGTGCTTTTACAAACAAATGGGCGGGCTCACCCAATTTGGGTTGTCCGGCCTGTAGCAATGCTGCGGAGACGGAATATCACGTAATATTTTTCTGTCAAGGCTATAAGAAAGCGAGACACCGATGGCTAATTCAGCTACGTAGAAACTTGGGAACTAAGCACTGGGCAGAGGTTTTTAGGTTACTGAAATATGACACCCACATGCCTATTGTGTTCTCAATATCACGTTTTTTATTCTCCGTGTGTTGGGTACGCAGAGCTCTCCCGAAGATTAGCCCATAGGTTTTGGTTGACCATCCTATCATATTTTTTTATTGGATCAGGTATATTTTTAACTTGTATAAAATTATTTTATGATTCTCAAACAAGTATTTTTTAACTATAACATGTTGTATACCTGTTTTGTTTTGTACATTTTATATCTGTGCAAACCTTTTAATGTGACCAGGAAATGACGGCCTTGATGTTAGCAACGTGAACCCTGGCTCCTGGAAAAGGGCTCATGTTTATGCAGTTTGCGCACATGAAAAGATGTTGTAAGGCACGTGCACTTTTTTTTTGTAGGCAATTACAATGGAGGGATATGGGACTCGTGTCCGCGCCTATTTGAACTGCCTTGTGCTCATTTCATCTTGTTATTGCCTTTGTATTGCCCATGTATTGCACACGCACTTTAATGAAACTTGCACTCATAGGCCAATCCCAGGTCTTCGGAGGTGGGCATGTGAGATTATAGAGTGTTTTATGGAATATTAATGTGATGTTCAAGCACTATTGTGAGCAATTCCGCCCCTCATTCATATCAACAAATTTCCATATCTTTTTTCTTTTAAAATTCAATTTAATGTAATGTATTGTATTTCTACTTGTGCTTTTATGGTCAAATGACCGAAAAACAGATTTTTAGACGATGATGACAAAACCTATGCTAGACTCATGCACATACCCTGGCATAATGGTGCAAAGGTGTGTGTGTGTGTGTGTGTGGTGCTCGGCAAAATTCTGCATCAGCGATAGGGAGAGGGGAGGAGAGTGCCATATCTCTGTGGATATGGCACTCTACTGCTTTCTCGCTGTCCCGCAAAGCAGCACAATACCTTTGGGTGCTGTGCTGTGTTGCATGACACCTTTGCAAATCTGGGCCAAAGTGTGTTACAAAAGTCCCCGGGGCACCAAAGATATACTATGGAATTCTTTTTGCATTACATACTAGGCTCGGAGGAAGTAAAGAACACCCAGCATATTTGTGTTTACATCACATGAATCTCTTCATTGTTGACCCTTCTTACTTTGACTTCTGACAAGGACGATGGATGATATAATCAGGGATGTCATCAGTGATGTCATTTGAGATGTCCTCAGTGATGTCATTAGTGATGTCACTGACCATGTCATGAGTAATGTAATATGTGAGGTCATAAGCAGTGCATTGTGAGGGTGAAAGCTATAGTTAGCTTAGGTAACTATAACTGCTGAATCTCCATGGTTTAGTGTGTGTAAAATCTGAGCTTAGTTATAAAAAGTTTTTAGTGATTTTCTAAGGTTTTTAAACTCTATTTCATAACTGTAACGTCTCTGTAACCTTTGGTTTTTCAGTGAATTTCTATGTTTTTTCTATGTTTTTTTAATGCTATTTCCTAACTATATTGACCCTGTAACCTTTGGTTTTTTAGTGAATTTCCCCATTTTATTTATGTACATTGTACTATGATTTGACTCATGAGTTCAATTTACTAATATATGTTTTCACAAGTTTATAAATACATTTTATTCACACATTCATTCTTATTATATATTCTAAAACTAAAGGTAAAAATTAAGGTAAGGTAACTTATCTAGTCTTTCTATCAATGCATACACCATTTGCTGCTATGGGTGTGTGAGTGTGTGTGTAAGTGGCTGTGTGGGTCTGTGAGTGTATGTGTAAGTGGATGTATGGGTGTGTATGTGGCTGTGAGACTGGCTGTATGGCTGTGTGAGTGAGTGTAAGCATGTGTGTTAGTGTGTGGTAGGTGTGTAAGTTGCTGTGTAGGTTTGTGAGTAGGTGTGTGACTGACTGTATAAGTGTGTACATGGTGTGTGAGTGGGTTTGTGAGTGCTTGTGTGGGTCTGTGAGTGGAGTGTGTGACTGCTTCATTGGCTCTGTAAGAGGGTAAGGGAGGAACTGTATGAGTGTGTAAATTGGAGTGTGAGTGGGTTATGGGTCTCTGACTGGATGTGTGAGAGGCTATGTGGGTGTCTGAATGAGTATGTGAGTGGCTTTCTGGGTCTGTCCCAATTCACAAAATGGTGAGCATAGCTTTTCTCCCAGGTTGCAGCCAGCCAATCATGGCATTGCTATTGGCGCGTGGATCCATGGAGCCACAGTTGTAGAGCCACGTTTCTGGATATACATAAATCTTTTTTCTTTAATATTGCCAAAACTACTGAAGAGATTTACACCAAATTACAAAAAGTACTCTTTCTGGACCAAGATCTAGCTTTCTGCCAAATGTGATGTAATTCCATTCATCGGTTCGGGCTGTAGTCGTGTCTAAAATCTCTATGGGAAATTGCCTGGGGAAAATGTGTTTTGGGACCCCCTTTTGTTTCAGCCCAGCTTGATGGATCACCCTTAAACTTTCCAGACAGCAGCTGAAGTGAGTGGTAAACTAGTTTTGAAAAATGAAGATTCGTCAAACAGCACCAAAGTTATTAGCAAAGCAAAAAACGCTATTCCTATGGAAACTAGGCCCTAACTATATTACAGGCGACCGCCAGGAGGTTTTGTATTTATATATATATATATATATATATATATATATATATATATATATATATATATATATATACACACACACACACACACATACATAAGATCGGGAGGGTTGCGGATCCTCTGCGTCCCTAGATATACAACTGGAGATTTCTTTGAATTTCTCCGCAACTGCTGAACATATTTATACCAAATCACAAAAAGGGTGTTTTCTGGGCCAACAGCTACATTTCTGCCAAATTTGGTGTAATTCCGTTTGGCAGTTCAGGCTGTAGCATGTCTAAAGTTCCTGTGGAAATTAACATAGGGGAAACACATTTTGGGACCTCCCCTTTTTCTCTGCCCCCACTTTACGGATCACCCCGAAACTTTCAAGACAGCAGCTGAATTGAGCATCAAAGAAGTTTTGAAAATTTAATGACGATTCGTCAAGTGACGCCAAAGTTATTGGCAAAACAAAAAATGCTCTTCCTATGGAAACTACATCCTAGCTAATCCTAACTATAACTACCTACTGGTGGTCGCCCGCGTGGCACCACCCGCAACCCTGAGGACTATCAGCTACCCAAGGCTAAAATGAAATTAGTGCGGGCCCGTGGGACACCCCTGCAGCCCCATGGACTGCACCTCCCCGGGGCATTCTTTACAATTAAAGACGGGGGCCACGAGACCCCTGCAGCCCTGGGGACCACCATCTCTGTGTAGTGCAAAAGAGGGGGGCTGCGCAACCCCACACCTGGAGCCATAAATGGCCCTGAGGACCGCCACCCTCCACGGCCGGCTCCTGCTATGTCCCAGGGTGCCCACCCCAGGGACATAGTTGTATACTGTGGCTTGGCTAGAGCTTTAGCGCTCCCACCAAGCCATAGAAAACTGTGCTTCTCTTTGAGCCAGTGATAGTATTTTGCTCTCACTTGTTCAAAGTGGAGCACAATTGCTTTGACAGCGAGGGAGGGAGCTGCTAGTTCCGCAGCTCTCTCTCTGTCAAAGCAATACTGGCTCCTGCAGGAGGCGGGTAGCCTGCAGGGACCACGGGGCCTTGAGGCTCTCCTCATGGACCCCAACAGAGTGGGTGTCCTGGGTGGGACCAGGACACCCCCAATTGAGGCCGGGCCCTGGGGGATGCGAAAACTGCTCCAATATAGACGCCGCTTAGTTTCTCACTGATCTGTCTTCCTTAGGTTGAAAAAGACTAACACTGGATCTACCAACTCGGCAGGCCATACACTTTATATTATTCTGACCAATTCTCCCCGTATATATATTGAAACTCCCGTACAGTGAAATAGTTTGATCACTCCGTGATTAATTTTCATATTTTGGATATGCATGCTGTTCCTACTTGTAATAAACCTATACAAAGTTATAGGAGACAATGGCACACAATTACCCAAGATACTTTCATGCAGGAATTCAAGGCCCCTATATTTGTAGAGTCAAGTGATATCAATTCTAAATTAGAACTATAAAAATGGCTTTAGATACCATCGCCCCTCGAAAACGTCATCATAAAGTCTCTCTAAGACAACACATGGCCTGGTGTGCACCCAAACTACGTCAGGAGAAGACAAGTTGTAGAAAACTTGAGAGACTATGGCATCAGTCAAATACAGTGGACAAGAAGGAATCCTTCAAAAATGCTTTAGCTCTCTACCACAAGAATATAAAGAAAGTCCGGAAAGCTCACATAGCGGTTCAATTGAACCAGGCTGGTAACTCGACCAAAGAACTTTACAAAGTCCTTAAGTCCTTTACCAGTCCCTCCACCTGTGCCACTACTAGTTCCCCTTCACAAACACTATGCAACAATATTGCTGATCATCTCAAAGAAAAAATCAATAAAATATATGATAATCTGTCTACTGTCTCAGTTAGCTCGGACATTCCGAATATCACTACCACTCCCATGCTATCTTGTACAGGGAATGTCCCTCGCTTAGTAAATGTTATCCCCATCCAGCTGCATACCGTGACAGAGATGTTAAAGGGGCTGAATCAGGATCACCTCTTGATATTCTACCAGCAAAGATCTTTGCATTACTAACTGCGCAACTAGCCCCTTCCATCTGTACAAAATTAAATTCATCTATGAACGAAGGAATCCTGCCAAGGGCTTGAAAAATGGCACAAGTTTTTCCGATTTGTAAAAAGGCAGGTCTTCCCTCATCATATCTATCAAACTATCATCCTATTTCTCTCCTTCCGTTAATGAGTAAGCTCCTAGAAGGGTTTATAAACAAAATACTCATGGAATATGTAGAGCCCTGAGGCTGTCTAGATTTCTCTCAGTCCGGTTTTAGACCCAGGCACAATAAAGATTCTGCACTGATTGCAGTCACAGACTATATTAGGATTTCTATGGATAATAATCAGGCTGTACTATTGGTGCTCTTGGATCTATTGGCGGCGTTTGACACTGTGTCGCACCATAGATTAGTTCACAGACTTGGGGAAATCGGAATTGGGGGGCGTGCCCTACAATGGTACTCCAGTTTTTTAAGTCAACTCGCAGACTATTAATTTAGGTCCCTTTCGCTCACGTATTATTGAGCTCACCAAGGGAGTGCTGCAGAGTTCTTGCCTCAGCCCCACTTTGTTCAATATGTATTTAGCTCCCCTGGCCAAGATTGTTGGAGAATTTGGGTTCACCCCTTTCTCTTACGCAGACCACACCCAAATTCTTCTGTCTTTTGACAACAAAGATACTACTTCTAAACTTCGTTTCTTGGCAGGCATCAAAGCGGTTTCAGGCTGGATGGCTGAAAACTTTCTCCTGTTGAATGCCGACAAAAAGAGATCGTGCTCTTTGGAATTGCCCAAAAGCTCTGGACTGCAGAATGGTGGCCTTCAAACTTAGGCATAGCTCCAGCACCCAAGGCATTGGTAAAAAATGTAGGCATCAGATTGGATCAGTCCCTTTCTATGAGGGATCAAGTAAGAGCTACCACCGGTACCTGTTTCCACATGCTGAGTCTCTTGCCTAGTGTATTCCAATTCCTCCCTCTCGAGGTATGTAAAACTTTGATTCAGGTGCTAGCGATTAGCTGCCTAGACTACTGCAATGCTCTTTTGGCTGCAACAAATGAAGCTTTATTGAATAAACTGCAAGTGGTTCAAAACACTGCAGCCCGCCTGGTACAGAATATGCCATCCAGAACCAATGCGTCGCCTCTTTTGCGACAGCTACACTGGCTACCCATTAGACAGAGAATTAAGTTCAAGATATGCTGTATTGTACACAAGGTGCTCAATGGTAAAGAACCCAATTACTTAACAGATAAACTTCTCCATTATTGGCCAAGCAGATCCCTATGGTAAGGGGACAAATCCCTCTAATATTATCCCTCGTTTTGAGAAGTCTCCTTCTGGGAGCAAATCCTTTTCCCATCTAGCGCCCTTATATTGGAATCATCTGCCTCTTGGCCTCCGTAAATGCAACATAGCCACACGCTAACCCATACAGCTACTCACACACCCACCTATTCACCTACACAGTCACTCACACACCCACTTACTCACCCATACAGTCTCTCAACACAACCGATCACTCACCCCTACAAGCACTCATACATTCACTCAGACACCCACACAACCACTTAGGTACCCATTCACACATCTATACAAGCACTCACACATCCGCTCACTCACCCATACAGCCATTCACACAGACACTTACTCTCCAATGCAGCCACTCCCTCTACTCACTTAACCAAATACCTACTCAAACAGCCACTCACTCAGACATACAGCCACTTACACACAGAGTCATTCACTCATACAGCCATTGAGACACCCACTCTCTCACCCATACTGTCACTTTACACCCACTTACCTACCCATAGAGCCACTCACACCGCCACTCACTCACCCATACAGCCACTCACACACCCACTCACTCAGCAATACCTCCACTCACACAGCATCTCATTCACCCACACAATTATTCACACACCAACTTATACACCCATACAGACACTTACACACCCATACACCCAAGGATACATACAGTCACACAGCTACTCACTTAATATATGCTACAAGTAGTATCACTCAGTAGGTAGTGCACCTAGTATACTAATATATATATATATATATATATATATATATATATATATATATATAGATAGATAGATAGATAGATAGATAGATACATTGATAGTTAAAAAGGCATTATACGTATCTGTGAAATACTTATATTTGCATTGTAAAGGAATGCGTGGTAAAGGCATATGCCTGGTAAAAATTTGCGATGTAAAGGCATGTAGGGTAAAGGTATATGTGTGGTAATGGATGCATGGTAAAGGCATGGAGAGTAATGGCATGCATGGCTCCATCATACATCAGGCTCACCCAGCATCAAATCTCTTGCATGTGCATTAATACTAAGGGGCATATTATGTAGAAGTCTTGCAGCGCAGCAAGTCACCTTGCTGTGCTGCATGACAGGGAAAGGGCAGGAATGCACTGAATTTAACATAATATGGTGCATTCCTGCCTTTTTCCTGTGCTGGTACACAATGTGCTGCCTAGTGCCAGTGCAGGCACACTTGCACCATGCAGAATGCAGCACACATAGAAAGAGGAAAGAATGAGGAGAAATAAACATATTTCTCCTCGTTATGCCTCCCCTTGGAAGGCGCAGCATTTTGGCACATTCCCAGATCTACCAGTAATGGTAAATCTGGGAATGTGCCAAATCTATGGGAACACTCACACACCACCCATGGAATGCATCCCTGGGGCAGAGTAGCCCAATGCAGTGATTTGTACTGTATTGCTTTACTCTGGATTTAGCAAGCCACTCAGGGCCATTGTACATCATTTTATACTCACAGTATGGTTAATGATATGATCATGTCCAGTAACTAGATTGATAATATTCACTATTCGAGATTGAGCGCTAACACATTATTCTACCGTACATACACGGCCGGTATGACTTAGGGCATTCTCCATGATTTACAGTTATCACCATATCAATTTGACACTCTAGCCCAGCCTAATACTCAACTACTATGTTGATTGGTGTTTAGGTTATCACACACATAAGTTGGTTAATGATGGGTAATGATATGAGCATGTACTGGAACTAGATTGATAATATTCGATATTCGCGATTGAGCGCTACTACATTATTCTACCATGCATACAAGGTCGGTATGACCTTAGACACTTTCCAGGATTTACAGTTATTACTATATCAATTTGACACTCTAGCCTAGCCTACTACTCCAATACTATGTTGGTTGGTGATTAGGTTATTGCATTTATAAGCATACACATATTGTGTCTATGCTTGGTTACCTCGGGTTCATCACTACCAACACTGAGCTAAAGAGAGGCGAAGAGGTACCATCATGTGATGTAGCATTTTTGTTTAGCAATATTTTAGTGTTCATAGAAAGTTCTTATATGCACAATACGTCCACGATTCTGTGTGATGTTACCTAGCCATGGCGCAACATTGCTTGACTATTAGTAAGTCAGTGCACTATTATATGAGGTGGTGAGCAGCTTATACACAGCGTTTGTACTTGCGCGCTGCGGCAGCAGGCATTCCTCAGCCAGGTTGCCATGACAACGGCTAACATGGGGACTGATGGCTTCCGCGTCATCAACCAGCTAGCTGGTTACATGCTGGGTTGGACGTGCACACTTACGCAGTGGCCACCCTTCTTAACCCTGTTCTTCACAGGCCCGTGTCTCCCCAAGCAGACTTGAGTCGAGCAGTGGGGACAGACGGATGCGGACGCACTGTCTTTTGAAGGTAATTTAGGTGGCATTTTTTTAAGCTGGTATTTACGTTCGCGATTTATTATTATTTTGGCCTAACCACAGGGATTTTTCCCTTTTGTGTCCCCCGTAGAAATATTACGAGGACGCTTGTAGCACTTTCGGCTAATTTTTCCTATCGTCTCTAGGTAGACAGGAATTCAAGGGGTGGCGATTCCAAGTCACACGGAGTACTAGCAAAATAAGGTGCAAATGTTCCAAGATATAATAACTTGTATAACCATACAATGTGCTGGGTATGTAGATCTAATGCTGGGTCCTCTATATATATTTTTCTGTTTTCCCAGTTACCCTCAGATAAGGCCACGCAGGAAAGTTTACCTGCTTTGGATTTTACAGGTAGGGACTATATAATTGTGGGAGCAATATACAGACTCGCTGGTTTCGATGATCTTACTTCTGGTCAACACTGTTTCCTATATAGGTACATATGGAGGATTTCCTGAAACCATAAGGAACCCTCCACTACTTTTTAGCCACCCCAAGGCCCATATACACAGGTGAGAGGTGGAGGAGAATCCCTCCTTTTTTTCACCTTGTTAAAACTAGGTATAATATGATATCCTTTCTTTATACCTTGTTTCTTTGCCATACAGGCTACTCTGAAATTAATTCATAGTCCTGAAGAAGACCCTGGGTGATGTTTTACATTTGCACTCTTTGAATAGGGGTCAAAACGTCGACGTGCAAATCAGGTATTCCGTACTAGTACTTCACATATCGGTGCTAAATAATAATTCTATATGTGTTAATACATATGCTAAGTCTTTGCGGATGCTGAATTAAGTGTTTACTTCTTTGTGTATTGTGAATGTTAACGTTTGGATTGTGTTTAATGTAATTATATGCATATATTTATCTATCTAATGGTATTAGTTGTTGAACTGTCTTGTGTTTTTACATATTTATATATGTAGTGTTTTACACAATATATTTGGCTGTAAATATATCAATCACATTTTGAGTCTATAACATCAGTCTTATTATTTCTTGTGTTTGAATGGTATTCAATGTTGACTGTATACCATTGATCGGTTTTCCTAGTGGTCAGGACAAACAAAAAGTTCTAAAGCAATTCTACCTTTCGCGACAGAACAACCATTAGTATATACTGTTCTAGTTCCCCAGGTTCTGTGAGATACTGGGCAACCCCATTAATCTTTAATGGTCCTTGCCAAGCAAGAATAGGGTACAAGGATTCTGCACATTGCAGTAGGCCATGTGCATTGAGGCCATGCCAACAAGTCATGCTCAGCGAGTACGGGACCCTGGATTCTGGAAAAATGGAGCAGTCAAAGGCCACGCCGGAATTCCAGTAGCAGTTGAACATAGCTGCACACTATGCCCATGTGATGGAGTGGTAGTACAGAAAACCTTTGCCATGTGTTGGAAATTGGGTTGTTGGTTGACTAGGGTGAATACACAAAGCCCAGCTGTCACCCAACCAAGACATGCAATCAGCGACAGGCTGCAGGCACACAGGGCTAAGAGCAGAAAAATGCCAATGTTCCAAAAGAGGCATTTTCAAATTGTAATGATAAATTCGACTTTGCCATTAGAGAGGACTTATCATTACAATTTCATAAATACCAAACATAATAGATACACCTCCTCTCAGCTTATTAAATATAACAAGGAATCCCCAATGTTATCCTATGGGAGGGTAGGCCTCATATTAGTAAAACATGAATTTGGGAGTTTTTCACTACCAGGACATGTAAAACTTATGAGTCCATTCCAAACCCTTTAATTTCACAGCACCCTGCCCTATGGGCTACCTAGGGCCTACCGTAGGGGTGACTTATATGCATTAAAAAGGGCGGTTTAGGACTTGGCAAGGGGGTTTAAATGCCAAGTCAACATGGCAGTGTGGGTGTAATAGCAGGCCTGGGGCATGTTTTAGAGAACTCCCTAAGTGGGTGGCACAGTAAGTGCTGCAGGCCCACTAGTTTCATAAACACACGATACCTGACCTGTTATTCAATACTGCTGTTTAAACCTTAAACAGACTGAGACCTTTATCTGATTCGATTGGTCTTTCATAATTTAATTACTTTTTTGAAAAAACATTTTCTTTCTTAATGAGACATTGTTAAGACATGCCTTTCCAAAAGACACACTACATCAATGAAGATTCTTTCTTGTGTCCATACTGTGTTCAGTGTTTAATATAAAACATGCATTATAAACAAAATACAAACCGAATTAAATCATAACAAACTAAATTAAATCATAGTGTACCAGTCAAGATAGTTTATACCACAACAGCCAATTGAGTAACGATGAATACACAATTTCTCACAAAGACTACAAAGGCTGTTGGACTACTGGGTATTCATTTAGAAGTCTAGCGGGCATACATCATTTACAGTACAGTGCTCAACATAGATAATTCTCATTCAATTATCCCAGTAGGGGGTAAACGCAGACGAGTTTCGAGTCCCTATACAATTTTCAGGGTTTACTTCAGGGCTTGAGACTGGATAACATCTGGAAATATACAAATTCCAGAAACATTTCATTAGAATTACACAACTCTCTCTCAATGATATTTATACAACATTCTGACTCTCAATAATGAGAAGGGGTACCTGAATTTCGAATCTGTGAAGTCAAGTCTTCTTTATAAAAAAGGGAGGACATTTAGTAGTTTTGCTGTTCTGATTGAGAACAAAAAGATTTTGTGCTGTAATTTTATAAGAAGGTATTTACACTTTTGAATGCTTCGTATTGCATCAAAGGGTGTTAATTCATGCACAATGGAGGAGGTTGCACTTACATTCTATAAGTTCAGAAGGAGTGACTCAGGTCTTTGCCTCTTTCAAATAAGCCTATCGGGTTTTCTCCCAACCGTCAATGTGTTTTGAAAGTTCTGTGTACGGACAAAAGGCGTTTATTTAAAAGTTGCACCTTTTTGTTAAATATTCTCATGCAGAAATGCGCGGCATCGATTAGTAATGTGTTCATCCGCTTGTTTTACAGCGCGGTTGAACAAAGTGAAGATTAACCCTGACCGTAGAATGGCAACATTGTTTCATTCAAAGTGCCGTTTTTAAACAAACAGTAACGGCGTACAGCTTTGTTTACCCCTCCTCATGTAAGTGCTCGATGCCGCGCATTTCTGCATAAGAATATTTAACAAAAAGGTGCAACTTTTAAATAAACGCCTTTTGTCCATACACAGAACTTTGTCAAGGGAGACACACTCTGTCTGTGCCACACAAGAGTCTGCCTTGGACAGGTCCCCAGCCTTCTGTCCCTGTGGCAAGGCATGGAGCCCCCCTGGTCCACTAGTCCTCCCACTTTAGACTGTTTCCACCTCCTGTCACTCCATCTGGGCCTCTGCACCTTCCGCTGTGGAGTGGTACGGCCAGAAAAGAGAACTGTTAGTGTGCCAGTGGGGGCCACCTCAACCGGCTCTTCTGACACTGTGGAGCTCTCATCAGTAGAGCTTCTCTTAGTTCAGACCTGGCCCCCCTGCTTGTGCCCCAACTGAGAGCAATCCAAGCACTGAGGCTGGAAATAGGGCACCCTGGGTCTCCGTCCACCATAACCTTCCCTCCTATTCTTCGAAGGGATATTGAACCCTTTTCCCGCACACTATACTGGGACCTGTCTGGGTCACTACGTATCTCCCCCTTACCCTGATGGGGGGATCCCGAGCCACCCTCTGTAGAATCACTCCCCAATGCCTTCCCAGACACTCTGGTACTCTCCCAGAGGTCTGCCTCCTTTGCAAGCTCCCTGGGGTCAATGAACTTGCAATCAACCAGGTGTTGCCATAGCTCTGGAAAACAGCGACAGAATATGTGCTCTCTAGCAATCAAACTGTACAGCCCCTCAAAAGTGTTTATCTAACTACCCTTCACCCAACCATCCAGTGCTTTGCAGCAGTACCTCTCAAAATTCCCCCAGAGGTGGTGAGCCAGTTTCTGACTGCCTCTGAATCTCAACCTGCATTCTTCTGGAGTGAATCCACATCTCCTGACAAGGGTCTCCTTCGTGGTGGGATACCTCAGCCTGTCCCCCTTCTCTAGGGCCATTAGGACTTCTCTGCCATTACTATGCATATACCTCCATATGCCAGCTCCCCAGTCCTCCTCAGGGATCTTGTGCACCTCTAGAGTAATTTCATATGCCTCAAACCACAGTCTGTGTCATCCCCCCAAATGAAGTCAGGCCCCAAGTCCATGGGTGTATGGATCCTTCCTCTGCCACTGGACACTGTAATTTCACTACCACCATTCCTCTTAGACTCTACCAGCTATTTGGCTTTCAGGTCCAGTGCTATCAGATGCAGTTCATGAGCCAGCAAGATATTTTTCTCTTCTAAGGCTCTCTCAGCCTCAGCTGCCTCCATGGCAGGTTTTTCTCTGGCTAAGGCCCTCCCAGCCTCATTTCTTCCCCAGGGGCTTTGTCAGCCTCAGCTCTTCTCTCCTCTGCTGCCAGATGGGGCAGCTGCAGCCTCAGGTCAGTCTCAACCTGTCTGTCCTTTAACTCCTCAAGAGTCAGAGTTTGGGAAGAGACACTGCTTCCTACATTGGATCCAGCAGGGGACTCCCTCTCTGTCGGCTCCCCTTTCTCCTTTGAAGCCTTTGCTAATTAATTCTTTTATCCTCTTCCCCCTTCTCAGGGCCACTGCCCTCGTGGGACTCTGGTGGTGAGTCAAAGTATAACCAGGGCTCTGCTTTCTCTAGTCCTAGAGCTGCCAAGTGGTCGTTTTTCTCAGACTCATCCCTAGAGCCATCACCCTCCTGGTCATCTGTTGAAACCTTTCCCCAGCATGCCTCCTCAAAAGCATACAGGGCTGCCTGAAGATCCTGCTTTGTGGACCTCCTATTCACAGACAGACCCTCTCTTTGCAGAAATCCTTGAGCTCCTTCATATTGTAAATTGATAGGTAGCTTAGATCCATGGTTATTCTCATTCTAGCAAGGTATCACTGGTGCAACAATAAAAAGAGTCCCAAGTTGATGAACGTGAAGCAGGAGTCAAATTTAGAAAAATGACCAAATAATTGAAAAAAGGAGAATTTTAAAAAATTGTACCATTCTTAGGTATGGAATGATAGTGGACACCCAGTTACTGTATGGCACTGCAAGATCACAAGTCCTATCCCACTTCTGCCACCAATGTAAAAAAAATTGGGTTGCTGGTTGATAGGGTGAATACACAAAGCCCAGCTGTCACCCAAACCAGACATGCAATCAGAGACATGCTGCAGGCACACAGAATTAAGAGCAGGAAAATGCCAACATTCTAAAAGTGTCAGGTAACGGTGCCTACAAGGGATTTCCGAGTCAACAGCTTGTTATGTTATGTTATGTTATAATTATTTATAAAGCACACAAATACCAACAAAGGTGTCTCGGCGCTAGCTACTCCTGAAACAGAACAAGATGAAAGAAGACAATTTAAAAAGACCTAGTTATTAAAAAGCCAAGTTTTTAATTTTTTCCTAAACATAAAAAGTGAAGGCAAATCTATAATCTGACAGGGATGAGAATTCCAAAGCTTAGCAGTAGCCACCACAAAGCTTCTGTCACCCCAGTTAGATCTATAGGTTCTGGGGACAACCAATAGATTTGCGCCGGCCGAGCGCAGTGACCTATTTGGGGTGTAAATCTTTAATGATTTCTTCAAGAATTCTGGTCCTATATTATGTGTGGCTTTATAGGCAATGCACAGTGCCTTAAATTTTATTCTG
Organism: Calotriton arnoldi; assembly: GCA_963921515.1. Taxonomy (NCBI): domain Eukaryota; kingdom Metazoa; phylum Chordata; class Amphibia; order Caudata; family Salamandridae; genus Calotriton; species Calotriton arnoldi. Next base: position 75,908 of record CAWUFW010019411.1, read on the forward strand.
TTTCTGATAAGCAGCCAGTGCAATTGTCTGATTACCTCAGATACAGAATGAAATTTTGGTGTGCCAGACAGTAGTCTAGAAGCAGTATTTTGAACTTGCTGCAGTTTGTTTAGGATTTATTGCTGAGCGTTAATCAAGAGACCATTACAATAGTCTACCTTAGACAGAACCAAGGCCGATAAGATCGTTTTCCTAGCTTCCATAGGGATAAAAGGAAACAATTTCTTGGCCATTCTGAGGATGTAAAAAGATGACCTGACTACTGAGTAAACATGGTATTTATACGAAAGCTTGTCATCTAGAATGACCCCAAGATTTTTCTGAGGAACGCCGATTGTTTGACGGCCAAATAGACTCCCGCAATCGCGAGTGCTGTCTCGCTGATAAATTCAATGGAGATTACTTCATAAACAAGTTCAAAAGCATCACTTCATTGACAACAATATTGGAAGATAATTCATTTATCTGATCCAGACCGAATTGAGCCTTCTCATTTAGGTCATTTCATTTATGGGTCCATACTCGTTTTTACCTTAAGGGTCCTCAGTCTACATGTAAATTTTTGGTCCTGAAGATGGTCTTTCAGATGTCATGCAAGATAAGACAGGAACGTCGACAACTATAACCCACTTTCACTATCATTGTTATATAGGAGTTAATCATTATATGTTCAATGATAATTTCCATTAGTTAAAATATATGAAATGGGTTTTTTATCAAAATGATTATGAGATAAAATCACTGTAAAAGCTATTATTCTCAGTCATTTTTATGTGAACTGTGTTTCGTACCCCCAGGTTACGCTATTTATTCACATACATTTGTATAGAAAAAGTATACACCCTCCTGTTTTGTTTTGTTTGTTCTTTTTGATTCATTTCTTTGTGATTTTTGCAATTAATTTCAATCATTTATTTAGTTGAGACCACAGAATTGGGCTCTCATTATTGGTGTGTTAAAAATCAAACTGAATTGCATTTAAAAGAAATCCCTTGTAGGCACCGTTACCTGACACTTAAGTTTCACCCAAGCCTCCAAATGTACATTGGGTTGTCCAATTTCTTGAATAGTAACGTTCTAAAAGTAGCATTTTCAAAATTGTAATGATAAATTTGACTTTGCCACTAAAGAGGATTTATCATTACAATTCCATAGGTTCCAAACATGATAGATCCATCTCTTCTCAATTAGGAATTACAGCTTATTAAATGTAATAAGGAATCCCCAATGTTATCCTATGGTAGGGATAGGACTCACAGTAGTGAAAAACGGATTTGGGGGTTATCCAATACCAGGACATATAAAACTTTAACGTCCACGTCCAACCTTTTAATTAGAAAGCACCCTGCCCTATGGGCTACCTAGGGCCTACCTTAAGGGTGACTTATATGTATTAAAAGGGGAGTTTAAGACTTGGCAAGGGAATTTCAATGCCAGGTTGACATGGTAGTGTGACACTGCACTCAGGCTGCAATGGCAGGCCTGGGACATGCTTTAGAGGGCTATGTAAGTCGGTGGCACAATAAATACTGCAGGCCTACAGGTAGCATTTAATTTTGGTATGTGGTATACCACTCTACAAGGGGCTTACAAGTAAATTATATATGCCAAACAGGTGTAAGCCAATTATACCATGTTTTTTGGAGCGAGCACAAGCACTTAACACTGGTTAGCAGTAGTAAAGTGCACAGAGCCCTAAGGCCAACAAAAACCAATTCAGCAAATGTAGGAGGAAGAAGGCATAAGGTTTGGTGGTGACCCTGCAGAAGGGGCCATTTCCAACAACATATGTTAAAGAATATCACCACAAGCACCAAACCTTTTATAATGGTGGCTATGGTTATCTTCTAATGTTACTTACTATTTATTGTAACAAAAAACATAAGTACCCAAATAACATCCCTTTAAGAAACGTTATCATGATGCTTTAAAACATAAAGAGAACTACAGTCCAAACAACCTGCAGTTCAATGCACTGCTCATGAATTCACATCTGCCATCACAAATTAAAAAAATACCTCATACATAACTTCACAGGACAGGTCAATTTAAATTTGGGGATGTTGTCCAAAGCCAGAGCAGAAGTGTTTGCATGCAATTGTGTGAGTGGATTTGATTTTGTTTTTTATTTTGTTATATTTATTTCTGTGTCTCTGTGAATGTATGTATGCTTCATTGTGGACTGCAAACATAGCTATAAAGCAAAAAAAGCACAGTGTAAGAATATAGATGGACACAAGATAAGGATGTGAGTACAGATTACTCCCAGATGGTGGTGGAGTCATTCTTAATATTGCATCTGCAAGTTGGGAAGCAGGTAGATGTACTTAGCTGCAGAGAAGGTGTTTTTAAATAGATATGTTTTCAGTTCCTTGTAAGAACTGGAAAAGAGCTGGATCTTGAAGTAGCGCTCCCGCTAGTGGCAGGGAAATCCGCCAGAATCATGCGGTGTAATATTAGCACCGACCTCACAAATCATGACCGAAAATCAGTGACTTCCACCCGAGGGCCGGAGGTGACAATGACGGCCGTCGGGACTTGCAGTCTAGCTCTAAAAAAACAGAGGCCCTGCAGATCACCAGCGCCATATTGGACCAGCTGCAGGAGGTAATCCAAAAGCTCTTTGCCATGGAGCGCCGCGGCAGGCAGAGGCTGCATCGGGGCGAAAAGACGACCTGCGGTGGAGGGGGGATGCAAGGGTGAGCTGCCGGAGAGTGTCTTCCAGAGCGCCTGAGGGCCCTTTCCCCAAGTGCTGGTCTGCGGGTGAGCCGGAGCTCCGCCAGGGAAAAACAGACAACGGAGGACCCTGGACAGCATCCGGAGGAGCAGGGAGCCCCGAAGACCAGTCTGTTGACGGAGGTGAAGTCCGGACCAACTGAGTGAGCCTTGGGGGAAAACGGCGACTGGCCTAAACAGCGAAGCGTGGACCCGCTAAGAGGAGGAGTGCGAAGCCCTGGAGGTGCCGAATCGCGACGGCCTGTGAAGGTGTGGGGCCGCAGTTCCTGGGCCACTGGGATGCAGAAGTGGTGAGTACCAGAGCGGGCGGTTCAGGGCCGTGAAGGGAGGCTGACCGGGTAGAGGGGATAGTGAACACAAAGAGTTCCTGCTGTAGGGTCGGCCCAAGACCCCTCCGAGATACAGACAACAGCCCAGCAAGGCCCGTGGGGCATGGGCTCCCATACAGATGGAGGCCAGCCCAGCCTAACAGGACGGGATGACACAAGGGCTGCACGCAACAACTTACGCCACAGGAGAGCACAGCAGCTGCCGTGAAAACCGCCAGTGGGCCCCAAAGGTACAGTAAGGTGAGATTGAGTTTGGGCCGGAGAGGGAAGGCTGGCCAGGAATACAGAGGCCGGCCTGCATAAGCGGTGATCAGCGAGAAGCAGAGAGGCCAGGCTCCAACGGACGTCGGCTTCCCACCGGGAGTGTGAACACAGAAGAGCAAAGCATGAGGGAGAGGCAAAGAGGACTCTCGGGAGGTGAGGCCGCAAAGGACGATTAATGCATGAGACACAGAAAACAGGGGAGGCTGAGCAGTGGGTGGAGGCCCTGATTGCGGCTCCCACAGAGCCCTGAGGAGCGAACCGACCTACAGTTGGCTACCATAGGTATAACCCAAAGGGAAAGTGGACCAGGTGTGCCCTAGTTCGGGTGGACAGAAGCCACAAGATAATTAAGCCAAAGTCTGGGAGCAGGTGAGGTTGGCTGCCAAGGGCGAGAGCAGAAGAGTGTGCAGGGACGGGAGTGCTTGATCCCTGGGACTTGAAGGGGTGCATATCAATTGGTTTACAGAGCGGACGTCTCTGGAGCCGGTGTGGGAGACGGAAGAGGAGAATTAGGAGATCATACGTCTAAGCGAGGCAATTTACAATGGGGGGTCCCACAGGGCTCCGCACTGTCCCCTCTACTTTTTAATATTTACCTTCAGCCTTTGATAGATGCATTGGCCAGAACAGATTGTCAGGTGTTTAATTATGCCGACGATACTCAGCTAATTGTGCGAATCGACAACTCTCCTGATTCACAGCGTAACGTCCAGAATATCCTCCGGTTTACCATGAACTGGATGACCTCTAACTCACTGAAGGTAAATCCAGATAAAACAGAAGTGCTTGCTCTCACTTCAGGGGTCTCGCCCTGGTCCAATCTTTTTTGGCCCCAAGAGCTGGGTACCACCCCAACGCCGGTGCCAGCAGTGAGGAGCCTGGGTATAAAGCTGGACACTGGATTAACCCTAAATAACCAGGTTTCTGCTGTCGCGGGGAGTTGCATTGGCCTGATGCAGCAACTTCGGAAATTGGCGACCTTGCTGTCTTCTTCCACCTTACAGACGGTTGTGATGGCATTAATCCTGTCACGCCTAGACTATGGTAATGCAGTCTACACTGGGCTTCCCGAAAAACTTCTGGGGAAGCTCCAAGTGGTTATGAACGACGCAGCAAGGCTGATCTATAAACTGCCAAGAAGAGCCCACGCCACCCCCCTGCTGCAGCAGCTACACTGGCTTCCCATCAAGCAAAGGGTTAAATTCAAGGGGTTGTGCATTGCACACAAGTCCCAGTTCGGAGAGGTACCCAAATACATCAAAGACCGCCTGAGGCCTTATGTGCCCGGACGCTCTCTTCGGTCATCAGAGTCCGGCCTGTTAGTTTGTCCACGTTTTAACAGAATGACTTTAGGGGCCGGGCATTTTCAGCTACCGTCCCCAGAGTTGGAACAAACTACCAGACGATATGCGTAAGGAAACTAGGTTATTACCGTTCCGGAGGAAACTTAAAACCCTTCTGTTCAGGGAGGCGTTTGGATAAGCTGTGTGTGGAGTATAGTAGCGCGGAAAGGATTCTGGACCTTTTATTTATGTTACAGCGCTTAGAGACCTTCTGGTGATTGGCGCTCTATAAATAAAAAATATAACATAACATAACATAACATTGTTGTCTCCTTTAAAAAGAAAAAGAAGGAAAAGAAATACCAAGGGACAATGTGATGGGAGCCTAAGCACAAGTGGACACCCATATGGATATTTAGATGAGGAGCGGTGGGGGCTAGCCCACAGTGCTGTTGAAAGTCCACCAAATAGTTACCCATTGGGTGAGTAACCTACAATGGTGAAAGACAAGGGCAACAAGGTGCAAGCCAATAAGATCCTGAACTATGTGCAGCCCTTCCCCCAGGGCCTTGACCCACAGGAAAGGAGTTTGGAGAAGCAAGGGGAGGGGGCTGCATGCCACACAGAACAGGACCCCTCACTCGCAGATATACTGGCAGCGATCCAAACCACAAGGGACGATGTGGTCCACAGGATAGACACTGTGGCTATCTATGTCAACTTGCTAAGATGTGACCTACGTAAGGTGTCCGATAGAGTCACCACTAATGAACAAAATGTAGATACACTCTAAACGGAGGTCTGCTCCCTTAGGGATACACTCATTGACCTACAGAAAAAAGGGGTAAAACTTGACTATCTATTGGAGAATTCCGAAGGATGATCATGAAGGAATAATTTGAGATTCGTGGGGTTCCCTGAAAGAGTAGGAGGACCTTTGGCTGAACTGTTCCTGGAGAACTGGATTATCAAGGACCTGGCTCCCAAACGACTCTCCAAGTTCCTCAATGTAGAAAGAGCCCATAGAGCGTTGGTCCCCCCGGCCGACCTGGCGCCCCACCGCAGGCAATCATAGCCCGATTCTTTAATTATCGGGACAGGGACGCGGCCCTGCAGGCCAACCGCACCAGAGGACCACTACTGTTAGAAGGACACCCCATTGCAATTTACCCCCACTATATACAGCGGGTACAGGATCAAAGGAGGACATTGTTGATGGTTAAACAGCGGCTGTGAGATGCTGGGGTAAAGTATAGCCTCCTTTCTCCGGCCAAGCTGCACGTCGAGCGCAATGGAAAAACCCTGTTCTTTTTTTCAGTGGCGGAGGTGACTAACTGGTTGGATGCCAACGGGGGGCCGGACTCCTCCCTGGTGCCCCCTATGGGGTCCTCCAAATCATCAGCATGGGGACCAAGACGTCAAAATCAGAAGATACTCTGGGATGGCACCGGAAGCCCGATACTGATCCAGGTGCGCTCTGATGGAACCCTGCAGGTAGCAGAGATGGTATCGGACTTGAAAGCAGCAACTCAAGATCGAATCATAGACTCTAATGCCTCCAAAGACACTACCTGTTGAATGCAGCAGAGCACGACTATATCCATGTGATCCAGATAAGTGCATAGTTGTATTTTGTTCATGTTTGAGATACATGTGGGGAATTCATATATTGTACGTAAACCCTGCTGTCAACGGTGGGGCCCCACCCCCTTCAGAGGTTGAGACCCAAGCGGGGAGCTGGATGTCCTGGCCTCACACCCCACCAGCCACTTGGCCACTGGCATTGCACAAAACACCGGGGAATGGGACGCTGCACACGAAAAGATGGAAAAAGAGAAGGACATGTAGTGTGGACAATGGTGCAGTTGATACTTGTTTTGTACAGCTTAAGGGGTTGTTGGGGGATGGGGCGGAATACGCATGTCCTAGCTCGCCATACTAGGGGGACGGGCGGACCCGCAATACTGCCCAAGGGGAGAAGGGTTGGGAAACTTGATAAAGTTGATTGTGTTATGCAACGGTTGGGGATGTTTTCATGGTTTCCGTATTTGGGTGTCAGACTAGCGATACAGAATGAATTCCCTGGAGCAGTGGAATGGTGGGAGGAGGAGGATTCTAACAAAAGTCGGCTTTCATGGCTTCCCCTATGATGAAACTACTCACCTGGAATGTCCGGGGCATAGCAATATTTGGAAAACGAGTATTTGCCTATCTGAAAAGATACAGAGTGTCAATTGCATGACTACAAGAAACTAATGTCTGGGGCAACACATTACCCGGTATACGGCGGAGATGGAGAGGGCAACTATATGCGACGTCTTATTTGGGATTTGCACGGGCGCTCTTATATGGGTGGCACCTGGGGTGCCGTTCCAGCATTTGCATCATATAACAGACCCAGAGGGATGGTATGTGATGTTACAAGGTAAACTGGTGGGCCGGGAAATTTGCTTTATTAATGTGTACGCTCATAATTTGGACTACCCCACTTTCTTACCCACTGTCTTGACTGCAGCTACCCCATATTTGGGTGCAGCTGTGATTATAATGGGTGACGTTAACTGTGTCCTCGATGGAACGCTGGACCGTGAACCACCCCGAATGAATACAAAGCCACGAACGACAGGGGCCCTTAAAGAGATTGTACAGGGTATGCAATTGTGTGATATTTGGAGGATATGCTATCCAGAGCAGAGGTCCTTTTCTTGTCATACCCTGGCAACTAATACATTTACTTGGCTAGACTATTGCTTCCTCTCATTGGAATTAGCTCCTGATGTAGAAGGGATAACTTACTTGCCCAGGGACCTCTTAGATAATTCTCCGGTTCTGCTCACCCTCGGGGCAAAATGCCCTCGTCTGGCAATACCAATGTGGAGACTACAGGCAGAGACACTGTCAGATCCGCCCTTTGCCACGGCGGTATCAGGCGCGATACCTCGGTACTTTGAGGAGAATTGGGGGTCGGCCTCCACTAGGGCATTCGACTGGGAGGCCATGAAGGTTATAATTAGAGTGGTCTGTATACAGACAACATATGGTGTGAGGCGTCAACTAGACCAGGATATACGAGTGCAGGAGAAAAGGTTGGGCAAGCTAGAGGCAGACCTCCATACAGCTCCCCATGTAATGGGGAATGATGTACCACCCGTGAAGAACTATTAGAGTCTTGGCGACGACTGGAAAAATTCACTTATACAGCATACCAGCAACACTTGCATATGGTAGGGGGATAAGACAGGGGCCTTGCTCGCTACGTTGGTGAGAAGGGAGATATCCAAGACACCTATTATACAAATGCAAAATATGGGCGGGGAAGTGGTATACAACCAACTGGCATTCCTTGATATTATTACCAAACACTTGGCCAATGTGTACAAGAAGCAATTCTCCCCAAAACAGGAAGTGATCCGGGAATTCATGGCTTCAATAGAGCTACCCTGATTGGAGCAAGAAGTGGGATAGTCGCTGGGTGCCCAGATCACTAAGGAGGAATTAATGGTGGCTATCCGTTGTCTTAAACCAGCAAAAAGCTTGGGAAGCTATGGTCTCCCGGCCGAGTTTTATCAGCGTATCGCTCCTTTGCTGGTGGACCGCCACTTGGAGGTGTATAACGAGGCCTTGAGGGTGCAATCTCTGCCGGCCTCCATGAGGGAAGCAGTAGTAATTACGATACCAAAACCTGACAGGGACCCCTAGTTGCCGAGTTCATACCGACTGATTTAGCTTTTGAAACTTGATATGAAATTACTAAGCGGGATATTGGCGGCTCGGCTCCTCCCGCACTTGCCCCACCTGATCCACCCAGATCAGGCTGGATTTATACCAAAGCGTAGTACTACTCATAATGTACGTCGCTTGGTGCATGTATGGCACTCTCCAAGCCTTGATAACGAGGACTATGCCCTAATGCTGCTCGATATAGAGCAGGCCTTTAATTCGGTGGATTGGTCCTACATCTGGGCAGTCTTATGACGAATGGGAGTGGGGTTGGGGTGCCTTAAATGGGTCCAATTGCTATATACGGCCCCTCACTCCCGGGTCCGGGTTGGGGGCATGGTCTTGGAGGCTTTTGTATTGGACAGAGCCACTCAGCAGGGTTGCCCATTATCGCCGCTCCTATTTGCAGTGGCGATTGAACCCCTGGCGGCAGCTCTGAGGGAAAGGTTGAGTGCATGGGGGATACCTCTAGGAAATACTAATCATGTAGTATCCTTATATGTCAACGATACCTTGGTGTATACCCAACAACCAACACAGTCTATCCCTATCCTACTTGGAGTACTGCAGAAATTTGGAGAGATATCTGGCCTCCGAACGAATTCCGGGAAGTCTAAGCTGGTCCCAGTGGGGCAGTTGGCAAGGAGGCCAAGGGATGCGCTACCGGAAGTAGGGCTTCCATGGGCCACCACCGAACCTAAATACCTGGATATTCGATTGGCACACACACCCTCCTTGTATCTGGAGCTTAATATAGGGAAGGTGGTGGAGGGCATCTGTGGATCTGTGCGCTTTTGGAGGGAGTCGCCACTGTCCCTTATGGGCAGGATTGCAATCACAAAAATGATCTACCTGCCTTGATGCCTCTATGCGCTACAACACTCACTTTATAAAATTCCCAATCATTTTTTTAAAACACTGAATAGCTTACTGATCGAACTTCTATGGGGTGACAAGCGTAAGCATGTTCACTTGACGACACTGCAGAGAACGTGGGAGAATGGAGGCCTGGAGGTACCCCTTTTGGAATTTTACTATATGGCTTCCCAACTTCAGCATGCGATTCATTGGCTTGATGAACACGATAACTGGGAAAAGCAGCTCCTTGCAGGCACACACGGGATAAGGTCCCTATCAGAACTCTTGATGCTAGATGCGAGGGTTCCCCCTGCTTGCCCCTACATAATACAACACATGACGGAGGTGTGGGAGACAGCAATCAGAAATGTGACGGGTCGGGCGCCCTATGCTCCGGACATGCCACTATGGGTGGTACAGCCCTTTTGCAAAATAGCGGAATCTATGTTGGTGCGGAAATGGAAAGAAGGCAGCTGCCGTACAATGGGGGACCTATATGAAAACAGCCAGTTTATAACACAAGAGATCACAGAGGCCATCTATGAACACGGGAAGGGGCAGTTTTTGCAATATGAAAAGATCTCACAGGTTGCTCGAGAGGTATGGCCATCCTTCCCAAAGGAACCCCATACCACAAAAGTTCTACAAGTAATGCTTTATATGGCCCAGAGACAGCGCTTTATGTCTCACTTATACCAGGCGATTCGTAGTGACCTACCAGGCAAAGTCCTCCCAATACAAACAAGATGGGATGATGCAATAGGAGACCCCCCGATGAAGCAGGAATGGACAAGAATACATGAGGGAGTTAGGATGGTGAGTTTGAATGCATGGTTTAAACTGGATCAGTACAATTTTGTGCACCAAACTTACCCCATCCACAAAACCCTAAGCAGAATATAACCGAATCGCTCAAGAGAGTGCCCCCGTTGTAAAGAGACGGAGGCGGCATTCCTACACATGGTGTGGACATGCCCAGTTTTAACCTCATACTGGGTCGATATATTAGCAAAAATAAAAGATGCCAGTGGTGGGAAGTGCCAAGAGAGATCAGTACAGTGTTGCTGGGATTGCTACCTGCTCCCAGAAACAAGAAATTAAGCAGAAAGTTTGTCCTTTTGGGGCTAGTATGAGCAAAACCCGAATTGCCATAGCATGGTTGAGCTCCACCCCTCCGCAGATTGAGGCAAGGACGAGGGATGTGTGTGAATGGGCAATTGCAGAGACGGTTCGAATGAAAACGGTTAGACGAAATGACAAACTGAAAGATGATCTACGAGCCTGGGCAGCAATGATAAAGAACATTCGTGGTCCACAGACACCTGAGGCCCCCGACAGGGTAGAACACTGTAGTCAAAATCGATCCCTAGATATCATACAAGAGAGAAAACAACAGAGGGGAACTGTGAGTACCATGGACTGATAGGCACCCCTGGAACATACTAGGGGAAAAGTAACACTGACAATCTGACATGGAGGGAGGGAGGGGGGAGAGGGGGTTGGGAGGTTTAGGGGTTATATAGGCATGAGATATATAAGATGAATGTATAAAAACTGACCTGATAAAGAATAAACATGATCAGCTAGATGCTATCAGCTTGCAAGGGCTGTAGAAAGGGAGGGGGGGAATACCGCCAATATCACGTTTTCTCCTGAATGTAACCAAAATTGAAGCAACTATATGTACCTATAAATGACAATAAAGTTATATTTAAAAGAAAATAAGGAGAATTTTTGTTTTCCAGAGCAGCATTTCTTGGTGTCAAGCTTAGTGATGTCAGTGCTGTATGTGTTTGTTGGTCACTGGAGATTTAAACCTTGTCTTCCATGTAGGGTGGTTTGATGAGATTCCCTTCATTGAAGGTGATGGAGCAGATATTGAATGAATGTGATGTGGAGTGCAAAGTAATGAATTGTTGGTAAACCCTATCATACTTCCTCAGTCTGTAGGTCAAGTAGACACATAAAGGACTCCATTCAAAGATACCAAGGGCCTCATTTAGGAGGCCCTACCGGCCCCTGCGCTGCTGGAACGTCACTTTTTTGACGTTCTGGTGGCGCAATGTGCCACGGAATATTTACAAGGCCAGGCAAAGCCACTTAACGTGGCTTTTTATGGCCTTATAAATATGTGCCCCTTTCACGCAGAAAACTGTGTGAAAGGGGCGTTCCATGGGTGTTGCTGTGGATGTTTCCACGCAATACCCATGGAACCTGAAGCATTTCCAGATTTACGAGGCATCGTAAACCTGGGAATGTGTCAGAACCTAACGCCACTCCAGGGGTGGCGTTAGGGAGGCGCAGCGAGGAGAAATATTTTCATTTCTCCTCATTTTTCCTTTTTCTATGTGTGCTGCATTCTGCAGCACACATAGAAGGAGGAAATCGCCTCTTGTGATTGATTTTGTGCAGGAAGGTGTCCCTTCCTGCACAAAATCAATCATCCCCGCAAAGCAGGCACCCAACAGGAATGCGCCGTATCTTATAGATACGGCGCATTTCTACCCTTTTGTTTTGACGCAGGGCAGCGTAGTAGATTCCTTGCAGCACTGCCCCACGCCAAAACCTCATAAATGAGGCCCATACTGTATACCAAGTGAGTGTCTGGGTAGTGAGCACTGATTTGCCTCCGTCTTGGGGGTTGGGAACAATGCTTGAAGGCCTGTTATAAACCAATATTTAGAGAGGGATGCTTTAAGCCATCAATGAAAGTAGAGGTGGTGTCAAGTGTTAGCATCGGAAGAAAAAAACTTTTGAAGCTGTAAGCATTTCAAAACTTTACATTATTTTGGACGTTTGATAAAATTGCATTACTGGAATACTAAAAGGTGCCTCAAGGGTTAGTGTCTTTTTAAAGCGATGGCATTAACCATACATTTATTTTTAGTGGTGTTTCGCTATCATTACATATTCTGTATCAATGACATATTTTTCCATGTGAGATGTTATTCTCGTACGCTAAAATAAATTACCCTGAAACCCAATGTTCATCTTTAAGTTTAGAGCTCTGTTACTATGAAGCCTGAGAGATGTGGTACTATCTGCCAGTTGTGGAGTGAATCCATTGAGATTTATGCCACAAGTCATTCTTGCACTTGAGCTTGTTTGCTTTCTTTGGTGTTTAGGTCAAACTCCATTTTCAGGTGATTCAATTTTGAGTAGGCTGTATAATCTTGTATCACACTTACACCAATGGCATTGTTTTGTAACGCCCTGGGCTTACCTTTCTGCATACAATGGAGGTTTTCCAGCAGGCTGAATTTTGTTGGGCAGTATACCTAATCAAAGCAACTGTTTTCCAAACAACATTTTGTTTTTGGAGATGGCTGACGCTGGGCATTTCTGGGGAGGAGGCCTGGCCCCGGTACCTTAAAATATGGCTGACGTTGGCCGCAGGGGTTGCTAAACGAAATATTCCGAAAACATGGGGTGAGGGGGCGGACAAACCTCCGGGTATCCACGACTGGAAGAATGACTTAGATTGGTGTCAACTGGCAGAGCGTGTTGTATACCAGAGCCGGGACTGGCCCTGTAAGTTTGAGAAAATATGGGGTAACTGGGTGCAATATAGAGAAGCATGAGGTCGGCTATGGTTAAGTGGGAGGGTGGGAAGTGGGTAGTCCATATCTGAATTGTTTATTGCGGAACACTGTGCCTATAGAAAGTAAATGTAAATTAATTGAATCAATTGATGTCTGAAACTGCTGCGGCTCACGCCTCTCCGTATTGACTCGCTATAAGTGCCTTTAATCCTGTACACATTGATGTATACTGTGCAACTGTTCAATAAAAAGATTAATGTAAAAAAACATTTTGTTTTGGGCAAATAGCTTGATCAGCCTCTGTAGCCAATCTTCACTTGAAGGATTCACCTTGGATGTCAAGACCAATAAAATTTGCTTGTTGGCTATAACCAAAGCACACTCCATGGAAATGCTCATAGATGCGCTAGGAGCTGATTGAATTCTGGATAGAACTTCAATGCAAAAAGAGTGATCTTTAGCATATCCTTATTAATATATTATGTAATGAGTCAACAGATTTGAAACAGGAGCAGCAGCTACCTGAAGCAATTAAGGCATATTTAAAAATATTTCAGGCACTAGTGGTGCCTAAATGCAGTTCTCTGTTGAGTGTATCTGAGGTCTACATCTAACTCGCTCTGTATTATGATTAAAGCTTCCAGTTGTCAGTTTTTCTGATCTTTACAGATAAATAGAGAAGAAAATCATCTACTTTTCGGTCTCTATTTATTTTTAAAAACCGAAAAAATCTGCAAAATAAGTCTTCTTTTGTGTGATCTTTGATGGTGTTAATCATGACTGCTAGGTAAATCCTGTTTAAACTAATACCCAAGGGTGTTAAAAAAAGGGAAACCGTGTGCGTTGTACTAAAATGTTATTATCATGTTAGTGTATTGCATACGAGTGATGCATTATATGGTTCCCTCTAGCACTAAAACGCACGAGATGTATAATTGCAAGTTTACCTGTATCAGTTAAATAAATGTGGAAATGTATTACTTTCAGGTTAATCATTTCGCAAAGCACAAAATAAATACAGATAAATACACAAAAAGAGCAAACAATAAATATGGATAATTACCAGACGGAAATGTCATAAAGAAAATACCATAAAACTGGGAACCCAAATTATGATCAATTAAACTTGTTCTTTTTTAATTAATTATTTATTGCCCCTTTGTAAGTGCATGGGACTGGCGGATCATAAGATCTATGCAATATAAAACCTAAAAAAGGGTTTGCACTCTGATGTACAAAGCTAATTTGCAAACGCAAAACCTGCGAAACAAAAAATCATAGGGGCATATTCACAAGCCCCTATGGCCACGGGAACGTCACTTTTATTGACGTTCCCGTGGCGATAGGGCCAGAGCCCTATTCTCAAGGCAGCGTTAACCCAGTTAACGTGGCTTAAAGCCACGTTAAGTGGCTTAACGCTGCCTTGAGAATAGGGCCCCTTTAACGCTAAACTTGGCGTGAAAGGGGGCGTGCAGTGGGTGTTGCGGTGGGCGTACCACCGCAACACCCATTGAGTTTGACGCTACCACCTATTATCAAGGGCGGCGATAATAGGTGGTAGCGCCAAACTTAAGACCTAGAAAAATCAGGTCTTAAGGTGGCTAAACGAGGAGAAAAGCTTTATTTCTCCTCGTTTTTGCTTTCTATGTGTGCTGCATGTAGCAGCACACATGGAAAAAGCAAACTGGCATTTTCGGTCTGTTAATGTACAGGAAGGGACACCTTCCTGTGCATTAACAAACCTCCCTGCTCGCAGACACCCTTGCGCTCTGGTGCAAGGGTGCCTGTTTTGGCGTTAAGTCGTGAGACTTAGCGCCGTCGATGGGGGAAACGCCAGGCTGCACCACATTTTTGTGAATAGGGTGCAGCCTGGCGTTTCCGAAGTGGCGGTGAGAGGCAACAGGATGTGGGAGCACACCGCTGACCTCTCAGGCAAGGTTCGCCCCTGGCATTCTGGTAAATGCAGTTTCTTGTAGTTCGCTCCGATATTTTCAAGTGTTTCGCCAAGGTTGGCGCAGATAGTGCTGATCTCTAGACACGTGTTTCTGGTTTATTAACCGTCATCTGTAGAGAATACAGTCTTGTATTTTGGGGTTTTCTGAGTAGGCTGCCAAACATTATATCAGGTCCGTCATCAGTAGAGAATACAGTAGTACCTCTCACTGGCGCGCAGGTGCTTCATCCACGAGCTCGTCAGCTCAATGACTCACGGGAGTACTTTAAATAGACAACAGGATGTGGGAGCACACCGCTGACCTCTCAGGCAAGGTTCGCCCCTGGCATTCTGGTAAATGCAGTTTCTTGTAGTTCGCTCCGATATTTTCAAGTGTTCTGCCAAGGTTGGCGCAGATAGTGCTGATCTCTAGACACGTGTTTCTGGTTTATTAACCATCATCAGTAGAGAATACAGTCTTGTATTTTGGGGTGTGCTGAGTAGGCTGCGAAACATTATATCAGGTCCGTCATCAGTAGAGAATACAGTAGTACCTCTCTCTGGCGCGCAGGTGCTTCATCCACGAGCTCGTCAGCTCAGTGACTCACGGGAGTACTTTAAATAGACAACAGGATGTGGGAGCACACCGCTGACCTCTCAGGCAAGGTTCGCCCCTGGCATTCTGGTAAATGCAGTTTCTTGTAGTTCGCTCCGATATTTTCAAGTGTTTCGCCAAGGTTGGCGCAGATAGTGCTGATCTCTAGACACGTGTTTCTGTTTTATTAACCGTCATCAGTAGAGAATATAGTCTTGTATTTTGGGGTTTGCTGAGTAGGCTGCCAAACATTATATCAGGTCCGTCATCAGTAGAGAATACAGTAGTACCTCTCACTGGCGCGCAGGTGCTTCATCCACGAGCTCGTCAGCTCAATGACTCACGGGAGTACTTTAAATAGACAACAGGATGTGGGAGCACACCGCTGACCTCTCAGGCAAGGTTCGCCCCTGGCATTCTGGTAAATGCAGTTTCTTGTAGTTCGCTCCGATATTTTCAAGTGTTTCGCCAAGGTTGGCGCAGATAGTGCTGATCTCTAGACACGTGTTTCTGGTTTATTAACCGTCATCAGTAGAGAATACAGTCTTGTATTTTGGGGTTTGCTGAGTAGGCTGTCAAACATTATATCAGGTCCGTCATCAGTAGAGAATACAGTAGTAACTCTCACTGGCGCGCAGGTGCTTCATCCATGAGCTCGTCAGCTCAATGACTCATGGGAGTACTTTAAATAGACAACAGGATGTGGGAGCACACTGCTGACCTCTCAGGCAAGGTTCGCCCCTGGCATTCTGGTAAATGCAGTTTCTTGTAGTTCGCTCCGATATTTTCAAGTGTTCCGCCAAGGTTGGCGCAGATAGTACTGATCTCTAGACACGTGTTTCTGGTTTATTAACCGTCATCAGTAGAGAATACAGTCTTGTATTTTGGGGTTTGCTGAGTAGGCTGCCAAACATTATATCAGGTCCATCATCAGTAGAAAATACAGTAGTACCTCTCACTGGCGCGCAGGTGCTTCATCCACGAGCTCGTCAGCTCAGTGACTCACGGGAGTACTTTAAATAGACAACAGGATGTGGGAGCACACCGCTGACCTCTCAGGCAAGGTTCGCCCCTGGCATTCTGGTAAATGCAGTTTCTTGTAGTTCGCTCCGATATTTTCAAGTGTTTCGCCAAGGTTGGCGCAGATAGTGCTGATCTCTAGACACGTGTTTCTGTTTTATTAACCGTCAACAGTAGAGAATACAGTCTTGTATTTTGGGTTTGCTGAGTAGGCTGCCAAACATTATATCAGGTCCGTCATCAGTAGAGAATACAGTAGTACCTCTCACTGGCGCGCAGGTGCTTCATCCACGAGCTCGTCAGCTCAATGACTCAAGGGAGTACTTTAAATAGACAACAGGATGTGGGAGCACACCACTGACCTCTCAGGCAAGGTTCGCCCCTGGCATTCTGGTAAATGCAGTTTCTTGTAGTTCGCTCCGATATTTTCAAGTGTTTCGCCAAGGTTGGCGCAGATAGTGCTGATCTCTAGACACGTGTTTCTGGTTTATTAACCGTCATCAGTAGAGAATACAGTCTTGTATTTTGGGGTTTGCTGAGTAGGCTGTCAAACATTATATCAGGTCCGTCATCAGTAGAGAATACAGTAGTAACTCTCACTGGCGCGCAGGTGCTTCATCCATGAGCTCGTCAGCTCAATGACTCATGGGAGTACTTTAAATAGACAACAGGATGTGGGAGCACACTGCTGACCTCTCAGGCAAGGTTCGCCCCTGGCATTCTGGTAAATGCAGTTTCTTGTAGTTCGCTCCGATATTTTCAAGTGTTCCGCCAAGGTTGGCGCAGATAGTACTGATCTCTAGACACGTGTTTCTGGTTTATTAACCGTCATCAGTAGAGAATACAGTCTTGTATTTTGGGGTTTGCTGAGTAGGCTGCCAAACATTATATCAGGTCCATCATCAGTAGAGAATACAGTAGTACCTCTCACTGGCGCGCAGGTGCTTCATCCACGAGCTCGTCAGCTCAGTGACTCACGGGAGTACTTTAAATAGACAACAGGATGTGGGAGCACACCGCTGACCTCTCAGGCAAGGTTCGCCCCTGGCATTCTGGTAAATGCAGTTTCTTGTAGTTCGCTCCGATATTTTCAAGTGTTTCGCCAAGGTTGGCGCAGATAGTGCTGATCTCTAGACACGTGTTTCTATTTTATTAACCGTCATCAGTAGAGAATACAGTCTTGTATTTTGGGGTTTGCTGAGTAGGCTGCCAAACATTATATCAGGTCCGTCATCAGTAGAGAATACAGTAGTACCTCTCACTGGCGCGCAGGTGCTTCATCCACGAGCTCGTCAGCTCAATGACTCAAGGGAGTACTTTAAATAGACAACAGGATGTGGGAGCACACCGCTGACCTCTCAGGCAAGGTTCGCCCTGGCATTCTGGTAAATGCAGTTTCTTGTAGTTCGCTCCGATATTTTCAAGTGTTTCTCCAAGGTTGGCGCAGATAGTGCTGATCTCTAGACACGTGTTTCTGGTTTATTAACCGTCATCAGTATAGAATACAGTCTTGTATTTTGGGGTTTGCTGAGTAGGCTGCCAAACATTATATCAGGTCCGTCATCAGTAGAGAATACAGTAGTACCTCTCACTGGCGCGCAGGTGCTTCATCCACGAGCTCGTCAGCTCAATGACTCACGGGAGTACTTTAAATAGACAACAGGATGTGGGAGCACACCGCTGACCTCTCAGGCAAGGTTTGCCCCTGGCATTCTGGTAAATGCAGTTTCTTGTAGTTCGCTCCGATATTTTCAAGTGTTTCGCCAAGGTTGGCGCAGATAGTGCTGATCTCTAGACACGTGTTTCTGGTTTATTAACCGTCATCAGTAGAGAATACAGTCTTGTATTTTGGGGTTTGCTGAGTAGGCTGCCAAACATTATATCAGGTCCGTCATCAGTAGAGAATACAGTAGTACCTCTCACTGGCGCGCAGGTGCTTCATCCACGAGCTCGTCAGCTCAATGACTCACGGGAGTACTTTAAATAGACAACAGGATGTGGGAGCACACTGCTGACCTCTCAGGCAAGGTTCGCTCCTGGCATTCTGGTAAATGCAGTTTCTTGTAGTTCGCTCCGATATTTTCAAGTGTTTCGCCAAGGTTGGCGCATATAGTGCTGATCTCTAGACACGTGTTTCTGGTTTATTAACCACCTCTCACCGCCACTTCTTTGTGAATATCCCCCATAGTCTTAGTGGCCACAGGAGGGCTTTTTACAACAGACACCACGAATTTAGAAGTCGGAAAAACATTTCTGACTAATAAAAATAGTCTTTTTCTACCCTTTCTGAATTGCAAGTTGAAGGTGCAGAATAGGCTTCACCCAGCTCGTTGCAATTTGCAAAGGCATGGATCAATGGTTTGTGCGACAATTTCAATTCGCAAACTATTCATCAGTTATCAGCTCTGATGTGGGGTGGCAACTGATTGACAAAGGGGACAACTTCCCCTTGGGCACCGTGTCAGCAGCCTGGGGGTGTGTGAAATAGGTGCACCTGCATCAGGGCCATATCTCTGGAGAATATTTGTAGATATTCTTTATCTTGTACTTGTACGCTGAAGATCTGTTGATCTTTTTACTACACTTGTTTCATGGAAATAAAGAGCCCCAGAATTCGTACAGTACGATGCACTTACCTTTCACATGGATGTCTGCGTCTTATCCCCGTGTCATGTGCCTCACAGTACCTCTGTGCCCCGGGCTCTGCCTCCACAGGATTGTCTCCCCCACCGTCCATGTCTCCTAAAGTGGGTGCAGTTCATGAGCAGGACGGGGCTGAGCAGATGCAATAGGAGTTGACTGCATGTGCTTCGTCTTTATTTTTTTATATATTTTTCTACGAGGGCTTGACTTTTCTCACAGGCCCCTAAAAGCGGGAAACAGTGTAAATACCAGTTCTTACTTATAAAGGACGAGATTGGCACAGAGTACCATAATTCACATCAAGAACTGAACACCATGTTCTCTTCAGATGACCCGTTCATGTCATCTTTGACAGCCGTCTTCCACCTGCATGTTCATAACATGCCATGGCTCGTTTTACCGCCTCTAAATCTGAACATAATTTTGTTTTAGACACACACATTAAATCAACTTTATGTAAGTGGGCCTAGTAAATTGTTCAGCAGCTAAATTGGATAATTACAAGAGCAAACATTGTTCACGGGTCATCTCTCACCACCAGTGAATGCTGCTTATGTTTGCCCTGTAATAACCCCTGCTACTGTTGAGTGAATTCATGTGTATAATGAGGGAAGCTAAAGTCTCAGGCTTACGACTTATGTTTTTACGTGGACTGAACCGGCACTGGATATGTCGCAATTGGCATTCAGAGTCCTGGATGGGCACACCCAAAACCTACAAGAGCCGAATTATTTTCAAAAAATACTGTAGCACAGATTTACAAATAAAAAAATGCAACTCAGCACAGGTGCAGTTGCTGCACTGCAAGGCATGAATAGGAAAAGGACAGATGTGTTGTTATTCTGTTTTCTCTCTAGGCTGGAGCTGGGATGTCTTAACAACATTATAGGCCCCCGGCAAAGCAGTGCACTGGGCCCTGCCTACACAACCACACAGGAATAAAAATGTTTAATGGAAAATTTGTGTTAAATTCTGGTCTGCATGGGGACTCGATGCTCGTGGGGCCCCCAACAACTGCCCAGCGTGCCCATGCGTTAAGACGGCACTGGGCTGGAGCCCTTTATACTGTCATGCACCGAATGCAGCGACCCTAGCAACATCGTGCAAGGATGTCTGTGTTGTGGTCAGCACAGTTTGGAGGAAGAGGTTTCCTGTACAAAAACGATGCTGAAAGGCAGTTTCCTTTTTGCATGTGTGCTTCCAAATGCTGCATACATATTAAGAGGAAAAAATGAGGAGAAATAAAATATTTCTCCTCGTTACACTAGCCTAAGGGAGGTGCAGGATTTTGGTGTAAATCCAAGTCTTAGTAGATATGGATTTGCGTCAGAGTCCATGAGTGGGTGCACGGGGACACCCCTGCACCACCCATGGCACTCCCCCTGAATGCAAAGTAATGCAAGGCAGCGCATTGTGCTGCGTTACTTTGGGTTACAATAGAAAGTCGAAGAAACGTCATCGTTCTCCGACTTCCCCTTGCCGGTCGCGCGACGTGGCTGAGGGTGCGGGTAGTGCCTCCGCTGCGGCTCCGGCGGAGCCTATGCAGTCGCCGCCGGACTACCCGCCCTTTCCGGGTTCGTCGGCGACTCCGGCCCAAATACAGGAGTTCCTGTCGGCCATGGCTCGCCTCTTTGGGCCGTTGGGTCCCGCTGGTGCGCCTTCGGGCCCCGCGGTCCCGACTGGGGGTCCTCGCCTTTCATCACCAGCGGCTCCGGCCCCGGCGTCGCTGTCGGCTCCGGCCTCGGCGCCGCAGGACCCCCTTGGATCCAGGCCTGGATCCCGGTCGATGCCGGTCGACCTTATAACACCTCCACCGACGTCGACCCCACTGGCACCACTTTTGACACCGCCCGCTCCTCGGGACGACGTCGACCCCGGTTTCAGCCCCGAAGTGGACGCAGCGTCGAGCCGGCGTCGATCGATGCCGTTCTCGACGTTGCTTGGGGATTTCTATCCCCATGTCCATGCTCCTTATTTTACACCTGTTGAACAGCCTGAGGAGCAGCTGCTTGCGAGTCTGAACAGGACTGAGCTGAGGAGTTGGGGGGTGCCAGTGGTCTGGATACCTCACCAGACCTTGGCATGCTGTCTCCTCCTACCGTGGCTACGGAGGAGGGTGCTAGTTTTGCTGTGGTGTTGCGTAGGGCGGCCGAGGCCCTACACCTCGAGCTTCCTACGGTGGCTGTCAGGACTAACCTCCTGACAGAGGTGCTTCAGCCAGCAGCTACTTCTGCGGAGCCGCTGCTTCCCTTTAATGAAGCCCTTTCTGACGTTCTTTTGGGCACTTAGTCCAGGCCCACCACAGGGGCTCCTGTGGATAGGAACGTGGCCCGACGCCATCGCCCGGCTCCGGGTGACCCCCTTTTCCTCTCCCAACACCCTACCCCCGAGAGCTTGGTTGTCCAAGCCTCTGCTTCCCCTACCACCTTCCCTACTGCACCACCGGATAGGGAATCCAAGAAACTGGATCAGTTTGGAAAGAAGATTTTTTCTTCCACCAGTTCTGCGCTGCGGTCCGTGAACACCGCATGCCTCTTGGGCCATTATTCCCACTCTCTGTGGGATACGGTGGCGAACGTGCTGTCCCTCTGTCCGGAGGAGGCCCGGCCAGCTCTCTCCCAGGCTGTTGCACAGGGGAGAGACGCAGCTAAGTTCATGATTCGTTGTGGCCTAGACACCGCCGACTCACTGGGCAGATCAATTGCAACGACGGTGGCGGTTCGCCGCCACGCCTGGTTGAGGACCACTGGATTTTCGGGGGATGTCCAAAACACACTTATGGACATGCCCTTTGATGGCCGTCACCTCTTCGGCGACAAAGCAGACAGCGCGTTGGAGCGGTTTTAGGACTCACGGGCTACGGCCAAGTCCTTGGGACTCTCTGCAGTCCGCCCTCCTCCGCCTTCTGCTTTTCGCTCATTTCGTGGTACCGGAAGGGGCGCCCCGCAGCGTCCGCAACAGAGCCACAGGCCTGCGCAGCAAGCATCCCAGCGCGGACGCGGGTTCCGCCGTGGCGGACCAAGGGGCCAGCGGGCGGGTCAGTCCACCACCACCCGGCCACCACTGCCTCCAAACCTTCCTAGTCCGAACTTTCAGGCCCATCAAACGCCAGTGGGCGGCAGGCTTCGCCGTCACCTGCCCCACTGGCGCACCATCACTTCGGACAGGTGGGTTTTAGAAATAGTCCGGAGGGGCTACTCCCTCCCCTTCGAGACTACCCCTTCAGCCATGCCACCTCAGTACCACCGCATGTCGGGGGATCACTTGGTGCTTCTTCAGCAGGAAGTTGTGGCCCTCTTGGCCAAGGGGGCCATCGAGCGCATTCCGACGCCAGAAGTACGTCGTGGGTGCTATTCCCACTACTTTCTGGTGCCCAAGAAGGACAAGGGCCTGCGTCCTATCTTAGACCTTCGGAACGTCAATCGCTTCCTCCGCAAAGAGAAGTTCAAGATGCTCACTCTAGCTCAGGTCTTGTCTGCTCTCGATCCACAAGACTGGATGGTAGCGCTGGACTTGCAGGATGCCTATTTCCATATCCCCGTCCTGCCAGCCCACCGGCGTTACCTGCAGTTCACGGTAGGCCACGAGCACTTTCAGTTCACCGTGCTCCCCTTTGGCCGTACCAGCGCCCCTCGGGTGTTCACAAAGGTGATGGCGGTTGTCGCAGCTCATCTGCGCAGATCAGGGGTTTCAGTCTTCCCCTATCTCGACAACAGGTTGTTGAAGGCGGGCTCGCCCCAGACAGTCATCTCCCACCTCCAGACTACGGCTGACCTCCTGCACTTGCTGGGGTTCTCCATCAACGTGCCGAAGTCGCACCTGATTCCCTCTCAGAAGCTCCTCTTTATCGGAGCGGTTCTGGACACGGCGCAGTTTCGGGTCTATCCTCCCGAACAGCGAGTCCGGGATATTCGGGCTCTGATTCCCATCTTTTAACCCTTGTCCCGGGTTTCGGTCAGAGTGACTCTGAGGCTGTTGGGCCTCATGGCTTCCTGCATCCTGCTGATCAATCATGCCAGATGGCATATGCGGGCTCTGCAGTGGGACCTGAAGTTCCAGTGGGCGAGCATCAGGGGAACCTGTCCGATCACGTCCAGATCTCGGAGGGCACTGCACAACAGTTGCAGTGGTGGCTCACGAACCGGCATTGGGTCGACGGCAGATCTCTCTCTTTTCCCCAACCGGAGTTTACAGTGGTGACGGATGCGTCCCTCCTGGGATGGGGCGGCCACATGGGGGAGGCGGAGATCAGAGGCCTCTGGTCTCCGGCGGAGTCCAAGCTCCATATCAACCTTCTGGAGCTTCGGGCGATACGGCTTGCACTGAAAGCATTCCTTCCCTCTGTCAAGTGGAGAGTAGTGCAGGTGTCCACAGACAACACCACCGCCATGTGGTACTGCAACAAGCAAGGCGGGGTGGGGTCGTGGACCCTCTGTCAGGAGGCTCTGCGTCTCTCAACATGGCTGGAACATCAGGGCATGTCCCTGGTGGTTCAACACCTGCCAAGGTTCTCTGAACGCCAGGGCAGACGAACTCAGCCGCAGGTGCATGCTGGATCACGAATGGCGTCTTCACTCGGAGGTGGTGCAAGGTCTCTTTCAGCAGTGGGGAGAGCCTTGGTTAGATCTATTCGCCACCGAACAGAACGCGCAATGTCATCAGTGCTGCGCGTTGGAATTTCCAAGGCGGCACTCGCTCGGCGACGCTTTTCGTTGCGAGTGGAGTTGCGGTCTATTGTACGCCTTTCCGCCTATACCACTTCTGCCCAGAGTGCTGAAGAAGATCAGGCGCGACCGGGCACAAGTCATCCTTGTGGCCCCGGACTGGGCTCGAAGAGTATGGTATCCCGAGCTACTCAGTATGAGCATCGATCCCCCAATCAGACTGCCTCTTCGGGAGGATCTTCTGTCGCAGCAGCAGGGGACGGTCCTCCACCCGAACCTGTCCAGCCTCCACCTCCTTGCATGGAGATTGAGCGGCGGCAGTTGATTCCTTTCCACTTGCCTCCTGAAGTTTGTGATGTCATTCTGGCAGCCAGGCGTCCCTCTACTAAAGTGGTATACGCCTGCAGGTGGAACAAGTTTGTGGCATGGTGGACAGCAAAGGCTGTGGATCCCCTTTCTGACCCTCTTTCTGAAGTTCTACTGTTCCTTCTTTCTTTGGCCCAGCAGGGATCTGCTCTGGGCACTGTCAAGGGCTACCTTTCTGCTATTTTGGCCTTTCTCAGGCTCCCTGATCAGCCCTCTCTTTTCAAGTCCCCTGTTGTAAATAGATTTCTCAAAGGCATTACACACCTTTTTCCTCCTATTCCTTTCGTGATGCCTCAGTGGGACTTGAATTTGGTTCTTACATACTTGATGTGTTCTCCCTTTGAGCCACTTTATAACTGTCCTCTTCGTCTCTTGACCTTGGAAACTGCTTTCCTGGTGGCCATCACCTCCGCTAGGCGAGTGAGTGAGCTCCAGGCTCTTTCTTGTAAGCCTCCTTTCCTATCAGTCCATCCGGACAAGGTTGTGCTCAGGCCCCGTCCTTCCTTTTTGCCAAAACTGGTTATGGCCTTTCACATTGGGCAGACTATTACCTTGCCCACCTTCTTTCCACCTCCGCATCCTTCCAGAGAGGAAGAGAGGCTCCACCGTCTGGACCCAAAACGTGCGCCCTCCTTTTATCTCAACTGCACACAGCAGTTCCGGGTGGATGACCAGCTCTTTGTTGGCTACGTTGGCACCAAGAAAGGTCAGGCGGTACACAAGAGAACTATCTCCCGCTGGGTTGTCTTATGTATCAAAGCCTGTTACTCTTTGGCTAAAAAAGAACCTCCGGTGGGGCTGCGTGCTCGTTCCACCAGAGCTACTGCAGCCACTACTGCATTGGGACGTGGTGTCCCTCTGCAAGACATCTGTCAGGCAGCCACGTGGGCCTCGTTGCACACGTTTACCAAGCATTATTGTCTGGACAGCCAAGTCCGGAGAGACGGCTTCTTTGGCCGTTCTGTTCTCCATGACTTTCTGGTGTGATCTTGGTTCGCAGACCCACCACCGGGGTTGGTATTGCTGGGGTATCTATTCTAAGGTAAGGAATCTATCACTATGTGTTTCTTTCAGATGAAATGAAATGAATTTGTACTTGTAAAGCGCACTGATACCCCAACTGGGGTTTCCTGGCGCTGTACGCATACCGCTGTGGAACCCTTCCTGGCTTTTCCCTGTGAAATGTCCACTCCTGGGCACCCCCAAGGTGAAGCCAGGCATCCCAGCGCTGTTGGGGCCGTTGTGGAGATTAAGCAAGCTATTGCCCAGAGTTGCAGAGTGGGACTCATGATTAGAATAGGCACCGAGGCGAGAATTATCAGGTCCGAGGAAATTGAGCCCAAGACCCGCCAAGGCGGGAATTGAACCCTGGTCCCGGGCCAGATCTCTGCATCAGGGTCTGCCGCTCTAACCATTGAGCCACACTTCTCCAGATGAACAAGTTACTTACCTTCGGTAACGATATATCTGTAAGAAACATTAGTAGTGATTGATTTCTTACCGCCCCACCCATCCTCCCCGTTCTGCGAACTGATTTCTAGGGTTAAGATCATCCCTTTCAGGGCCCTAGTTTCAATGCACCAGTGGTCAGTATCTTGCATGGCTCTGCGTTCCTGGCGCGGAAACTCGTGTACAGAACTGACATCAGCACGCGTGGGCGGCATCTAAGTAGAGCCCGCGACATCATCTCGGCGACCTCGACGCCAACGACGGACGCGGAGCCGCACGACGCCACCTACTGACGCGCAGGGGTACTGCTGACGAAAACTTTCCGGATCCAGTCTGATGCCTGGGGATATTCTAAGGTAAGGAATCTATCACTAC
This sequence comes from Calotriton arnoldi, assembly GCA_963921515.1. Classification (NCBI taxonomy): domain Eukaryota; kingdom Metazoa; phylum Chordata; class Amphibia; order Caudata; family Salamandridae; genus Calotriton; species Calotriton arnoldi. The sequence goes on from CAWUFW010019411.1 coordinate 101,685, forward strand.
TAATGTTTCTTAAAGATATATCATTACCGAAGGTAAGTAACTTGTTCATTAAAGGCTGTCAACATTGCTAAATGGGCACACTTTTGTTGCATTTGCTCTGCACAGCTTTCTTGTTTTACAGAAACAAGCAACCAAAGCAGGAGTTTGATGCTGGGAAACAATAAACTAATGGTCCTGATGCACTGGGAGTTGTCTCCCCGCCGATGGGGCCGCTGAGTGATTTCCAGTGCAGGGCACCATAACTCACATGGTCTCAGGCAAGGAGAACTATTGAATGTGATCCCCCATCACTGAAGAAGAGCAACCTAGATGTGAATGAACTGTCAGGTCGAGCCAGCTATGTTATGTGTATTTGTAAAACGCACTATCACCTGCTAGGGTACCCTGGTGCTGAGCCATGGGCAATGGCAAACCAGCTGTTTCCCCCACATCTAAATCAGATAGGGGAACTGCTGGTTTGGGGTGACTGAAGCATCTCCAATTTAAAGCAGTGCTCCCACTTGGCCAAACTCTAAAAGAATTTAAATGCCTGAGTCACAAAGCTTGGTTTGGAAACAATGAAATATCATAACATGGTTCAACGACAATTGGATTGGCCAGGACTTCAGAAATAAGCTACTGAATACTTCTATGATGGTTGGGGATAGCCAGCAGCACACCAACAAAATGCACATGCAGATTGTCCTCGAATTGCCATAGCACAAGTCAGATAATCTGCTAAATTGAACATGTAACATGTTATTTATTGCACAGGCAAACCCCCTCCCTCTTCACCCTAGTGTAATTCTCAGACAATTCCCTTCCCTTTCTGTGAAAATGACTCACAGATGTCTTTCACGGATGAAATATGTGTGTTTCTAGGGTGTGAAACTAACAGGTTAATGTTGGTAAAAAACCACTTCTCTACTTGTAGGTTGGCCACTGCATTTTACTGGTGTATGCCTCTCCTCACCGGAAATCCATTTTTGCATTCTTTACTCTAAATTCATGACTTATAATGGAAAATCCACATTTGTATTCCATTTGCAATTTACGATCATACAATTCTGCAAATCTTTATTCTGTGAATATAAGGCAGTGAAATTCACTATCGCAAATTGTTTTCTTTGTGTAGGTGGGAAAATTCCTTTGGAGATGAAGCTCAAAGTATTACATTTGGTACTTTTGTCCATCTTGGAAAAAATCTTAGTTTGATCTTTCAATTTGTTTTAAAAAACGTGGTTGCCACATGTTGATTCGTAGTATTGTACATGGAACTATATGTGTTTTCAGCATGCTATGGTGTACAAGGGAGGAAGGAAGGATGGCAGAAACAACATTCCTAACTTGACTACAAACATCAAATAAGAACATTTAAATAAATGATGTGATGTGTTGATTTGCACTGCTAATTGACAAAATCAAAAGAGAAAGGCAGGTTAAAGGTAAATCTGGGTTTTTTGAAAAATACTAGTATTGCAATGCTGTGTTCAGGAAGGTCAGAGACAAACCATAATTAACAGATCACTTACCTCTTTCATCTACTAATTTCAAGTTGTTCTCTAGAGATGCACATGTATGGCTGGACAGCCTTGCTCAGTAGCTCGTTGGTGCTTTCAGTAGAGCTGTTGCAGGTCCATCATTCCTTTGAGATCCCGTTGTACTATGAGTCCACTTTTTATTTGTTGACATGATAGCATAAGAGAATTCTGTAATTACCTGATGTGTAGAATTCCATACCATCATTGGTAGAATACACAGGCTGCCTCAAATTACTTTGGTGCAATACGTTCGGTGAGTATATATGAATATATCTACATATCTATATCTATATATGTGTGTGTGTGTATATATATGTGTATATATCTTCTTGATACTCCTTCCTCTGTGTTCAAAAAGGAACAGAACGGACTCCACTTATTTTGCGCTTCAATGTATTTATTTTTTCGTGCTTTTCGCCGCCATGACGCGTTTCGGGCCACCCAGAGCCCTTGATCACATGACATGCTGATGCTTTACTCCCATTTTTAAAGTGACACAGTGCATTACGTGCTAGAATAAATATAAAAGACAGACTTTCCATATGAACTCTGCTTCTACATCTCTCTGCTGTATACAGTTTTACGAATTTGTTTCCTGCTCATATACACATTACAGTATTTCAAATTATTTTGCATTTTAAATACCGACAATCATGTGCAAAATTAAAAAGTCATGTGTAAAGATATATATATATAATAAATTTCTGTATAAATACATATATTTAAAATATTATACACATGATAAAACGACAATGGACAAGATGTTACATATTATAGCTGCCTAATGCGTTAAAAACCGTTGTTTTTAAAATCCCTGTGCAAAATTGCGCTTTAAAAGAATGACTGTATAAATACTTGATAAAACGAATCTTACATGGTAAAAAACAACTCAGATTGAATTTCAGCTGATTTGTAATGGTCAAACCTTCCTTACAGGAAATGATTTCTTAAGCTAAAAAAACCTTAACCCCTTCCGTGCGCGCGGAATTTCCGCGCTGTGCGGGCATTTCTATTAGTGGGCGGGGATTCGGACGGCCGGGGGTCGTCCTGCGCACACGCCCACCGTGACGCGTGACGGCTCCCGGCCGTCACGAGCATGGAAGAGGTTAATACATCATGTTATTGGGTTTATAAGCCTCATATACAGTACGAGAATCGTGCAAAAAGTGCTATAAAGTGCTGTAGTGCTATTATGCTGTTCAGCATAAATTTATAATTTGAAGAAAAAGTGACACCGTGCATTAAAATATGTCCAGTGTGCCATGAGCCCATGTGCACTACTGGCAGAGAAGCGAGTTGCTTGGAGAAGAGGGACATGGTTGCAATCATGTGGCACCTATGTTAGGTATGTCAAATGTTTTCACAAAATACTGCATTAATTAGAGCCATGTGTACAGGTCTTCAGTAGTGTTTAAACCGTGTGGACTCTTACTATCTAATTCCAAGATATATTTTGTCTCGAGTCGCCTGAGTATTGCATCTCTGTTACCTCCTCTTCTCAGTGAGGGAACACTGTCAATTACGTAATACTTCAACTGATTGAGATTTTGGTTATGCATCTCATTGAAGTGATGGGCTACCGGATAGGAACTATCGTTGTTGGTTATTGCCCTTAGATGTTGTAAAATCCTCTTGTGGACTGGGAGGCGAGTACTGCCCACATACCTTAGTCCGCAAGAGCATTCTAATACGTAAACCGCAAACTCAGTTTTACACGTTAAATACTTGCTGATTAAAATTGGCTTGTCTTTGAAAGGTGTATGGAATGTGGTTTTACTTTCTCCATATTTGCAAGCCTTGCATGCTGTACACCTGACAAAACCTTTGCGTTTTGATAGCCAATTTGTGTTTTTAGGGATCTCCGGACTGCTGCTGACTAAATAGTCACTGGTGCTGCACGCTTTTCTGAATGTTATAGTGGGAGAAGGTGACATTTTATCCCCTATAATCGGATCACTTTGAACCATGTGCCAATTTTTCTTAATTATTTTCCTAAGACTATCCCTCTGTTTATTATACGTTAGGATTAGCCTAGGATTACTGGGATTATTGGCTGCATTCTCTGTCATTTTAGTTTTGCTGTTTGAGGGTTTGAATAACAGATCTACCCTGGGACTAGCTTTCGTGCGTGTTATGGCCTGATCTATGATTCTTTGGGAATAGCCCCTTGCCAGGAACCTTGATTTACATTCCTGTTGGGCTATTTGCAAATCATCCTCATTGCTACATATCCTGCAAGTTCGTAGCATTTCGCCATACGGTATACTACGCACTGTACGTTTGGGATGAAAGCTACTTGAGTGCAAAATAGTGTTTCCTGCTGTGGGTTTGCGATGTATGTGTATATATGTATATATATATATATGTGTGTATATATATATATATTTGATGAGAATATATATATAATAAGTATATATTTATTTATATATGTATGCACATGGCTTTTTTCACTAACAAGAACAAAGGTTAAAGTGATGTTACAGTTAGGTGAAAATGTTGGTTAAAATATGCAATTTTAAACAAACAAAACTGCTGAAATTCACCAGTTTTTGCTATCTCAAGTAACTACAACTTGTAACTATAAGTCGCGCCTCCGCCATACAAACTTTTGTCATCAATAATGTGATTTCAAATGTTGCACTGATGTTATCAAAGATGTTATAGAACACGTCATGAGTGATGTAATATGGGAAATAATTCGTATTGCACGGGCACGAGTTGTAATTACTTTAGGGCATGATTTATAGTTACTTGAAATAGATATAACTGATGAATTTCAGTGGTTTTGTTTGTTTGAAACTGTATGTTTTAACTGACATTTTCACCTAACTTTTACGTGCCTTTAACCTTTGGTAATTCAGTGAATTTCAGAAATTTATTTTTATGCAAAGTAAGATATAATTACCTTGCTTAACTATATTGACACTTTAATCTTTGGTTGTTTCAGTGAATTTCTAGATTTTCTTTTAACGTAAAGTAATATTTTGTTACCATACGTAACGCCAGCCTGACAATGCACACGGCCTTCCGCCTTGCACGGCTGGGGTTGACTGCAGGGCCTGGTCTACGGCCAGGCCTTGCATTCAACAGCTCACAGGCAGCCAATGACACACAGCACATGGCCTTCAGCCATGCACAGCAAGGGATTGGCTGCAACCCCCATGGGTAGCCACACCCAAGCTATGCACGTTCTCGGGCCATGTACAACGTGGGGTTGGCCACTGGCCAGGCCCCTGCACCCGACCCCCGCTGGTGCCCAACTCTGTGCTGTGCACAAGACAGGTGCTGTGGGGGAGGGTTGGGCGCAGGGGATGGCGCCCAAACTTCCATGAGTGGGGACGGCTGAATATAAGGGGTGTCATTTTAAGTAAGGCAGAGCTACTACCTTTGTCAAAGGGTCAGAACTCCAAAATATAAAAAGTTGGAACTTGGAAACAGATGTTTAAATAGCCTTCGCGGGTCATTGCATGGCGCGACCTGCAAGGAGCAGTGAATAATAAATGAGGGGTCCTTAACACTCAATTATTATTCATTTTTTAATTATTTTTTTTAATTTGAGTGTCTTGGTGCCCACCTGGGGCACCCAGATGTTTATTTTCAGTTGTGGGCCATGATGGGAGCCCCAGGCCCACTGCTAGCACCCATCCTGGATGCCATAAGAAGCTGGCAATTCTTTTTTTTAAATAATAATAAAGTCGGCCCCAGAGGATGGGGTCTCCGAGGCCTCGGAGAGGTTCAGGAGGGGGATTTCGCACCCCCCCTCCCCTGTATTTAAATAGTGGCCCCCGGCTGGAGAAAGTTCTGTTTTCTTACCCTCAAGAGTGTGGGCAAGGAAAATAATGTGTGCTCTCATCCCGCAGTAGCATTTTTGCATCTCCCACTGGGTGAGAGTGCACATCTTTTTTCACTGCCTATACTCTTGCAGGCAGGGAAACTATGTCCTGGGAATAGACTCCCCGGGACACGTCATTAGAGCCAGCCTCAGGGGATGGTGTCCCTGGGGCCTTGTAGAGGCTCAGGGAGGTGGCTGCGCACCTCTCCCCCTTTAAAAATCTGTAAGGTATGGGGTCCCAGGGGCTTTAAGACGCTCAGGGAGGGGGCCACTCAACCCCTCCCCTTTTAAAAATATGGCGGGCCACGTGGGTTCGGGTCCCACGTGCTGAAATCTGCTTGGGGAGGGTGGCCCCATGCACACACCCCTCCCAAAATAAATAAATATGGTTTGAACCTTGGGCTCCCCCCCCCAGCAATCATTTAAAAAAACAAAAAAACAATGGTGTCCCTCTGGGACTCCTCTCAATGTTTAGAGGGTGGGGTATCCCTACGCTGCCCCTTTATATTCTTTTTTAAAACATTTTCATGACAGTGGACAAAGTCCTCGAGTCTTGTAATGGCTGCAGCAACATGTTTTCATGGTGGGGCCAGCCAATCAGAGTGCTCGCTCCCGCAGGACCCTCATTCTTGCAAAAACAAGGTGGCCAAATGGGAAAAAGCCCCCTTGGCCAATCAGAACACTGTAATTTTTTTTTAAGTTGTGCTAGCAGGACTCTGGCGAGAGCCCCGCAAACTCAACCTTCCAGATATACAAATATTTTGAACCATAATGTCTGAAATTTGGTGAAATCCCATTCAGTCATTTTAGCTGTAGCACATTCCAATAATCCCTATGGAAATTGAACGGAGAGATTGCATTTTGGGACCCCCTTTTTCTCTGCCCCTATTTGACTTATCACCCTAAACTTTCCAGGAAGGAGCTGAGCAAAAATAGCACTTTTTGGAAAGATTTGTGAAAATTTGATAGACGGCGTCACAGAGGGAACTATAACTACCTATATACATATATGTATCATTATATATATAGGAGTTTGGTGTGCCATTCAATTTCGGACGGAGTACGGCTGTCTCCGCCACTACGGACCCTCCCTGTGCTGTGAGGCTGGCTGAACTGCAGTCGACATCGCGGATGCGATATTGTATTCTAACCCGGAAGGAGTATTCACAAGCCAGCCCCCCGCTGTCAGAATTCGACCGCGCAGTGAACAGAGGCGGACTCCAGAGGAGTATCGGTGGCACCGAAGGAGTCGGAGGATGCCAACGGACCGAATCGTGCTCCTGACTGGTAAGCCTAGTTCAGCGCGCTAACAAGTGACACTAGCGGGTTACAGGGATTATTGCAGTGCATTATTTGGGAGCCCGCTACCTCGACAGATAGCCGGCATCAACGTGCTCACTATAGTATAACATGACTTCAACAGCGGATGCGCTGAGGGATCGGGAGGCAGTGGCGGAAGCATTGTTTTTAAACTTACCGGACTACAACGAAGCCGTAGGGCATGAATTGACCGCTAAACCAACCAATAATGTTAAAATCCTATTGAAGGACTTGGAAAAGTTACTACGCACGGAACTCACTAAGTGGTTGGAAAAAAATCATTAGAAAAATTCAAAGAGGCGGGCAGGGTGCCACGGGGGTTAAGGGTTCTCATTGCTCCATCGTTTGAGAACCCGAACCCCCTAATGCTGAAGGAATGGGCCACAAATAATTTGGAGGCGTCCATAAATATGGTTTCAATTTTGATTAAATATGCTGAAATTGACAGGAACAACATTCTAAAAAACATTGAAACACTCAATAAACAACTGGATGAGCATGAACAACAGGATATCATTAGAAAAGGCAGAAGTGATATCGATGTACGCCTCAAGAAGCAGGAGGAGACTATCAAGGCTCGTAAAATCTTTAAATATGCCCGTGACAAAAGAGATTATGAGACAGGCAGGGTCTTCACATTTGCCCGCAAGTTTGACTCTGCCAAAAGGCAAAATCTGACGTCCAAAATCCCTGCTGTAACACCACTTGCAATACATGAAGATGGAGCATCCAATACAGATTTCAGTTCAATAGCTAGTAGTTCTGAGTCCATCGACAGTGATACTAGCATTCAGCATATGGCAATTCCCACTAATTATACCCCATCTGAGGAGTTGGGTTTTTTAGTGCTGGACCGCCGCCAAACCCTGCGGCCACGAACACAGGGCAAGACAGGCGGAAACGGCGGAACAAAATCAGGAAACAACGGAGGAAACGCCAACGCAAGTGGCAGCAACAGAGCCAAGAGAGGGAGAGCGAAGAAGTGGTAACCTCAACAAACACTGCGAATAGCACCTCTCAAGTCGATAATACAGTAATCAATCTGTCTGACACTGACCTCACGTCTGCAGGCTTTAGGACTGTCCTTTTGCCCCCCCAATCAGTTTAAATATGCTCAAGCCAGGATTGACACTTTTAAATTCATCCGCAAACTCAAATTAATGAAGCATTTCCATCTAACAAAAACTATGGAGGTGGCATCTAGCACTAGGACTAGTGTTTTTCCGTCCAACAGCTTACAAGTATCAGATGTTAGCACATTACAAACTATGCTGGCACTCGAGGATGACTCTAATGATTTGAACCTTTCAACACAAGGACAGTTACAAACAATGGGGATCAATGACAGCTTTCCTTCCAGCAGTCCCTTTCGTCCCAATTCTATATTTGTTCCCCTTATGCCCAAGGATGCTATCGACACCTTCAGTGACTGTCTGATAGAAGATCTTAAAAAATTGAATCGGAAAGTATCACAGGAACGCAAGCGACGCAAACATATTGAGACACAATATTCCTCACTCATGCGTAAACTGAAAGAGAATAACAATCTAATTATTAACCAATCGGACAAAGGAGGTAATATTGTGCTGTGGCCGCGGACCCAGTACATGGAAGAAGCTCATCGCCATCTCTCAGACGTATCCTGTTACAGAAAAGTTACCGCAAAAGATATCCAACAAATAAGGGATGTGGTACACAATGAATTGGGGCAGTGGAAACGTGATGGTCTGCTGAACAAAAACGAACACAAATTCTTGAAAAATGAGTTTCCCATCACTCCTGTGCTCTATTTCATCCCTAAAGTTCACAAAAAGCAAACCCCTATACCAGGACGCCCTATAATTTCAGCACAACAAAGTCTCTTGGAAGCCACATCCAAATATGTAGACTATTTCTTGCATGAATTTGTGGAAGATCTACCATCCTACATCAAGGATACTGGACACTTTTTGGCACAATTACAATCAGCGCAATGGAATAATGATTGTCTTTTTATTGTTATGGACATTTGTTCACTTTATACAAGTATCAACCACTCAGATGGGTTGAATGCAGTGAAACACTTCCTAGACAAAAGGAGTATCCATTATCGTCAACACAATGCCATGGTTTTACGTATGATTGAATTATGTCTTTGTAATAACTTCTTCATGTTCAATCGTGAATTTTACCAACAATTACGTGGTGTGGCTATGGGGGGATGCTTCTCCCCCAGTTACGCGTGTTTGCACGTGGGCTTGTGGGAGGAGCATGTCCTCAGGCGAACCCACAAAGATCTTTTTGAAGCACACGTGTTACATTGGTGGCGCTTCATTGAGGATGTTTTTATAGACTGGAAGGGGACAATTGCCTCAGCCACTAGGTTTGTGAACATTATTAATAACAATGTCCTCAATTTAGAATTCACGGCCCACACAAGTGATCAAGTGGTGCAGTTCTTAGATGTAGAGGTTTACATTGAGAATAATACTATTCAAACCAAACTGCACAGAAAGTGTACAGCAGGCAATTCCGTTTTACACGCCAGTAGCTCACACCCACGGCACCTAATTAAGAGCATCCCTTACGGTGAATTTCTCAGATCTAGAAGGATCTGTAGTACAGAAAAAGACCTAGCCGAGTGCCAAATTGACTCTTTTAACAGTTTTAAACAACGAGGATATGCAACCAAAGAACTGAGGGCAGCCTTAAATAAAGCAAATGACATGTCTAGAGATGAGTATTTGGGCAATGTGTCCAGGACGGCCGTACACAAGAATACCACCAGCCCGAAGTTTTTAATTCTAAGACCGGGCAAATGAGGCTAATAACCACATTCAGCAAACAAGCGAACCAAATAAGAAAAATTGTGTACAAGAATTGGCCAATAGTAAAAACAGATCTAACCATGTCACAATTACTGCCAGATCTTCCTCAAATCACATTTAGACGGGCTCCCTCTATGAGGGATGCCCTAGTCAGAACGAGTCCAGAGATCAGCATAGTTGGCACCTGGTTATCCAAACTTACAGGTTTTTTTAAATGTAGCTCTTGCAGGGCTTGTAAATTCGGGGTCAATACTTCTGAATTTATGAATGCCTTTGAATCCGTTCCCACCAAGCTCATAGGTCTGTATACATGTCGTACTGACTTTGCGGTCTATGTACTTGAGTGCTCATGCAAAATGAAATATGTAGGTAGCACTAAGCTACAGGTGTTCAATCGCATCCTGCAACATCTAAGGGCGATAATAAATTCAGATCCTAGTTACCCTGTAGCTCGGCACTTCAAAGCAGTACACCACAACAAAATTAATGACCTGAGCTATTTTGTCATAGATGCAGTACCCAAGTCCCCAAGAGGGGGAAACAGAGAAAGGAAATTAAGACAGCTTGAGTCACATTACATACTAACACTTGACACAAAGATGCCAAATGGTTTGAACACAGGAGAGGACCTCCATAATTTTTTGTAATCCATCAGGCCAATATAAGGGAGGGCCTTTGTCAAGGAGTTATGGGCTCCTAGTGGGTATCTGTTAGGCCGTCGCCTTTCCCCCTGATTTTTAGCCTTGTTTTTAACCTTGTTTTTACCGTCTCTTCCCTTAGGGTGATGCCGGGGTTTTTTTTATGAGGTTTTAAGCGGGGTATTGGTAACGGTTTTTTACAGGTTTTTTTTTTATTATCTGCCTGCCTATATATCTTTTAATGACTCATACTGAATGTGACTTTTCAACAATCTTGATTTTATGTGGTCTGCACTTGCACTTTATGAACTAGTTAGCCATTTTGGCTCATCGTAGTCCTTACAATTATGACACAGGATGTCTTCTGCCTATTCCTCCCTTGCTCATTTTTTGATCCTCCACCACTTTGTTATGCTGCAATAACAACTGTTGGATGAAGGTTTTCACTGTTTTTGTATGCACTCTAGTAACACAGGATCGGTTATGAATAAGATATAATTTCTTCGTAATACATATACTTGCGAAGACTTATGAATTTCTGGAGTCAGTGATTGATATCATATGATAGAGTAATTGGGCATTATGCCCCAAGTGTGTCATTAAGGTTGAGGGAACAAGTTATACAATTCTGTTTAAATTTATCAGGCTTTTATGTTTTATCATTTGCATTCATTTCATATATTTATTTGCTAATTTTATGATATAATATTAAGGGCACTGTGCCATGATTTTATCGTCATTTTTTAGCAATGTTAAAATGTGATTATTTTATGCTAATAATGATTTTACATGTTCCCCTGGTTTTATGACTTAGTTAGTTACATCAATTAATTAATCAATTTTTTGATTGATAATACGACGCAGAAATCGCAGTATGTTGTTTACCTTCATGAATTTGAAAGGAAGGAAGTCCCGATTCTCTATGGTTATTTGCACTATATATACCCACAATTCACCTCGGCGTGTCATGTTATCAAGGCCATGGAGACGCGGCCGAAACGCGTCATGCTGTTTGCTATTTGCACAAAATAAAAGCACTTTTAAAAGAACTATGGTGGTCCGTACCTGATGTTGCAGAGAACGTGAGCAATCCAGGAGTTTGGTGTGCCATATATATATATATATACACACACATATATTTTTTATTTTCACACAAAAACATTTTATAAAAAGTGATTTATGGTTCTGGTTCAAACTCATAAAACCACTAAAATTCGCCAATTAGGTTAGCAATGCACACAACACATACTAGCACGTGTGATATCCACCATTGTGCCATATTGTATTCCTGGTTGCTCCTTCTTCATGATGTTATACTTTTATGCCAGGTTTGGTGTAATTCTGTTCTCCATTGTTTGCTCTACTTTTCATCAAAATTTCCTATGGGAGCTAAATGAGAAACTATACACTTTTAACCCCCATAACTTTTTTCCCCATGAACGGATCTTTGCCAAAACATAGCATGCCAAAACTGAGTTAGTAGGTTAGCAAGTTTTTCACAAATTTATCCACAGGGACAAAAGTTATAAGTGAATAAAAAAGGTGAACTGAAATGGAATGGAAAGCGTGCCTGCACCATAACCACACAATGGTCTGCTTCTTTTTACGTACACAAAAAACATAAAGACACAATGCACAATCTCTCATCTACCTCATCTACTAAATTTCACTTCCTTGATGATATAGTCACATGAGCTCAGCTACATGGTCATCGTGAAACTTTGTAATATGGGATCACTTGTACAATAATTTTAAATAAAAGTGCTGTCTGGTTGCCCCTCCCCCAGCACTTTCAAGTGCTGTGAAGGTCCTGTGAAGATCACATAAATCTTGATTCAAGGAAATATTTCTGTTAACACTACTCAATCACAATTAGCATATCAATCCTGTTTGGCAGACCTTTGCAACACTGGGCCAACTAATTTCTAAGCTCAAACATGTTTGCAACTTACATGATAGAAACTGTATGCCCATACCTTGGATCACATACTTTACTAAAACATGAAAGCTATGATTATAACTCTAGAACCACCGTTGGCAACATTATCTCCTGGCCACATCTTTACTCTTGCCTTGTAAATGAATATCATGTGCAGCAACACATACATAATAATAAAACTGGGAGATTTCACATGTATCAACATGATCACAAAATCCTTTTAGCACCCTATATACACACCTAAGCTTAGTATTTATTCTGCACTTTATAGCTGAAGAATATAAAAATATAAAATGAGTTAAAATCCATTTATAGTTTGAAAACACAATTCGTTATTATTTTACAAGTTATATCTATGAAATAGATCCACAATGCCTCACTAAGGGGCGTATGTACAAGCCCCTATTGCCACAGGAACGTCACTTTTTCCGATGTTCCTGTGGCGATAGGGGTTTCGCCTTATTTACAAGGCAGCGTTAAGCCACTTAACGTGGTTTTTAATGCGCCCTTATGGTGGCTGTGTTTGCTCATGGAGGAGTGATGATTGCGCTAGAACCAGTGGTCTTGACCGCGCCGGCTGAACCTGGGCGAAAAGACAAGATGGCGTCGCATGCGGTGTGAGGAAGCCTAGCAGTAAAATAATCTGGCTGGCAGCGTCACCGGAGCGGCGGCTCTGGTATATGCAGAGATCCACCACTCCTGCCTTCTAGTGAGTCTGGCCAAAGTACTTAAATGACGCTCCCCCGTGACGGTGCTGGCAGATGGAAGGGGCCGAGCATGGCCGCGAGATGCCCCAAAATGTTGGCGTTAGTGGGAGAGGGGCTGATGTTGTAAGGAGTAGCGGGTGACCAACACTGCGCAATCCGCGGCGCCTTGGCCAGCGGGAGGCCCCTCCTTCGCCCGCTAGGGTGTCCTGCCAAATTCTAAGACAAGAGAGCCCTCCCCCACAACGACTCCGGTGAGAAGGACCCAGACGCGAGCGCAGTTCTCCAGTGCCCGGCCAGCCCCCACCTGTGCCGCCTTGTTTATGGTTTCGAGCTTGCTTTCCTTTTTTGCGGCGTTGCTCGTCCTCCTGACCCTGCAGCTGCCTCCTCCTGAATCTGCCAGCTGAGTGACCGCACTTTCTCCCCTGCCTTGGATTTCCTGGGAGAGATCGGCGACCTTCAACCTTACCTACTTTCAGACCCATCTGCTACTTTCCCCATGCAGCTTTACCTTTTGGGTTGGTTGATTCTATATCGGATTTTCTTGATTGGATTTTTGTTTACCCTTAATGCCCACCATCTTGTTTACCTAGCTCTCTGGGTCCGTGTCACTTGTTCCTCCATCTTGTGGTTTTGACTGTCCCCACGATGCCCGTTGCCACCGGAGCGACCTGCGCCCTTCATCGACCCATCGGAGCCTGCTACACTTCTCTCTTCTGGTTGGACTTGGTTAGGCACCCCTTTTCACCCCTACCTTTACCCGTCCCAGCTCTGTAGACCGGATTAGATTGTTACCGATAACTGGACCCTCTCCTGTTTTGTCCGACTTGCTTACTCTCAGTTTTGGCATCCACTTAATAATCTCTTCTCCATGCCCGATCTTCCTGGCTAGTTACGTATCCTTGCCCTTTTCTTTCCCTCTTCTCCAGCTTTGCTCCTTGGTCTTGTTTTCCATTATTTTCTGTTGCTCTAGAAACTGAAGTATTTTATCTTGTGCTCTATTTCAACAGATGTATTTTTGCAACATGCAGTTTTTTTTTTTTTGCTCCAGAAACTAATTGTAATCTTTGTAATCACTATTCTGCTGTAATAATTTCCTTATTTTAATGCGCTCTGATACCTCCGGTTCTAGCCAGCACTAGCGTTCAGCGGAGCCCAAGAACCATTGGCCATTGCCCGTTGGAGCTGTCCTATGCAGCTTTAGAGGAGTCTGGCTATGGCTCATCCCCTCGGCCGTCACCTACCCAGCCGGACTTCGGACATTGTTTCGAACGGTTCCTCACGGCTTTGTCTATCTTTCACAATGACTGCTTTAAATGCTTTATTCCTCCTGAAGTACTTTCCCCCTTCTGGTCTGCCTTACTCTATCTACTTTTCTTTCCCCCGTTTTTCCTCTCCACCTCTTCCTTCCATTCCCCTTAAGACGTTAGTCTTGGCTATGCAACGCGCTAATAACTTTTTTATTATGTATTCTCATGTCTTTCTCCTATGTCTATACTTGTAATTGTAACTGATGTAACTTATGTAACCTGTAACACACTGATCCTCATGTAAAGCGCTCTGATACCTCCGGGTCTAGCCAGCGCTATATAAAACTCTTCAAATAAAAAAAAAAACAAATAAAATAAAATGCTGCCTTGTACATAAGGCCCCCTTTCACATTATGCTTAGCGTGAAAGGGGTGGGCAGTGGGTGTTGCGGTGGCCGTTCCACCGCAACACCTATTGATTTTGACGCTGCCCCCTACTTACAAGGGTGGCGTAAATGGAGGCAGCGCCAAAATTAAGATCAGGGAAAACCTGGTCTTAACTTGGCGAAACGAGGAGAAATGCTTTATTTCTCCTCGTTTTTGCTTTTCCATGTGTGCTGCCTTGTGCAGCACACATGGAAAAAGCAAGCGCCTTGGATTGTTTATGTGTAGGAAGGTGTCCCTTCCTGCACATAAACAATCTTTAAAAATTACATTTTGTAACTTTCATGTGCAGCACACATAGAAGTGACAAAACGGCATTTAAAGATTGTTTATGTGCAGGAAGGGACACCTTCCTACACATAAACAATCTTCCCCTGCACGCAGACACCCTTGCACTATGGTACAAGGGTGCCTCCGTTGGCGCTAGGCAGCTAAGTGTAGCGCCAGCGCAGGGGGAAATGCAAGGCTGCACCATATTCTTGTAAATATGGTGAAGCCTTGGGTTTCTAAAGTGGCAGAGTGAGGCGTTAAGCAATGACGGCTAACGCTTCCCTCCGCCACTTCTTTGCACATATGCCCCTAATTTCGGTGCCCTGATATCTAAAGGTGACTTCAAAGGAATTCCCACAATGCCCATCTAGTCAGACCAGAAGCATGCATTAATAACCCAATGCTGAGTCACTCCTAGGGTTTCACTTCCACCAAAGGCATATAATCTCTGGATTGATGCAGTCTAAGAGCTGTGAAAACTAGGGGTTGGGGTGAAAATTGTGTAATTTGCCTTCACATAATTATGCAAAATGCAAATCTATCATTTAGCACTGTATTTTAGCAAGAAATGCGTTCTTGTGTCAATATTTGACTTGAGGATACATTTTGTGTTGGAAAAAATGATGCGAGAAATAGAATTGCCGCAAACAACAGAAGCTCACATTCTGTTTTTCCGCAATGTTCCCGCTAAAGTTTTACCTTGAAAGACTGAGTAATTACACAACTGATGTAATGGCGTAATAAAAGGAATTTTGCATTACAAGTGTAATGCAAAATTCCCCAAATTACTCAAATGACACTGGCATATTTAAAATTTCACCTAGGCCTACTAAAAATTGCACTGCTATCTTGACCTGTTATAAACAGCGAGCCAAGTACTGCACTACCCACAGATGCCCTCATTACAAGTAGTCTCTGAAAATCCTCATAATCTCTCCCAACACCCCCACCTCCCTATTTACTATTATTGGGGATCCCGGTAATTTCAGAGGGGGGAGGTAATAGTGAGTATGAGTTTTTAGGCAATAACTACCGAAATCTGACTTTCTGTGATGGCTGCTGCATGGTTTCTGCCCAGTATTTCACCTGGAGGTCCTGCCTCCTTGAAGCAGGTGAAACCTCTGGGCCAAAATCCACTAAGCAGCAGTGTTTCTGCTGAACTCCCATTACCCGTCCCTCGAAATCAAAGGTCACTCGTAATGAGGTTCAGAGTTCCCACAAAACCCCTTTATTCAATGTTTATTCCTATGTTTATCTTTATTCTTTATTTTATGTTCACTGGACTTCAGGTAATAAAACATCCACCATCCTCCTAGGTCACTATTATGGAGGTACTGATACATCCACAGCTCTCTCAGCATACCCTTCTGATTCCATCCAAACCATTCTCTGATTAGTAGTTCTTAGACTTTTACAGGACTCTTAAAATGCACTAATTACATTTTTTAACTTGCATGTTGCACTGGTATTGCTCTTAAAGAATGACGTGGAAAATCCAGTATTTCAAGGGGGAACAGGCTATTGTGCAAATAATATAGAACATGGTCCCAAATGGAGCAGCTTCTTTGAAAGTTATGAATCAGATAATGTGGCCAGCCCTCAACAGCAAATGGCTCATTTAAAAATGTACCCATACAAAGACGGGGGAAGTATTTATTTACTTTTGGCACAATAGCGTTACAGTAGTCTCATTATAATAGTGACAAGCAGTGAACATAAACATGAAAAGTGAACAGTGTTGCAGTGAAAAAGTGAGTAATATAAATTAAAAAGTTTAAAAATAACCCAGTCTGTTGCTGTAATATCGATGGCAGTTACATATCCAATCATAGGCAATTTATGAAATCTGACGCAAAAGGCCAATGACAGACTTGTGACATTGTCATCATCAGGATGAATTGAAACTGTTGGCATTCCTGAAACTTGTAATATGCAAGGTGGTGCCGCAGTGGCACCACCTGCATATTACATAGCCCTTGACCGCTGTGCCACCATAGGCGGTCCAATTACGGTCTGACCGCCCAAGTCGAAATAGGGCGGTCAGACCACTGGTGTAGTGGTGGCTGGAGCACCACCGCAGCACCACCACGGGTCTGGCGGTCCTCGGGGGAAACAGTCGGAACACCGCGGTCTAAACCACGAGTGTTCCTACTACAAAAGTTATACCATGCATGCCTTAACCACGCACATGCATATGCCTTAACCATGCATATGTGTGGTTAAGGCAGTGCGCGGTCTAGCTGCAGGAAGATGGAAGCGGAAAGACGCTGCGGTGGGGTAAGTGGGGCTGTTTTTTTTTTAAGGGTTGGACGGGGGTCAGGCCAGGTTTTAGGGCAGTGGAAGGGGTTGGGGTAGGGGTAGTTTAAGGGACAGCACGGGGCGGGGGTGGGGTAGTGTAAGTTAGGGTGCAGGGTTTTAGGCCTTAGGGCAGTGGGAGGGGAATGGGTAGTTGGGTTAGTTTGTAGGGCGGGGGTCAGGGTAGGTTTTAGGACAGCGGAAGGGGTTGGGGTAGTTAAAGGGACAGCACGGGGTGAGGGGGTGGGGTAGTGTAAGTTAGGGTGCAGGTTTTAGGCATTAGGGCAGTGGGAGGGGAATGGGTAGTTGGGTTTGTTCTTAGGGCTGGGGGGTCGGGATAGGTTTTAGGGCAGAGGAAGGTGTTGGGGTAGTTAAAGGGACAGCGCGGGGAGGGGGTCCAGGTAGTGTAGGGTGTTAGGCCTTAGGGCAGTGGAAGAGGAATGGGTAGTTGGGGTAGTTTTTAGGGCTGGGAGGAGGTCGGGCCAGGTTTTAGGGCAGTGGAAGGTGTTGGGGTAGTTTAAGGGACAGTGCAGGGAGAGGCGGGAGGTGGGTAGTGTAGGTTAGGGTGCAGGGTTTTAGGCCTTAGGGCAGTGGGAGTGGAATGGGTAGTTGGGTTAATTTTTAGGGCGTGGTCAGGGTAGGTTTTATGGCAGTGGAAGGGGTTGGGGTAGTTAAAGGAACAGCGGGGACGGGTAGTGTAGGGTTTTAAGCTTTAGGGCAGTGGGAGGGGAATGGGTATTTGGGGCAGTTTTTAGTGTTGGGGGTCGGGGTAGGTTTTAAAGCAGTGGAAGGGGTTGGGGTAGTTAAAGGGACAGCGCACGGGGCAGGGGTGGGGGGGTGGGGGTTTAGTGGGGTAGTGGCGACCTTAGCCACACACACCCCTTTACCATTCATGCCTATACCACGAAATTTCGTGGTAAAGGAATGCGTGGTAAAGTAATTAGGCCCTAAGTTATTTCTTCAGGTAACCTTTTTCATGTTTTCACTTTTCTTCACACTTTAATTTTCATGTGACAATGATAATTAAAAAATGGTCGCCATGCATTGTGACTCATTTTCATCCATACCTCACAACACATGTTTCCGCATTCATAATGATGCTAGAGTCGCAACACATGCCTGTGAATGGGTTATAACGCATATGTGTGCACTGGCGGCCATCTTGGAAATGGATTTTCTTTAACAGAGAACCCCTTGAGAGATTGCCGGCCATGCATGTCTATGGGCCTTGAGACGTGCTTGTGAACAGTTGGATAAAAGATTGGCAAAACCAAATGCTCATCCTTTTGGAGTGGAGACTTATTGGTTGAAAAATAATGTCTCCTTTTCAGTGTCTTTCTAGGCATTCAATCGTAGTCACCAGGCCAAGAGCTGTGCATACCGCACCATGGGTAGTTAAGAAATTCGATATGCAAGAATACTTAAATAGAAGATGTGCGTATGTTCTAGTACTACAAAGCGAATGTCTTCAGTATGTACATGAGTTTATGGTATTGGCTAATTAGCGAAATAAAAGGCAGCAGTTTTTGCAATTCGATTATTCACTTATCACTTGAATAAATGTAAAAACTTACAAGCTGCAATTCTTTTTTTTCTGACCAAAAAAAGGTGGAAAAACAGCAATAAGATGAGAAAAATAAATATGTTTTATAGAAATGGACACGCTAAATACCATTAAGAATGGGAGACCAAATTATAAGGTAAATGTAAAATTGCAATAAATAAAATAGCCTCCAATTTGAAATATGTGTCTTTATTCTGTAGCTTTTACTAGTCAAGTACAATAAAGAGATGAAATAATTTGTGAAATTCTGTACATTTTTTAGAGGTATGTGATTACCCGTTCCTGTTTCCACTCTGTGACTTGCCATTGACGTCCACGCCCCCAGCTGGAGGGCAATGCTTCCCTTTGAAGGATCCTCCTGCCTTCCCTATGTTTGCTCAACGGCTTTGTACAAGTGGCAAGTTTAGATTGCAGCTAACACGACCTGTCAGTTGTAAACTTTGAAACTGCTTCTCTCCGGGGGTAGTGGACAAGGTGCGTTTCCTATAAATCAAAGCTAGGAATGCACATCTGTAGCGTCAATACAGGCTAATGACAGACTTGTGCTGTGTAAACGCTCGTGAGCGGATTGCTGCCCACGTCCTTCTCGTGCAGCCGTTTAGCAGAAATGCATTGCCCTTTGTACTCGGAGCCACTCCTTACGTTGTTTAAGCGCGAACTTGACCCGAAGGTATCAGTACCATAATTATTTTTCTTACATTTTGATATTTTGAAGTTGGTCGGATTATGACTTAGTCTGTCAGGTAAATACAGTTTTCTCTCCAAATTACAATCATATGAACGCAGACTGAGTCAGATCAGATGCAAGTGCTGTTACCTCTTAAACCCTATCCTGGCTTCAATTAATTTTGAGGCGATACAAAAATACCAGAAAGAACATACATAGTGGCTTCCATAACAAGTTCTTCCAATTACACTAAAAATAAATCTTAGTTTTTCTACTATTAATTGACATATATTTTAATGAAAAAAGTGAGTTTATGTTATGTCAACCTGTTTGCTTGAGAGAAAAAAATTCCTAATTTCTAAAACAGTAGTAGTCGAATCTTCGTAATCATCAAGCCACCCAAGAAAAAGAAGAGGGGGCTAGACTTAGAAAGACGTCAAGCAGCACAGCGCAGCTAGTAAACTTGCTGCAACGAGTTGCCTAAACGGGAGAAGAGAACTGCACCACATCTACTAAGAAGTGGCACAGTTCAGATCCCTCGCCACGCTGGTGCCCTTTTTCAGGCAAGCACCCAATGCAGGCATCATTACACCATAGTGCAAGGGTATCTGTGTTGTGGTCAGCTTAGTTTTTGTGCAGGAAAGCGTCCCATTCTGTACAAAAACTATGCTTTGAAGCATTTTCCTCCATGTATCTGTATTGTAGAATGCAGCACATATACAAAGAAAATGTTACAGCTGCCTCAGACGTGCGCACTCTTTTGGCGCAAATCCATGCCTGCAATTCTTGCATGGGAACGCCCGTGTAACCATTTATAAAATGCCCCCTTGATGCAAAGTAATGCAAGCCAGTGCATTGCGCTGCTTTGTGATATTTTGGGTTACAATCCAACGCAAATCATGATTTACGTTGGTTTGTAAATCCCACCAACAGGCTTTGCGCCGGGTCTGTGTTAAAACAGTAATGAAAACCTGAATCAAAGTCTTTGTAAATCTGGCCCAGAATGTATTGTATTATTCATCTATTCCAAATACATTTTATTTCATCGATGAAACCAACTTTAGTTATATTAATTGAGTCAGTCATTCATTTATACTCAACAAAAAATGATTGCCAGTTGCTGCAATGGCCAAACATGTTGGAATCCCAGTAAGGGAGCCTTCCACCTTTCCAAGATTACATTTAGAAACCATAAATTTGGTGACTCTGCAGTAGTGGCTTACATCCCATAATTTCCCATCTTTCCTAAGTTGTATGCGGTTGCTGCTTTACTCTGATACCTTTGTTCATATTTACTACCTTGACAATGTGTATATTATCTCCACCGGCACTGCTTCTTGGTTTCATTTTACTATTTTAAAAAGAATTGGTGACACCCCTAGAACATGTGTATCTTCTCCAGATATTGACAGATAAATATGGACTTTACCATGCAATTTAAACTTATCCCTGCAATGTGCCACATGTATTGAAATGAAAAAATTCTTCTTTTGATTTTATTCATGGTTGACCTTGTCCTTATGGCCAGAAGGTAGGTTGCTTTGCTTCACCTCCCTAGGGGCCTGAGTTTAACTTGTAGTACCACTTCCATTGTAATTAATATGTCTGAGGCCAAATTTCTTCTGAGGTATATATTGCACTTTGAAGAGTACGTTGAGTTGCTGTCTGACAGACAAATTTCATTTCTGTGACTAACTAGGATTGCCTCTTTCTTCTAGGGGCCAATGAAAATCACAGGTTAGCAAAAGCAGGGCACTGGTGGGCCAAGCCAGTGGGATCAATGGACAGGCCAGGACTAGGGAACAGGCCTGACAATAGTGTTCAAGCGAACCCTACCAACGTATTCTCCTCACTCTCACTTTCCATCCATCCATCTCTCTCTCTTTTCCCTCTATAATCACACGCTCAGTGTGCATCCCTGTCTCACCTGCTTTGTCTCTCTCTGAAGCTTCCCATGCCTGCTAAAATTAATCTTTGAAAAATGGGGAAAGTGATAGAGCACCAGAAGCAGCCTTGGGCTTTCAAAACTGGCTTGCAATGGCCCCAGCCCAGCGGGAAGAAATAAATGACCTATCTGGCCCTGCCAGTGGAGGACTTGTGACTGCAGACACGGAGAGACTGTTAGAGAAATATTTTCCATATTTCACAGGTTCCAGCGTATTCCCTATGGTTGCACTTAGTGCACTCAACATATAATTTATATGAAGCTATTTATTACCATTGCTGTATTGGTAATACATTGTGTATTGTCCACTCCTTGCTCCTCTTTTATGTACATTACTTACAAAAAATATTTAAGCACACTCATAGCACAATCTCACTGCATGGGCCCATAATATAAGAAGCAAAGAGCAAGTGAATGAGGATCCAGACGATTCTCAGCAGAATGTCTACTATGCATCACATTTGTCCTCCGCACTTTTGTAATGTATGACTGAATCTACATTTATGAGCGCACTTGTTTCGCCAGTAGGTAATTATAGTCAGGACCATGTTTCCATAGAAAAATAGTTTTTTTTTTTATTTCAAATCTTTTTTATTGAGTTTTTCTGAAGCACAGAATACACAGTACAGAAGCATAAAGTACAGTTGCAAGATAAGTAAATACACAAGCAGCGCACAATGGCGCACATGAAGAAGGGATACAAAGGTAGGGATAAGAGGAGGCTGTGTAAGATTTGATTTGGAGACATAGCTGTTTTGTAGATAAAAGGGGTTTTACACGAAAAAATCACGTAATATCGGTTATGCAATTCATAAGCTACATATTGAGATCGGTCAACATGATAGTACGTCACAGTAACCATGAACTAGTATAGAAAACATCTTGGTAACAACTTTTTTCATAAACATATAGAGTAGGTATAAAAGTTTGAGGAACATATTGAATTTGACCGTAAGAATATTACATCACAATAATTTGAACAAATATTGAGGATGTCTTAGTGACTTAATGAAAGAATCAACAGTGAGATTGATATGCAAGGTTTAGTCTGGATGTGAATACACCATTAATCATACACAGTAGAATAAAAGGTACCAAAGTCTTGTGTGAGCTTTGAAGGAATCGACGTATGTGTTGTAAGATAGTTCGGTTGTGAAAGAGTGAGTCTTAAGAGAGGATAACCCTCTCCTGAGGAAACTGATTACGGAGGATTGTAGCAAAGTAGTTTGGAGTCCAGTGAATGCCAGATAGGTCTGTGTGGCGAACGCCAGGGGGAGATTTGTAGTGTTACATTATCAGCGCCTCTAAGGAAACTGATCCACTCTTGCCACATTCAATAGGATATCGCCTTGAAGTTCTTCCAGTTGTGTAAGATCAGTTTGCATGCTAAAGTAAGCATTAGGTCTAGTAGGTGGCGATCACCTTCAGTTTGCAGCTGATTGTCTAACGGGCCGAGGAGGATATATGAGAATTCCCGCATGGGTGTAATATTAAAAGTGTAATTAATGAAATCCAGTATTTTACTCCAGTATGTGTTTAAGATCGGGCAATCGAAAAGCATATGTGCTAGATTGCCTTTGTGTTCCTCGCAGTTCCAACAATTGGGACTAGGAATGAGTCCCAATTTAAAAAGTCTAGAGGGTGTCCAATATGATCTGTTAATAATCATGTATTTAGTTTGTGATAAAGTTGGAGATATCTTGTTAGAGAACGGCGATCTGTTAATGTAATCCCAGTCGAACGTCATATTCCTAGTGTTCAATTCCGCTTCCCATTTTACCTGGTTACGTGACAGGGACTTGCTTAGATTGGGTCGCAAAAGCTTATAAGTGCCTGAAACCGTATGGCCGGATCTGATTAAACGACTTAATAAGTTAGGAAGAGAAGGGGATATCGCCTTAATCGATTTTTTAGAGATCTGGACCTTGAGTTGCAGTAGTTTATAAAAATCCAAGTTTTTCAGTTTGAATTGATTCTGCAGTGTTGAGAACGGTAGTGGTGCAGAACCTGAGTATATGTCTTTCAGTAGGTTTATGCCACATTTAGACCAATCCGTCCAAAAAATTGGGGAACCATTGATTTTGAGGTTAGGATTGTTCCATAGGGATGTGAGATGGAAATCTTTTAACTTTACTTCCGATAGCGAGTCCAGCCGGAGGAGAGCAGACTTTGTGTTTTGTATTATGTTCTTGGAATGTGGTAAGTGTACAGTATGCATAGTTGCCAAAGCTGCAAGAGGTGCATTATTAATGAGCGATCTTTCTATGGCTAGCCAAGCTGGTTCGTATGCTGGATTGTCAATGAACCAGTTGGATCCCTGTTTACAGAGATATGCAGTTTGATAGTTCCTGAAATTAGGCAAGCCTATTCCACCTTTGTTTTTAGCTAGTTTTAGTTTCTTTAGTGAGATTCTGGGTTTCTTCCCTTGCCATAGGAACGTATTAAAAGATTTGTCCATTTTGTTTAAAAAGTCTTCAGATAACATCATCGGAAGCATACTGCTAAGATAGTTGACTAGTGGTGTAACCATAATTTTTAGAGTTTCTGCTCTGCCCCACCAAGAGAGGAATTTAGGCGACCATTTGTCTAGTAGTGACTTAATTGTTTTATATAATGTATCCTCGTTGGTGTGGACAGTAGTTATTAGATCGCTAGTAAATTCTAGGCTTAAATATTTAATGCACCCCTGTTGCCATGCTAGTCCGGATGAGCCTAAGATGTCTTGATTACCGGCTTGGTTTAGAAGTTTGACTTCCGATTTATCCTTGTTGAGGGAATATCCAGAGATTTCTGTAAATTGTTGGATTGATCTCATTAGGGCTGAAATAGATGAGGTGGCATTATCTGTGACGATAAGTACATCGTCAGCGTACGCCGCTAGTTTTACAGTAGTGTTTTCAAAGGTGATCCCAGAGATGTCCTGATTTTCTCTAATGTGCTGGAGAAAAGGTTCTAGTGCCAGAAGAAAGAGTGGAGGAGAAAGAGGGCAACCCTGCCTAGTACCCTGCATTAGATTGAAAGAGGAAGAAATTATACCACCCGCTCTGACTCTTGCATTTGGTTTGTAATACAAGGCCATAATCATATTGATCAAGTTGTCCCCAAGGTTAAAATGCTCTGGAACTGCACGTAGATATCTCCAGTCCACCTTATCGAAAGCTTTTTCGGCGTCTAATGTGATCGCCACAGTGGGTGAATTTATTAATTTAGCTTTTTCGATGGTGTGGCACAGTAGTCTTGTGTTGTCACTGGATAGTCTGTGCTTTAGAAAGCCTACTTGTGATGGGTGTATCAGTTTTGATATGTGTTGCTGGAGACGTTTGGAGAGAATTGAGGCATAGATCTTGCAGTCCAAATTTATCAACGAGATCGGCCTGTAATTCTTCGGTAGAAGAGGATCTTTCCCTTCCTTGGGTAGTACTGTTATGATTGCTTCGGCAGGGGTGCCTGTGAGTTGGCCTGATTTGGAGAAGTGTGAATATAATTTAGTGAGCAGAGGTATTACTGACCTAGAGAATGTTTTAAAAAATGTAGCATTGAACCCATCAGGGCCAGGTGCTTTACCCGTTTTAAGATCTTTAATTGCCACAAGGATATCGTCATCTGTGATCGGACCGTTGATAGATGTTTTTCATCCTCTGTGAGCGAGGGTAGTTTAATACTGTTTAAAAAAGTTTTGCATTTTGAGTGGTTAACCCCGCAGGTTTCCTTATATAGTTTCTGGTAAAACTCTTTAAAAATCTCAGATATTCTATCAGGATCGGTAGTGATCTTATCGTCTTTGTCTTTCATGGAATTGATGGCATATTTTTGAAGCTTGATCTTTAGGTAAGACGCAAGTGATTTGCCAGCCTTATTAGAGTCGCAAAGTTTAATGCTTTTCTGTTTATTAATCCAGATTCCGGCCCGTGTACTTATGATTTTGTTGTATTCGTATTTTTTATTTAAGAGTGTGCTAAGGGTATTGTTGTCATTGCTACTGGAATGTATTTTTTCTAAGTCTGCGATTTCTCTCTCCAGTTGGGATACTTTGGAATTGGCTTCTTTGTTCATGTTGGACCTTATCTTAAGAATGTCACCTCTCACTGTGGCTTTTAAAGCCTCCCACCGTATAAGGTCTGAAGTTTCGCCTTCATTATTCTCTAAGAGAAAGTTTTGAATAGAATCTGTTATGGCTTTAATGTTATCTTGGGAAGAGATGATTTCATCATTAAACCGCCAAAATGGTTGATTATTTTTTGGTGTATGGTCAGTAATGGTAAGTGTGATGCATGAGTGATCTGATATTACTCTAGGCTCTATTGTGGACTGATCTACATTCTTTAGGGCCTTACTTGTGATCAGGATGTAATCTATATGGGAGTAAGATTTATGCCGAAAAGAGTAAAATGTATAATCCCTTTCCGAGGGGTTCTGAGTTCTCCAAGCATCTTTTAGGTTAAACTTTGCGCAGATTTTTTACGAATTTTGTGTGATTTGTTCGGGTGAAATGGAAACCTAGAATTTTTATCTAAGTGTGGGTCTAGCGGTAGATTGAAGTCACCAGCTAGTATGATAGTTGCTGTGTCCGGGATTTTCTCTAGTTGGTTGTAAATATCTTCCCAAAAGGAAGGGTCATCTTTTGTAGGGGCGTATATATTAACTATATAGAATTCAGAGTTGTTTTTGATTAACTTTGTGATACACCATCTTCCCTGTGAGTCCAATGTGAATGAGCTTAAGGCGATTCTGGAGTTTTTGGTTATTAAGGTTATGACTCCACCCTTTTTACCAGTTGCTGCCGACCAGGCGATGTCCAGAAACCGATGACTTTTGAATTTTAAGGAGTGTGTATCGTCGAGTTTCGTTTCTTGCAATAGGATTACATCTCCTCTTTGTTTGTTGAGGTAATCAAGGACCTTTCTTCTCTTGACTGGATGATTGAACCCTTTCACATTTAAGGATACTATTTTAATGGATTGGTTTGCTCTAGTCATTGTTGTACGTTGTGTGTGATCGCGATGGTGATCTTTTTGGTATCACCTTGAGTGTGGTTATTGACATGTCGTTTTTGTTCCTTCTTCATGTAATAACTAATAAAAAGAGAGTGAGGAGTATAGAGCAAGAGAGCTTAGAAAAGATGTACTGTGATCCCCTAGAACCCCAACCCCACCCCTTACAAAAACCTCTACCCACCCCCCACCCCCAAACATGGCGGGTGTGGCTTGGATGGCGAGGAAGATGGCGGCATAAGCCCACAGCTCCATTCCGGCGGTACAGTCTCTCCTAAAATTACTGTGCATATTCGGAGAAATGAGGAGCGGAAAAAGTTTTTTCTAACCTGCGAATACCGAGTGAGCCGATTGACCTGGTCGTTGCTGCATCTGGGTCTCAGGAGTGACAGGGAATCCTGATGAAGCCTTGAGGCCGGTTGAATCCGGGCTGCGTGACTGTTTGAGTGTGACGGACGCCGGACGGACGCCGCGGCAATCACAGACGACTGGCATCACGGCAGAGCGATCTTACAGAGTGACCTCTCAGAGAAGAGGTAGATAAACACTCGTCATTCTCGTGAATGTACTCCTTACATTGGATTGTATAGTTTTTATAGCCTGCCGATCCGTCTCGCCTGACTTGCCTGACCCTGTTGTAGTTTCCCAAAATGGCGGCATCGCAGAGGCGATAATATACGAACCGGCTATAAACCGGCTTAAATATATCAATAAATGAATATGAACCTACATGCTTACCAGCTAATATAGCTAATACAGCTAATGCATACCAGCTATTGACATTTAAGGCCAAAAGTAAAATTAATCACGACCTGCTGATGTAAGCCTGACTTGCCTGACCTGTTGTGGTTACCTAAAATGGCGGCTTTGCAGAGGCTGTAATACACGAAGCTAAGACAGCTAATACATGCCAGCTAATTACATTTAAGGCCAGTACCAGCTATAATTAATCACAGCCTACTGATGTACGGTAGCCTACTGATGTAAGGTAACTTACGAAGCGGCTGAACGTGCCCAAAACTGGCCTGCCCTGCCCTGCCTGCCTGACCTGCCTGACCTATCTAAAATGGTGGCACAGCAGTAGATGTAAATTACGAATTACGAAGCAGCAGAATCTAAATAAAGCAGCGAAATTCAAATAATCGTACCAGCACCAGCGTCAGTTACAGACCCAATACTTCCTGTCAATAGAAAATAGATTGAGAAATCTCACTTACAAGTCAAGTGTCCCGGATCCTAAAATGGTGGCTCATACACCGTGAATGTTTCCCACCTGATGCCCGGAAATAGACTGTAACGATCTCACAGGAGGGCTGGTAAGGTCTTGTAGGGTTGTAACACAAGAAAAAGAAAAAGGGGGACAAGTAATCTAGTTCTCTTTACCAGTCTGTTCTGACCACTGCTCTGAACACTGCTCAGACCACTGCTCTGTTCTTGATCACTACCACTGACCACTGCTCACAGCTGAGCGATCATCTACCTGTACCGCCTGACCCTGCTGACAGGAGCTAGAAAAAACTAGGATCCAGACAGGAACTAGGAAAGGAACTATTGCAATTAAACGCAATTAACCGGCGGGTGCACTCAGAACCCACATGCTAAGCGGTTCAAGCAGGATCAGCCAGTGAACCTACTAGCACCCCCTGGTGCAAAATCACAGGAGGCAATCAAGCAGGATCACAAGCAGGATCACATGCTAAGCGAGTCAAGCTAGACCAGCCAGCCAAGCTAGACCAGCCAGGCTAGACCAGTCAGTAAACCAGTAAACCAGTAAACCAGCAAACCAGCAATCGTCTTCTGGTGCAAATCACAGGGAACAAACAAGCAGGATAAGACACTTCTAATCAGATCAGACACTTCTAATCTGGACACTTCTAATCTGGATGAACACAAATTGGATCTGCACAAGTCAAACAGTGTACCATTCGAGCGTCTCCTGGTGCTGAATCTCAGGGAGCATTCGGAAAACTACCATACTGTGATTGTCATACAAACAATAGCTCTGCAGCGAGCCTTGGGCACAACATCTGGCAAACCGGCACCAAGCAAGCTACCACCGTATACTCCCTTATTACCGCCTATCTACCGCTACATAACCATAACGATAAACGAAATTACAAAATAATGAAAAACAATATGGCGGAAAAAGACAATAAGCAGTCGCTCAAGAGAGTGAAAGCGGATCACCCGAGCCCAGACTCTCCTACAAAAGCTAAACAAGACATCAATGCTACAATGGAAATGATCCTTAAAAAACTGGCAGACGTCCACGACTTAGCAAAGTCAACCAAGGTCAATACAGACATCATGCAGAGTGATATATCAGCCATTCGTCAAGAAATCAGAGAAGCCAATAGTAGAATCGCAGAGGCGGAGAGCAGGATCAGTAATCTGGAGGACAGCGAAAGCATTGTTAAAAAATCCATCCAAACACTCACTACTTCTTCAAAGTCATTCTCTAGAGAACTCTCGGAATTGGAGGACAGAAACAGACGTGGGAATCTACGTATCTTCGGAATTCCAGAAGGAGAAGAAGCCTCGTCTGTCTCATGTATCCTATTTTTAGAACAATGGTTCTCACAAGCATCTAACATAAAATTTGAAAAACCACTTGAATTTCGACAGGGCACATAGAGTCCCTACAAGGATGCTCCAACATCAAAAGACGCCAAGACCCATCGTGTGCAAACCCTTAAGGTACCAGCACGTCGAGCTAATACTAGCTCATATGAGGAAACACAATCACATCCTATGGAAGGGCAATAAAATCTTCATCTCCCAAGATTACTCCAAGACAATGGTGGAAACTCGCAAGGGCTTTCTTGCCCTCTGCGTGAAGATGAAGAACATGAACATTCAAGGATCATTCTCTGGCCCGGCGAAATACCGAATCTCTGCTCAAGGTAACATGCATGTCTTCAACGACCCTAACACTCTCAAAAAATTTCTAGAGGACAAAGAAGAATCACAGATGGAAACGTCTTCCTTCAGTACAACAAGAATCAATACCAACTAACGATCCTAACACGGGAAATTCACGAAAGGCCATCTCTCGATCAAACCGGCTCTTCTTGCACCGGACTCCGAATAGAAGCACCAATGTTGTATATCTCTACTTCTCTACATCAACATGACTAGGTATTAATATATGTAATTAATATTGAGGGCTTGTGTCTTCAAGTGTCTACATTCGAACGCTTCCAAAGGGTCTGGAAGGAAAATGACATGATGTTTTGACAAGGCACCCCATGATCCAGATGCCTAGAAGTCAAGGTCAAGTTTATAATTTTCTTTACAATGATAATTGAACGTTATAAGGGTTAACATAGCCAATAGCTATATAATCTCTTTCTGTTAGAAAATACATACCAGTTGCAATCATGCTAGTTATACTCTAGCAACTAGTTATACTCTAGCAACTAGTTATACTCTAGCAACTAGTCTAGCAACTAGTCTAGCAACTAGTTAGTTAGCACCTAGTTAGACACCTAACTGTTCGCAACATTAACATCTCCGTTAGCTTTTAGCTCTTCTCCTAGCTCTTCTCCTATTGGGAGACACATGTCAGTCATATAAATTCCTGTTATATACTCGCTAGGTCTACACCAGCCATTATGTTGCTTTAATGAAGTTATCAGTTCTATCAATGTTCATCAGTCTGTACCCCGAAGGAGCAGTCCTTCCTCTAATCGCCATGTCCGTAAGGAAAATAGTTTTTTGACTCGCCTATATCTTTGGTCCCATTTGATGAATCTTCATGAAATTGACAAAAACAAGTGCCCCAGTGATTCTAGTCGTGCATGGAAAGTTTCAGGGTGATCCGTCAAGCGGGGCTGAGAAAAAGGGGGATCAGAAAAAGTGCGTTTCCCATGTTAATTACCGTAGAGTCTTTAGACACACCTGCAGCCTGAACCGCTGGATGGAATTACATCAAATTTGGCAGAAAGGTAGATTTTGTTCCAGAGATCACGCTTTTTGTTATGTGGTGTAAATCTGTTCAGTAGTTTTGGAGATATTAAAGGAAAAATAAATTTGTATATCTGGGTGGAGCCTAAGCACAGATCTCATGGTGGGATTTGATTGGCTGCCAACACTTCAACCAGAAAGTGTTGGCAGCCATCTTGGGACCAATATACATGATAGCACCCCATTGAAATGCATTGTAGTGAATGGAAGGTTTGGAGGGTAACAAAAAGGAGTACATATAAAGGATTATACCAGATTTTAGTTACAATACAAATCATTTGTTGATGGTACCATACTCATTTTAGGAATTGTGGTGTGTTCTACGGTGATTTTACTCTGTTAAAAAGCCTTCTGCTGTGATCTCATGAATCATGCTTGAGAGAAATCTTTTTTCTCATGATTTTCCCATAGAGGTTATGGAAAGTGCTCCAGAAGCTAAAATGAAAGCATATTTTCTGTAAATTCAGACTATCTTTCTCAGCTATATGAAATGAAGTCTGACATTCTCAATAAATCATGTACTTCCAACAGGAGCAGCCTGTCTGTTGATTCCCTTGTGTTCTACTGCAGTCTCTAGAGTGTTCTAAAGAACAACTAGAGCGCTAACAATCTTACTTATGTCAAAAGTATGGCACACCTGAAGCCATCTTGATCGAATCAAACTGGTAAAACTTAAAACATTTAATTTAGAAAGGAACAAAATGAGGGGGTTTGTTTTGCATAAAAAGTATGGTTAGTGCTGTAGAAAGAAAAATTAGAACACTCTTTAAGTGAGTTCTCCATTATCTTCCTCTTCTATTTTATTAAAACATTCTGACATACAGACTGAAACATGCGCTTTCTACACCACCAGCAGACTACCAATTAACTCCCTGGTAATCAGCAGCTTTACAACACTGTTCTAACAAGCGACTAGAGTGCTAACATTCTGAATCTATGCCAAAAGTGTGGCACATCTGAACGCCATCTTGATGGAATTGAAATAGAAACCTGGAAGCATTTTCTACTGAGGATACTGCAGTAAATTAGGAAAAAAGGGAGCTTCACAACAAGTGTCCCAAGAAGGCCATCAGAGAAAAAAGAGCCCAAATGTAGCACACATTTCACCCAAATGTAGCCCAAGTGTAGCCCAATGACAGAAGTGTGCAAAACACTAAATTATTTTGTTTTTCTGCAGTTTTACATAGCGCACACTTGATACAATGGTGCTGGAGTGCTTTACATTATCATCAGTTACATTATACAAGGACACATTCATTTTGGTTTTAGTCATGGGGAAATTAAGTGATTATCCCAGAATCACTGGACGTCGAGATGACGTCGAAACTCGAGCCTGGTTCCCCAGTTGCAAAGTCTGCAGCTCTGGCCGTAAGATCACATCCTCTCCCTTAAGTGTAACATATAATTATTATTTTTATTTTTTTATTTATTTGATCGTTAACAAATGTCATGGCAAATAACATACACAGAGATTCATTAGGAAAAGAGACAATAATACAAAAACATAACCAAAAACATAACATAAGCTTTGAGATCCGTCGTGGAGCCTAAAAAAACCAGAAATGAAGAGCACGATAGGACATATACCTATATAGCTATGCAACCAACAATCGACCGATCCCATCTGTAACAATTATCATTGAGACCATTCCTTGATAGGGGCCCACATTTTAGTACCTATCTCCCGCCTCCATTTCCCCCTTAAGAGGTACACAGACGAATCCATATTATACAGTGCCAACATCCTAGATCTCCAATTAAAAAAGGTGGGAGCTTCCGGGCCTATCCATTGTGACGTGATGCACAGCCGAGCCATCGCTATTGCTATAAACAAAAAGGCAGCAGTGTATCTGGGTCTTCCGACCATCCCGGTATCCTCATAACCCATTATTACCAACTCTGGGGAAATTACGACCGGGATTTTTAGCGCTGTATTTATAAAATACTCAATTTCATGAAAAAATTCCCCCAGGCTTGGGCATAGATAAAACATATGGATCGCATCAGCCGCTTGAAACTCACACCTGCCACATCTATCACCCTCCCGCCCCCCCCCCACTTAGCAATCTTCGCAGGTGTGTAGTACAAATCAAACACCGCCATATAACATTGAGTCCGAAGGCTGCCAGAGATTAAGATCTGGCTTGCTAATTCTAAAATGTAACCAATATCGACCCCCTTCTTACCAAGTTTTCTCTCCCACTTGATATTCTGATCATCGATTTCATCCGGGAAACGAGACAGAAGATATTGATAAATTATGCCTATTCTCACTTTCCTTCGGCCCAATTCAACTATAGAAATCTTTTCAAACACAGAAGTAGCCCCACTTCGATGTCTATTAAGAAAACTCCTAATCTGAAGATATTTAAAAAAGTCGTAGTTATTTAGCTGAAACTTCTCCCTTAAAAAGGAAAAGGATGCCATTTGCCCTTCCTGACACTAATCACCAATAACCTTCAAACCCACCCGCTGCCATCTGAAGATAACCTGATCTTGAAAAATCGATGGCAAAATACCAGCAGCCGAAAACGGCGTATAAGCATTGATATTCGGGATTTTCCATTTACGCCGAATTTTCCGCCAAATCGAGTACGCAGCGCTAATTACTTTAAACCTTGTTTTCTTAAAATAACTTGGTTCCAATATCCGAACTAGAATGCCCTTTGCCGCCTCCCCCAGACCTATTTCATAAATAGTCGGTCTTTTAGCCAATGGGACCTCAGCCCTATCCCCTACTAAGAGTACTTCAAAATGTTGCAGCATGGATGACCAATAGTACAGCAAAATATTGGGAACCGCCCAGCCACCCCGGTCCCTAGGAAGACACATCCATTTGGCAGCCCTGCGCGATCGGCGATAGCCCCAAAGAAATCTAGAGCATATCCTCTCAGCCCTAACCAGGCATTCTTGAGGAAACTCTAGGGGGATAGTTCTGAATAAATACATAAACTTTGGAAGAACCAGCATTTTAAGTATATTACAACGGCCGTATAGCGTAAGATGCAGATGGTCTAGTCTTTCTAGTTTAGTATTTATAGATTTGATCACTGGTAAGATGTTCAGGTCGGGGATACTATCAACTGAGGCAGTGATTTTAACCCCCAAATACGTTGCTTCAGTAACAACAGGGACATCGGCAGGGCACAGAAACGCTGAATGTAGGATCTGGGTCTTCTCGATATTCAATTTATACCCTGATGTTGAGCCAAATTGCTCTGCGAGAGTCTTTAAGGTCGCAAAGGCCAAAGCAACATCCCTAGTTAAGACCACGATATCGTCCGCATAAGCTAGCGTTTTATAGTCTGTATCAATCAATCAATCAATCAATCAATCAATCAATCATGTCACTTATAAAGCGCACTACATACCCGCGAGGGTCTCAAGGCTCTGGGGGAAGAGGGGGTGGTGCTGCTACTGATCGAAGAGCCAGGTCTTGAGGAGTCTTCTGAAGGCCAGTAGGTCTTGGGTCTGTCGGAGGTTGGTGGGGAGGGTGTTCCAGGTCTTGGCGGCGAGGTGGGAGAAGGATCTGCCACCGGCTGTCGTTTTCCGGATGCGGGGGACTGTGGCGAGGGCGAGGCTGGTCGAGCGGAGCTGGCGGGTGGGGGTGTAGAAGCTGAGTCGTCTGTTGAGGTAGGCTGGTCCGGAGTTGTGGAGTGCTTTGTGTGCGTGGGTGAGGAGCTTGAAGGTTATCCTCTTGTTGACAGGGAGCCAGTGCAGGTCTCTCAGGTGGGGTGTGATGTGGCTGCGTCGGGGGATGTCGAGGATAAGACGTGCAGAGGCGTTCTGGATGCGTTGCAGCCGTCTCAGGAGCTTAGCCGTCGTTCCTGCGTAGAGGGCGTTTCCGTAGTCCAGCCTGCTGGTGACGAGGGCCTGGGTGACTGTTTTTCTTGTTTCGGTGGGGATCCACTTGAAGATCCTGCGGAGCATTCGGAGGATGTTGAAGCAGGATGAGGAAACGGCGTTGACCTGCTTAGTCATGGAGAGGGTGGGGTCGAGGATGACCCCTAGGTTGCGTACGTGGTCGGTGGGTGGCGGGGCTGTTCCCAGTGATGTTGGCCACCAGGAGTCGTCCCAGGCTGAAGGGTTGGGACCAAGGATGAGGACCTCCGTCTTGTCCGAGTTCAGCTTCAGGCGGCTGGTCCTCATCCATTCGGCGACGGCCTTCATTCCTTCGTGGAGGTGGGCTTTGGCGGTGTGAGGGTCTTTGGTGAGGGAGAGGATCAGCTGGGTGTCGTCGGCGTAGGAGATGATGTTGTATCATTGACCCGAATCGGCAGAATATTTTGATTCCCTTCAATTTTGCTGAGAAAAGGGTCAATGTACAGAGCAAAAAGCAAGGGCGAACACGGACACCCTTGTCTAGTGCCCCTGTTAATGTTAAATGTCCCTGTTTCCTGACCTGAAATACGGATTGTTGCATCTGGGGAGATATACAATGCCTGTAGTGCCTGAATAAATTCAGTACTGATCCCTTTCCAGCGAAGCACTGCCCACAAAAATCGCCAGGAGACCCTGTTGAACGCTTTTTCGGCGTCCAACAGGATCACCCCCAAGGGCGACTCTGTGGCCTGCGCCCAATCCAGCAAAGCAATGACCCGTCTAACGTGGTCAGCCGTGTCCCTTCCAGGAATAAACCCATGTTGACGTATGGACACCAGCGAAGTGATGACTTTCGCGAGTCTAGTGGCTAGAATTTTTGAGTAAACCTTGCTATCCGTATTAATAAGTGAGATAGGGCGATAGGAGGAGGGATTTAGCTTAGGCTTATCTTTTTTCTTAAAAAGAACAATGGTTGTTCGCCTCCAGGATTCGGGTATAACACCCCTTTGTGCCTCCCGAAATACAGATAAAACATCCTGTCGGATTTCTTGAGAGGAAGCCCTATAAAATTCTAACGGGACAGCGTCAGGGCCAGCGGCCTTTCCATTAGCCAAAGATTTTATGGCCATTTCCACCTCCTCCCATGTAACTGGTACTGAGAGAGCCACATTCTGTTCTGCTGTAATTTTAGTAGTATCAATGTCTTGCAGGAACCCCTCCGTCCAAGACTCACTAGATATCATAATCCTTTCCTCCGTATATAGCTGGGTGTAAAAATTTTCAAACACCTTCATGACCCCCTCCTGTGTATCCTGAATCTGACCATACTGATCTTGGACTCTGAGAATTCTATTTGCTACATTTCTCTGCTGTAACCGTTTAGCGAGAACTCTACCAGAGTTTTCCCCAAATTCATACATCATAGTACGATATTGCATATACTTTGCGGCCAAGTCTTCCCCAAAGTGTTTTAATAATTTGGATTTGATAACGGCCACCGCTTGTTGACTTTGATCAGTATCGTGACCATCCTTAATATTCTGCATTAGCTCCAGCTCTGCTACCCGTAATTGCTCAATATGCCCCTTAGTCTGCTCCTGAGCAGTCTTCCAACGAGAAGCAGCAAAGCTCTTAGTCTCGCCCCGTACTGCAGCTTTGAATGTATCCCACACTATACAATCTGAAGCGGTCTTTCTATTAATGCTTAAAAATTCCGTTATCCATTTAGACATATGGTCCCGATAGGCTTGATCCAGTAGTAATTTCCTTTCAAATGTCCATGGTCTTGGAACCCTATCCATATGCCCCCAGGGACATTCTACTATCAACGAATTATGGTCAGATAATATCCTTGGGGGAATTTCAATAGAGATTCCCTCTACCAGCTGGTCAGACATAAAAAAATAGTCCAGACGGACCATTTTATTGTGGGGGCAGAATAATACGTGAAGCCATAATCATCTTTTTTATGCCTAAACCAGGCGTCCACTAATCTGTGTTCACATACTAGAGTTCGAAGAGCCTTAAAAACTCTCGGTTTCCTCCCCAGATATTCTTGGTTACTTAAAAGATTAAAGTTGCCTGCCAAATGAATATTTAAATCCCCACAAATAATCAGTGGATGCGGCCACAATGCTAGCTCAGCATTTAAGAATTTCATAACCTCTGGGTCATCTAAATTTGAGCCATAAATCGAACAGATAGAAATAGGCCTATTATTAATCATAATTTCAGCCACTACCCATCGACCCGCTCTATCCTCTTTCACTTTTTACAGATCCCAGCTCCCCGCCTTACCAAAATGGCCACACCTCTGATCATAGATGATTGTCTTGTACAGGCTACTAAGTCAAAGCCTAACCCTTTCAGACACTCCCGCTTCCCCCACGGGATGTGTGTTTCTTGTAAACACAAAACATCCACCTGCATGGTTTGTAAAACTTTGCATTGGAGCCCCCGCTTCTTGCCATCATTTAGGCCACAGACGTTCCAGGTACAGATACGCAACTTACCCCTCATTATTTAATAAAGACATAGATCCTAAACACAACTCAACAAATAGTGATAATATGTTAACACCACCATTTTTACTCATTATCTCCATTCCAATACCAAGATTCACATTACAATTGCCATGACTACAATTAAAGACCAAAACCCAGCATGCCCACCAACCCAACCCCTCACCCAACCCAACACTCCTCCCGCCTTGTGAGGCAACAGGACCAAGGTCCTTGTGATGGTATAAACTGGCTACCCCCGCTCTCCCATGGATTCTTCCTCCCATTTTTACCGAGGAGGGGATCTGAGCTACTATAAGCCAATATAGTACCTAGAAAAAAGACCATTTTCATTAGCTCACCCCCCACCTCCTTAACTAAACTATGATAATCCCAATGATGGAAAAAAAGGTTGATTCATTTGCACTTTCTAAATTGAATTCAAAAATTCCTTTGCCTGCATTTCAGACAAAAAAAATCTTGACTGTCCCTGAAATATTATTTTCAACTTAGTGGGATAGAGCAAAAAGGCTTGCGCCCCTTTTACTTGAAATGCTGCAATTAGCTGGCGGAGCTGCCACCTCCGCTCAACTGTTGCCTGACAGAAATCGGGTCTGACAAAAAACTCACAGTCCTTCCCTACTCTCTTCCTGTCTGGCCTTGCTAGATCCTACACTCCTTCTCTGGCTAAAAAATTGTTTAGACAGATTAGTATCGCCCGAGGTTTATCCATGGCTGAGCCCGACTTCTGCCTTAACTTGAAGGGAAACCTGTGTGCTCGCTGCACCTCTGCCTGCCAGTCCCACTGCTTCAAGTCCGGAAACGCTTCGGAAAATAGTTCTACAACAAACTGTCGGGCATCCGAGCCCTCCTTGCCTTCCGGAATTCCTAAGATTCGTAAGTTATTCCTCCTGGCGCGATTCTCCAGGTCCGTCAGTTTCCACATCATATCGTCCCTTTGTGCTTTAATCGAGTCCGTAAGGCCTTTCTGTACTGCAAGATCATCTTCTAACGTAGAGATCCTCTCTTCAGCCTCAACGATCCTAGCTGCTATATCCGAACACGTTTTGGCCACTCTCCAAATCGAATTTTGCATCTTACGACACGCACTCTGTGTACAATAGCTTTCCTGACGTGTCTCTTCCCGATGCGCCATAATAATCTGATAAATGGTGGACAATGTTATCTCTGAGGGGGTCCCTGAGTGACATCTAAACCACTAGTATCAACCACGACGGCACTCCCGATAGTTCCAGGCTGAGTTGAAAAGGAATAATCCCATGCCATTGATCCCATTATCCCAGAGGCCTTGTTTGTCATGAGACCCCCTTGATCTTTTTGCTTCTTGAGCTTGCGAACCGTTCCCTCATCTCGCAGCGATACTTCGCCCGTTTGCCCTTCTCCAAACCGCCAGTCAGCGAGATCGCTGTCATCATCCGTCCACTCCTCCGGACCTTCATCCTCCGATGATCGCGAGGGGTCTGACACTGAATAAAATTTGTCTCCCCCTTCAAGCTCCTTTACGAGCCCGCTAACATCGCCAAGATCCCTTGAGCCAGCCCCTTGAACTTCTGTTCTTGTAGGATCATCCCCCTTGCTGAGCGATTTAGCATTTTGTTGATCTCCTATGACCTGGACTTCAGACTGAGGGACTACAATTCCCATAATTCCACTGCTCGGGGGAGCCACCATAGTCCTGGATTTGCTTTTGCCATCCAAATCAGCCTTGAGCATACTTTTACGTCCCCCAACAAGCGTTATGTCATTAGCTGCCAAGCCCCCATTATGAACCGGCGAACTGGCCCGAGCCTGCTCTTTGAGCTGAAACTCATTTTGATTGCGGACGGACACTCGCTGACTCCCGTCAGACACACTCAAAGTGGAGACAGTACCTGTATTCGTCTTTCCTTCCTCTGCGTCCAGATGGCTTGGGGATTTATTAGCCGATACTAACTCCTGCTTGCTCCCTCCCCCGCTCGTGAGAGGCTCAGCTCTTTTAATTTTCCCAGCCTGCGCCTTGAAGAGTTAGGGGAGCGTCTGCTTCCCTTTGCCCACTCCTGCAGCCATCGTCTGGGGGTGTCTGCCGGCTCCAGCCACTATCTCTGCTGTCCCACGATTGAGTTGGGGTTCTCTTTCCCCGCTGGCGCCTTTCCCGGGGCTGGCAGACTGCGCGAGCAGAGTACGAGTCTTTAGACTCTTTCAAGGTGCTTTCGGCGCCATAGCACAATGCAGCCGTAGAAGTGCTCCTGAGAAGCCCACGCAGATCGGAAGAAATCCCAACCAGGCTGCGCTGCTAGGTAAGTCTCGTCTCAGCTGTATCAATCGCCAGAGCATATCGGTCGGTTTCAAATTATACGGATTTTCTGCCGCTTTTGACTTATTCCATCAAGTCAGTAGGTGAACTTGGGAGGAATTGTCCAGGAGAGAACCCGAACGCCAGCTCACACAGCCGAGTGACCGGCCGCCATCTTGCCCCACCTGAGTGTAACATATAATTAAGTGATCAATTGGATAAAAAAAACATAAAGATATCTAATTATTTAAAATTGCTTTGTCACTATCTGAGAACTCAGAAAAGATGTCCTCATTTTAGTTGTTTAAAGCACTAACTATAATTTCTATTGGAATAAGACCCTCTCATGGAGGAGGGTGCAGAGGCGATAAGTTGACCACTCTGGGCAGGCAGGATGGGCAGTGGCAGCATGACGGGCCATGGAGGGCAGGGGAAAGTGAGTGACAAACCAACCATGCAGTACAGGCAAGAGAGGCTGTGGCAATATAAGAGACAGTTGAGTGCAGAAGGAAGAGGCAGTGGCACAACAACCATACATGCCAACAGACCCGACTCAGGCAGGAGACTCCCGGTGTTTTTAAGCTCAAAGGGGCTTTATTTTATCTGTCTCCTGCCTAAATCTCCTCTTTTTCAATGTAAGTCAATGGGGAAAATCAATTCCCCAGGTTTTTTTTCTTCAAAATCTCTCTCTTACCAAGTTCAAAATGTTGGCCAATAAGGTACATTGGATCACGGAGGGCAGGAAGATTGGAGTAGGGACATGGACTTGGATAGGAGAGGGCAGGGGCATCAAACTGACATTATAGGGCAGGTGTTAGGGGTTGCAGCAGCACAATACATCACACAGGGCAAGTGGGATGGCAATGCAGCACAACCGACCATGGAAGGCAATAGGGAGGGGACAGGGCCATGCACATAGACAATAGAGAGCAGAGGGTAAAGAGGCAAGGGCAGCAAGCTGACCATACCGGACAGACAGGAGGGACAGGTGCAGCATAACAGACCATGAAGAGCAGGAAGGAGGGGGCAGGGGCACGATAATGAACCAGACAAGGCAGGAGGGAGGAGATAGGAGTATGTACATGGAAAACAGAGGGCAAGGGGGCAGGGCAGGAGCAGCAAGCTGACCATGGAGGGTAAGCGGGATAGGCACTGGAAGCACAACATACCATGAAGGGCAACAGTGAGACTATAATGTCATACACATAGACATAGACAATGGAAGAAAGGTGGGAGGGGGTCAGGGGCAGCAAGCTACTCAGGGCA
The DNA here is from genome assembly GCA_963921515.1 of Calotriton arnoldi. Lineage (NCBI taxonomy): Eukaryota > Metazoa > Chordata > Amphibia > Caudata > Salamandridae > Calotriton > Calotriton arnoldi. The sequence continues at coordinate 141,718 of CAWUFW010019411.1, forward strand.
GGTGTGAGGGGCTGTGACAGTACAGAAGACCATGCATGGCAAGTGGGAGGGTTAGTGGCAGCACAACGGCCATGGTGGGCAAGAGGGAGGGGGCAGTGGCATGCACAAAGGACCATGGAGGACTGAAGGGAGGGGTAGTGGCTGGACACAGACAAAAGAGGGCAGGGAAGGGGATTCACAACAGACCATACAGGGCAGGCAGGAGGAGCAGTTGCAGCACAACAGAGCATGGAGGGCAGAAAGCAGTGGCATCAAAATGGACCATGGAAGACAGGTGGGAGGGGATAGGGGCATGGAACTTGAAGAGGCAACAGACATCTGACCATGGTTGGCAGATGATAGGGGCAGTGGCAGCTCAACAGAACACTCACAGTAGATATTAGGGTGTCAGGTCATTGGAATATGGTGGGCAGCAAGGAGGGAGCAGGTGCATGCACACAGACATTGGAGGTCAGGGGGAAAGGAGAGATGGGGCAGCAAGCTAAGCACAGAATCTAAGCAGGAGGGCAATGATGGGGCATGGAATTGGGCAAAGGAGGGCAGGATGAGTGGGCAGGGACATCACGCTAAACGGAGGGCAGTGGCAGCACATCAGACCATGCAGGGCAGGAGGGAAGGGGCTGGTGCATGGACTCAGGAAACAGAAGGTAGGGAGTAGGTGGATGGAGCATCAAGCTAACTGTTTAGGGCAGACGGGGAGTGCAGTGGTAGAACAATGGCCACACACTGCTATAGTGAGGGATCAGGCTCATGGACTTGGACGATGGATGGCAAGGAGGAGGAGGCCAGGAGCAGCAAGCTTGGGTGGGGGCAGCACAATGCCAGGCCCTGTGTTCAAACCCCTCCCCCACTGGGCATTGCAATGGTCATCTTACTTAACATTAAAAAAAAACTTGGAAATTCACTGAAAAAAGCAAAGGTTAGAGGGACTTATAGTTAGGAAATAGAATTAAAAAAACCTTAGAAATTCAATGAAAAAAAACTAAGATTACAGGGAAGTTATAGTTAGGCTCAGATTTCACTGGTACAAACCCAGTGAAATTCAGCAGCTATAGTTACCTGAGCTAACTATAACTTACGCCCCCACAATGCACTGTTTATGACCTCACATATTACATCACTCATGACATGGTGAGTTAAAGGCTTTTGTCATTTTACGGCTCGGCATGAATGGCACTTTGCTAATCCTATGCTCAAATACATTGCTGTATGAATGGCAAAAGGCTTTGCCCCTTTCTAGCTCAGCGTGGATGGCACTGTTCTAATCCTATGCTTAAAAACTTTGCTAGAAAAACAGACATTTGAGGTGAGCAGATTCAGAGTGTCGCTGGTGTTGCAGGGTGCTTTATATAGGAGTTGCTCTCCACCTAAACTTGGGAACTACCCAGAGTTCTCTGCTTCCTATTTTACATAATATATTCAGCACTCTAAGCCTGAAAGGGCATTGTTTTAACTAATACAGGGTGCTACCTTGTGTCTGGACAAAGCTATACCTCTCTGAAGAGCACTAATGAGAGCGAACCACGTGTCAGAGGTTGATTTTATGCATTCCAGGTTGGCTTGGATGGTATTTTACCAATCCAAAGGTGTAATACTGTGCTTGGAGTGGTAAAAGGCTTTTGTCATTTTACAGCTCGGCATGGATGGCGCTTTGATAATACTATTGCTAGAAAAACAGACATTTGAGGTGAGCAGATTCAGAGTGTTGCTGGTGTTGCAGGGTGTTTTAAATAGGAATTGCTCTTCACCTAAATTTGGGAACTACCCAGAGTTCTCTGCTTCCTATTTTGCATAATTTATACGGCACTCTAAGCCTGAAAGGGTATATATATATATATATATATATATATATATATATATATATATAAATCTCCAAACAACTGTTAGGTGCTGCTCCACACTCCCCAAAAAATCCACAAGTCTCTTTCGCTTAGTAAACGGTTTATTTATGATATATAAACATGAGAAATATATCAGCGCGTTTTAGAGATTCACATCTCCTTGTTCACGGGTTAGGATGAACAACTAGTTCCATACAATTAATATTCAATAGGCATGGAGAGAGGACTACGTGAGTTGTAACCCTCAGCTAGATGGTTATTAACATGAGTGCCATTTTGGAAAGGGAAAAATGATTATCTTGTTGTGGTACATTATACACAAAAAACAAATAGTACAATTAATGTATTCAGACAGCTTGTTTTTTTCTTCAAACTTCTTGTTTTTTTCAAGCAACTTGTTTTTTCCCCAAGCAACTTGTTTTTTTCTCTTTTTCTCTTAAGGGAGGACATCAGAATAATTTACAGATGACGGCAATGTCAATGACACTTAATACATCATTCATAATAGCGCATTACAGTGATGGTTAGTCCATTAATGATACTAACACTTGACCAATGGATTCAGCCCAAGTGGGCATATCATTGTTCCTAAATTGTCTTTCTTTTCATTACATGGAGAATTTTCATATCAGTTCACTTTACCAAACTCATTGATGATGTGGACAATCCTGCTGTGTGGGACTTACTGGAGGTAACAGGAGGGGCAGTTGGCTTCCAATAACCATCAGGATCCAAGTGGATTTCATCCCTCAACTAGTAGTGCTCTAGGAGGTGCATTTCAGAGTGATGGAGAAAGGAGGCGGGGCCTCGGGTGACTTCCCCCTGGGCAGGCCATTTTTGCTTTTATTTAACTTTTATTAGGGGAGAGGGGCTGTGTGGCTCCCCTTTCCCTGGCTGATTTTGGCCCTGGGGACCATATATACAGGAGCCAGGTCCTTTTGGAATGGGGAGGGGAGGTGGGCTATGCTGCCTGCCTCCCTGGGCTGATTTTGACCTCGGGGTCCTTATCCCCCGGGGCCTGGCCTAATTGTAATAAGGGAGCGGGGCCGAGTGACCCCCCTCCCTGGGCCAATTTTGGCCCCGGGGACCCCATCCCCTGGTGCCCCATCATTTAGAAATGGGGAGTGGGCTGCATGCCCCCCCTCCATGGTCTGATTTTGGACCCAGGGACCCCATCCCTCGTGCCCAGGCTCCATTCTGTGTGCCTTGGGCACCCAGTGACTTTTGATGGGGACCACAGGGGGAGCCTGAATGCTCCTGTAGTCCCTGCTGGCTCCCCGCCTCCTGCAGGAGCTGGCATTGGTTTCAGACATAGGGAGCTGCTTGAAAGGCAGCTCCCTGCGTCTGAAAGAAATTCTGCTCTGCTTCCAGCAAGCAAGCGTGCTGTGGCTTGGCGGGAGTGCTAAAGCTCCTGCCAAGCCACAGAATACAGCTATATCCCAGGGGTGGGCACCCCGGGGAGGTGGCGGTTCCCGGGGCTTGGGGGGGTGGCCGCATGGGCATGCCCACATAATTAAAAAGCATTGCCACTGGGATTTGGCCTGCACTTCTTTTTTTCAATTTTGCGTCAAATCCACGGATCCACCCGCACATTCGCTGCAAAATAAACCCCAAAAACATGTTTCTAAACCCTAGCGGGCCATTTCTTTAGTTTTTACATTTTTTGTGGGACTCAGCTCAAGCCGAGTACCAATATGTCTGCCAACACTTCCTGGTTGAAATGCTAGCAGCCAATCAGATTTGAACGCAGAGACAGGTGGATCCACAGAGAATTTGTGTCCCTATATATACAAATTTAGATTTTCCTTAATATTTCAAAAACTACACCAAATCACAAAAAGCACGATTGGTGGACCAACAGATAACTTTCTGCCAATTTTGGTATGATTCCGTTCAGCGGTTCGGGCTGTTGTCGTGTTCAAAGGTCCTATGGAAATTAACATGGGAAAAACGCATTCTGGGTCCCCCTGTTTTTCTCTGCCCCTACTACACGAAACACCCCAAAACTTTCCAGACAGCAGCTGAAGTAATGGGCACATTTTTTGGGACAATTTCATGAAGATTCATCAACAGGCGCCAAAGATATAGGCAACTGAAAATCACCTTTTTGATATAAACTAGATCGTAACTATACCTACCTACTGGCGACCACCAGTAGGTTTTATATATATATAACAAAGCAAAGCAGGATTGCTTTTGAGCAAGGGGAGCTGCATGTCAGCAGCTCCCCTTGCTCAAAAGCAATGCCGTCTCCCGCAGGAGGCGGGGAGCCGGCTGGGACCGTGGGGGCATTGGGGCTCCCCCCACGGTCCCCAACGCTAAGGGCTGGCCCCGGGGGATGGGGTCCCCGGGACCAGAAGAGGCCCGGGAGGGGGACCACTCGGACCCCCCTCCCATTTCATTAAAAAAAAAACGGCAGGCCGGCCCTTGGGGGCCAATAGTGGCCTAGGGAAGGGGGGCCACGCGGTCCTCCTTCCCATTAAATATTTTTTTTTTAAAAAGACCATGCCCCGGGGGATGGGTTCCCTGGGGCCAAAAGTGGCCAAGGGAAGGGGGGCCACGCAGCCCCCCTTCCCTAGAAATAAATTTAAAAAAGGAGGCCATGCCCCGGGGGATGGGGTCCCCGGGGCTAAATAAATTTTAAAAAAGGAGGCCATGCCCCAGGGGATGGGGTCCCCGGGGCCAAAATTGGCCTCGGGAGGGGGCCGCACGGCCCCTACCCAGTTTTTTTAAAAAGGGGTCAGGCCCTGGGGGATGAGGTCCCCAGGGTCCCAAAAATACTAAAAGAAGGGGGGCTACACAGCCCCCCTTCTAAAAAGATATTAAAAAAAAGCCGGCATCTCGCCGGAGGCCCTGCCCCCTCCTTGCACCACTCTGCAAACATGCCCCCTGGAGCGTTCTAAGTTGGGGAATTAAGTCCCCTTGAATACTTAGGGTCAATGGGGCCAACTAGCCCACCAGGTACCTCCAGTAAGCGCCACAGAGCTGTATTGCAGAGAGGTGGTCCGAGGCCACGTCCCTTTTTACACCACTCTGCATTCGTGACTCTTGGCGCACTGCTGGTGGGACGATGAGGTCCTCTTGTGCCCTGAGGATCTCAGGACACAAGTAGACTTCATCCCCCGAGCAGCAGTGCACCAGGAGGTGTGTTTGCAGAGTGGTGTAAAAAGGGGGCGTGGCCTCAGACCACTCTCAGTAATCCAGCTGTGTGGGGCTTACTGGAGGTACCTGGTGGGCTAGTTGGCCCCCAGGGACCCTCATGAGGAAAGGGGACTTCATCCCCCAACCAAGAATGCACCAGGAGGCGCGTTTGCAGAGTGGTGGAGAAAGGGGGCGTGGCTTCTGTCCACCTCTCAGCAATCCCACTGTGTGGGGCTTACTGGAGGTAAGAGATAGGCTAGTTGGCCCCTAAGGACCCCCAGCAGTGAAGGGGACATCAATCCCCATCCAAGAGCGCGCCAGGGAGCACGTTTGCAGAGTGGTGGGCAAAGGGGACGTGGCCTGTTATGAGAACTTAGCAATCCTGCTGTGTGGTACTTACTGGAGGTAATAGGAGGGGTAGTTTCCCCCAAGGATGTCCTTGGGGGCCAACTACCCCTCTTGTTACCTCCAGTAAGTCCCACACAGTAGGATTGCTAAGACGTCTTCGTAGGCCACACCCCCTTTCTCCACCACTCTGCAAACGAACCTCATGGCAGACTACGGGATGGGGAATGAAGTCCATTTTAATCCTGAGGGACTTTGGGGGCCAAGAAGCCCTCCTGGTACCTCCTGTAAGTCCTACGCAATGGAATTCCTGAGCACTGGTCGGAGGCCAAGCACCCTTTCTCTACCACTCTGCAAACGTGACTACTACTTAAAAAAGCATCTTTCTGCACCTCTTACTTAGAGGTAGTTTTAATCCCCCTGCCCTATTATGGACTAGGGCCTTACAGAGGAGGTCATGCCAATCACAGGGGTACCTCAACGCATAGTGTTCCCTAGTGTATGTAGGTGTTTTCACTGTATTCTAAGTGTCTTTTAGCATAGCACTGGCTCTAGGCCTGGTTAGTCAGAGTCAGTTACCACCAGTACCCGTCAGCAAAAAGTTGGGGGCACAGGATGCTTTGCAACAAGGCCTCTTTCTGAACCTCTGTCGGTTCTTTCTGCATATCTCTTGCTTCTTTCTGCACTTTTGTTCGTCTTTCTGGACTTCTGTTGCCTCTTTCTGCATATCTCTTGCTTCTTTCTGCACCTTTCTTTGTCTTTCTGGACTTCTGTTGCCTCTTTCTGCATTTCTCTTGCCTCTTTCTGTGCCTTTCTTCCTCTTTCTGCACATGTCCTACCTCTGTAGGCATAGCTAGCAATTAGCATTTAAAAAACCTTAGAAATTCACTGAAAAAACCTTAGGTTTCAGGGACGTTATAGTTAGAAATTAGCATTTAAAAAACCTTTGAAATTCACTGACAAAACTATATGTTTCAGGGACGTTATAGTTAGAAATTAGCATTTAAAAAACCTTTGAAATTCACTGAAAAAACCATAGGTTTCAAGGACGTTATAGTTAGAAATTAGCATTTAAAAAACCTTAGAAATTCACTGAAAAAACCACAGGTTTCAGGGACGTTATAGTTAGTTGGACATTTCACTCGTACAAAACAAGTGAAATTCGGCCGTTATAGTTTGTTTAGCTAACTATAACTCGCGCCCCCGCAATGCACTGCTGATGACGTCACATATTACATCATTCATGACATGGTCAGTGACATCACTGATGACATCTCAAATGACATCACTGATGACATCATCCACGTGATAATCTGATGCACCTCCTCACACCCTAATATAACCTTTGATACACCCACTCTAAAATACAGATGACCATTTTCTAAACCATAGACACAACAATACCAGTTACTACATACCCACTCACTGATCCCTAGGTCTACACACACAACCACTCATTCACCCATACAGTCACTCATACATGCAATCACTCATCAATACAGCACTATCATTTGCACTCATACACCTATACAGACACTCACACACCGCCACTCATCCATAGAGTTACACACACACCTAGTCAGTCCTGCAAAGAATCAATCACTCTCCCATTTACTCACCTATACAGTTATACACACACCACCTCACTTATTCATACAGATACTAACACATTCTTACTCTCTTATACAATCACTGATACAAGCACACACTCATGCATACAGCCACTCTCACAATCACTCGCTCTCACATATAGTCATTTATATACTCCAACACTCACATATACTGCCTTTTACATATGTAGTTACTCACACATGTACCACTGAGACATCCATTCACTCACCAACAGACCCATACACACACTCACCCACCCATACAGTCCATCACAGATGCACTCCTGGACCCATACACCCAGTGAATCACCCACTCACACATCTATGCAGAGAGTCACACACCCCCACCCACCCACCCAGACACTCAGGCACCCATTCAGATACTCAGACAACCAATCAATAACCCATATAGACACTCATGTAGCTACTCACCAACCCATGCAGCCGCTTACACACCAACTGACAGACTGATACAGACATTCACACAGTTTAGTCACTAACTCATGCATTCGAAAGACACGTTTAATCACCCACTTATACAGACAGTCACGCACCTACCAAATCATCCATTCACACACTCATACACCCACTCATTCTTCAATACACCTTGGCCTATATATATATAAAACATATTTAAACTTCACAGAAACACACAGTCACTGGATGATGTCATCAGTGACAGTTCGGTTCAAAAGCAGCTTGCCTCTCTCTTATTGTGTGAAATCATAGAAGAAGGACAATTAGTTCACAATAAATAGTCTATATTAGTCTCTGCCATCTTTGCATGTAGTTGAAAACAATGCTTTTTGTTGCCCCTGATATTCTATTGCCTTTGGTAGGTGTTTCTCCACAACGGTTTTGGGCAAACATCATGGTGATTCAAGCGTCTGTCCATTTTGTAATGTCCCAATCCAGTTGGGGGGGGGTGGCTCACTAAAATGAATTGTTTTTAACTACATGCAAAGTTGGCAGAGACTAATATAGACTATTTATTGTGAACTAATTGTCCTTCTTCTATGATTTCAAGCTGCTTTTGAACCGAAATGTGACATCAGCAAGCCATACAAACATTGATAAAGGCAAGGATGCCGAAACGCGTCTGTTTGGGCTAATAAATCTATACTTGGAACGCGCTGAGTGCTCCGCCTTTGGTGAATAATTTAAATACGCGTTGCCACACGCACTACAGAGGCACCCATTCACAAAGAGTTCGACAGCAGTCAGTGGCAATTTGGTGAATCTTATTTTTGCAATCTGTCAGAACCGCCGCAACCCCAATAGTGAGCCACCCCCAGCCAACTGGATTGGGACATTACAAAATGGACAGGCGCTTGAATCACGATGATGAGCGTCTGCGGGTAGGTGGTAAAGGAAGGGGAACACGCGGCCAAATGAGGGTCACTGAGTGATGTTTCTTGTGCAGCGACTAACTGTCATCATAATTTTCAATGTTTGCCCAAAACCATTGTGGAGAAACACCTACCAAAGGCAATAGAATATCAGGGGCAACAAAAAGCATTGTTTTCAACAACATGCAAAGATGGCAGAGACTAATATAGACTATTTATTGTGAACTAATGGTCCTTCTTCTATGATTTCACCCAATAGGAGAGAGGCAAGCTGCTTTTGAACCGAAATGTGACATCAGCAAGCCATACAAACGTTGATAAAGGCAAGGATGCCGAAACGCATCTGTTTGGACTAATAAATCTATACTTGGAACCCACTGAGTGCTCCGCCTTTGGTGAATTATATATATATATATATATATATATATATATATATATATATATATATATATATATATATATATATATATATATATATATATATATATATCCAACACCTCACTGCCACTCCACCTCCAAGGAAACGAGCGCGGACCCAAAGTAAGTGCAATTATAATTTTATTGCCGAAAATAGTCTGCCATGACGCGTTTCTGCCGAACTAGCGGCCTTGATCACATGACAAAGCTTAAACTATGGCAAAACCAAAGGGGATGATGGACGGAGTGTTGAACATTGTAAGCACTCACCCCCAGTCAACTGATCTGGGTTTAATCCATCATCATTCTTTAGCTCACTCCGCCACCCCAGTTCAGACATGGCCATATGCAAATCAGTCTGACCCTGTGCCTCATGGGACCAGTCCAGCCCGAACTGCCAAGCCATGTCTTCCCTGGACCGGAAACAAGCATCCTGGGACCGGTTTCTGGCTTACAGCCATCATCAGCCAGGCTATCTTGAATCCAGTGGCAAAGTGAGCAAGGGACCCACGTTTGGGCATACCCTGCCAACTTAGGGCGAACATAGCAAAACCAAAGGGGATGATGGACGGAGTGTTGAACATTGCAAGTACTCACCCCCAGTCAACTGATCTGGGTTTAATCCATCATCATTCTTTAGCTCACTCCGCCACCCCAGTTCAGACATGGCCATATGCAAATCAGTCTGACCCTGTGCCTCATGGGAACAGTCCAGCCCGAACTGCCAAGCCATGTCTTCCCTGGACCGGAAACAAGCATCCTGGGACCGGTTTCTGGCTTACAGCCGTCATCAGCCAGGCTATCTTGAATCCAGTGGCAAAGTGAGCAAGGGACCCACGTCTGGGCATACCCTGCCAACTTAGGGCGAACATAGCAAAACCAAAGGGGATGATGGACGGAGTGTTGAACATTGAAAGCACTCACCCCCAGTCAACAGATCTGGGTTTAATCCATCATCATTCTTTAGCTCACTCCGCCACCCCAGTTCAGACATGGCCATATGCAAATCAGTCTGACCCTGTGCCTCATGGGAACAGTCCAGCCCGAACTGCCAAGCCATGTCTTCCCTGGACCAGAAACAAGCATCTTGGGACCGGTTTCTGGCTTACAGCCGTCATCAGCCAGGCTATCTTGAATCCAGTGGCAAAGTGAGCAAGGGACCCACTTCTGGGCATACCCTGCCAACTTAGGGCGAACATAGCAAAACCAAAGGGGATGATGGACGGAGTGTTGAACATTGCAAGCACTCACCCCTAGTCAACTGATCTGGGTTTAATCCATCATCATTCTTTAGCTCACTCCGCCACCCCAGTTCAGACATGGCCATATGCAAATCAGTCTGACCCTGTACCTCATGGGAACAGTCCAGCCCGAACTGCCAAGCCATGTCTTCCCTGGACCGGAAACAAGCATCCTGGGACCGGTTTCTGGCTTACAGCCGTCATCAGCCAGGCTATCTTGAATCCAGTGGCAAAGTGAGCAAAGGACCCACGTCTGGGCATACCCTGCCAACTTAGGGCGAACATAGCAAAACCAAAGGGGATGATGGACGGAGTGTTGAACATTGCAAGCACTCACCCCCAGTCAACTGATCTGGGTTTAATCCATCATCATTCTTTAGCTCACTCTGCCACCCCAGTTCAGACATGCCCATATGCAAATCAGTCTGACCATGTGCCTCATGGGAACAGTCCAGCCCGAACTGCCAAGCCATGTCTTCCCTGGACCGGAAACAAGCATCCTGGGACTGGTTTCTGGCTTACAGCCGTCATCAGCCAGGCTATCTTGAATCCAGTGGCAAAGTGAGCAAGGGACCCACGTCTGGGCATACCCTGCCAACTTAGGGCGAACATAGCAAAACCAAAGGGGATGATGGACGGAGTGTTGAACATTGCAAGCACTCACCCCAGTCAACTGATCTGGGTTTAATCCATCATCATTCTTTAGCTCACTCCGCCACCCCAGTTCAGACATGGCCATATGCAAATCAGTCTGACCCTGTGCCTCATGGGAACAGTCCAGCCCGAACTGCCAAGCCATGTCTTCCCTGGACCGGAAACAAGCATCCTGGCACCGGTTTCTGGCTTACAGCTGTCACCAGCCAGGCTATCTTGAATCCAGTGGCAAAGTGAGCAAGGGACCCACGTCTGGGCATACCCTGCCAACTTAGGGCGAACATAGCAAAACCAAAGGGGATGATGGACGGAGTGTTGAACCTTGCAAGCACTCAACCCCAGTCAACTGATCTGGGTTTAATCCATCATCATTCTTTAGCTCACTCCGCCACCCCAGTTCAGACATGGCCATATGCAAATCAGTCTGACCCTGTGCCTCATGGGAGTTGAGGCACAGGGTCAGACTGATTTGCATATGGCCATGTCTGAACTGGGGTGGCGGAGTGAGCTAAAGAATGATGATGGATTAAACCCAGATCAGTTGACTGGGGGTGAGTGCTTGCAAGGTTCAACACTCCGTCCATCATCCCCTTTGGTTTTGCTATGTTCGCCCTAAGTTGGCAAGGCATGCCCAGACGTGGGTCCCTTGCTCACTTTGCCACTGGATTCAAGATAGCCTGGCTGATGACGGCTGTAAGCCAGAAACCGGTCCCAGGATGCTTGTTTCCGGTATAGGGAAGACATGGCTTGGCAGTTTGGGCTGGACTGTTCCCATGAGGCACAGGGTCAGACTGATTTGCATATGGCCATGTCTGAACTGGGGTGGCGGAGTGAGCTAAAGAATGATGATGGATTAAACCCAGATCAGTTGACTGGGGGTGAGTGCTTGCAAGGTTCAACACTCCGTCCATCATCCCCTTTGGTTTTGCAAAGCTTAAACTATACAACCGCCTTTTAAAGTGCTAGTGCAACTAATTAAACAATGGACATAGAAGACATATTTCATGTATAAACTTCTAGCTGTGCTTAAATGCCGGATAAACTGTTATATTTTTGATACTATAAATAACTGTAAAATAACTGTATAATACATAAACATTTCAAAATCAGATAATACCTTTGCCATATAGATATCAATGATGTGAGTTTAGATCCATAACAGCTTAAATGCTAGTTTAATAAATCTCCTTTATAGTCCATGGTTGAAATAAGTGAATTATAAAAGTGCCCCTTCCAAATGTGGTGAAAAAGATAAATTAAAACCAGGTACCTGTCCTTACCGTCACTAAAAAAATCAGAATTCAGAGCACAAATTACTGACGCTCAGTAATATGTAAGGCTTAAATGATGGACAAGATCCGTTTAATAACTCTCGTTCCATTCCCTGTGGGCCCTTATTTATGACCCTACAATTATGACGCCCTACATCTAACTTAAAATAAAGTGACGATGTGCTACAGTACCGATTTCAAAATGCCAGTATGCTAAATGCTAAAGAATTCTTGGGTCAGGGCCACACTCTGTATAAAACAGGATGTGGACCCCATAATTGCCATTTGACAAGGATAACCAAACATGTGCAAAAAAGAGCAAAAAGTGCAAGTACAAGGGGTTCAAGGGAACTGAAAGTCATCCATAAATATATCAATAATATCACTAATGTAACAAATCACAGCTGAGTCCCAATAAGACACATAAAATGATGACAATATGTCCTGGACCAACTGTTAAAATACATAAATATAGATATAAATATGAATAAAAACCCCAAAAAGATATATATAGAAAATATAATAAAAAACTATTTGACCAATTCATCTTATTTCTCGGATTGTAAACAGGAGGATATGATAAAAATATTGTGCTTTTTAGTGGCCTGAAATTGCTGATATTAAATATTCTAAATTAGACCACTGCATCCTCATAAATGCGTACACATAGTTAACATCACCCATACAGTCATTTTACAGCTCCTTAGAACAAATTCATAACGACAGATTTAAAAATTATTTTATATATATAGATTTCATAAAGTAACCATTCATAAAAACGTGTGTAGGTCCTCAGTAGTATTAAGACCACCTGGCTGTTTCGAATCAAATTCCAAAATGAAACTAGTTTCCAGGCGCCTTAATTTGGCTTCCCGATCTCCACCTCTTTTTGATAATGGGATTGCCTCAATGACATAATATTTTAGATGTCTAGGATTACTGTCATGAATTGCCTTAAAGTGCCTAGCCACTGGGTAGCTGGGGTCATTATTGGATATGGCCCGAATATGCTGTAAGATTCTTTTGTGTACGGCTAGTTTTGTACTTCCTATATATTTGAGGTTACAACTGCATTCTAATACATAATCAGAGAATTATGTTTCACAAGTAAGATGCTGGTTGATCTCACATACCTTAGTAGAGAAAGCAGTTGTATAGGAATTCTTGTTTATGCCATATTGGCAGGCTTTACATGTTGAACACTTAAAGAAGCCCTTTCTAGCCGTAAGCCACATATCCTTATGGTGTTCTTCTTGGCCGTTGCTCACTAGCATATTACCCATACTCATGGTTTTCCTAAATGTTATTGATGGATTGGATGGTTCTAACTTACCAATCACCGGGTCATCCTGAATGAAATGCCAGTTACGCCTAAGTATAGCCCTTATTTGCCTTTCCTGTCTGGAGTACGATAGAATGAGCCTAGTGGGTTGTTGTATTTCAGTTTCCTTATTAGCATCCCCACTTCCCTCTTTAACCCTATATATTAATAGGTAATCGCGGGCCGGCTCTTTGGACCTAGTTATTGCTGCGTCCACAATTTCCGTTCTGTACCCTCTGGCCAGAAACCGAGCCTGGCTTTCTGCCTGTTTTATTTTGGTATCATCATTGTTGCTGCAGATGCGTCGAATGCGTAACATCTCCCCATAAGGGATACTTTTTATAAGATGGGGAGGATGAGCACTCGACGCATGCAACACCGTATTGCCAGCCGTAGGCTTTCTAAAAAGGGTAGTTGATATAAAGTTATTTTTGACTTGGACCTGCACATCTAAAAATGTCACTGTGTCTCTACTGATGGTAGATGTAAATTTCAAGTTGATGTCATTATGGTTGATCTGATCAATAAACTCAATGACACTTTCTTCACTCCCTCTCCACACTATGAATAAATCATCAATGAAACGCAACCAGGAAATAATCTTGGTGTCGTAAATATCCTCATATTGCCGCATGAGGACCAGCTCCTCCCACCAGCCCATAAACAAGCAGGCATAGCTGGGGGAGAAGCTGGCCCCCATCGCCACTCCCTGTTTCTGTTGGAACATCTGACCATTAAACAAAAATAAATTATTCTCCAAACAGAAGAGCAACATGTCACGTATCATTTTAGTATGTTGTGCTTATATGATTGGCCTAGTGTTTAAAAAGTACTCCACAGTTCTAATACCATCCTTATTCCTGATACATGTGTAAAGAGAGGATACGTCTAGGGCTATAAGCAAATATTCTGGCCTCCAACATATATCCTTAATTTTTCTTACAAAATCACATGTGTCTTGCACATAGGACTTCAAATTTTTGACATACACCTGCAGGAAGAAGTCTATATATCTGGACATATTCTCCAAGGGTCCATCACAGGCTGCAATGATGGACCTCCCCGGTGGTCTCTTGATGTTCTTGTGTATTTTTGGAATAAAATAGATCACCGGGACCATGGGATGCTCCTTTTTGATAAATTTATACTCCTCCCAACTGAGAAGTCCCAGACTCTTCCATGCTAATAGGTGTTTAAAAAATGAGCCCTGTGTATTTTTAAATTTGGGTGGAGAACTTTTCTTATAACACTCCTGGTCATTCAATTGAATGTATGCCTCCTTCATGTATTCCTCCAATGGCCATAGGACGATATTACCGCCCTTATCGGAGTTCCTAATCACCAAATTTATTTCCTCTCTTAACTTGGTAATTAGTTGATTATATTTCATTTCCTGGTTGGTATATTTTCCAGTTGATCCAATGATTGTGATATTCAATTTCTTTATTTGAGCTACAACATGTTCACTGAAAACATTCAAGGCATCGCGAGCCATAATGGGGACAAATTTGGATTTAGTCCTGAAAGGAGTAATCGGTCTTACGCCTACTCCTAAAGGGAAATGGTGCTGGTCTCTATTTATGGTCTCGGTTCCACTTTCCAATTCTTGCAAATCCTGGAGCAGTCCAACATCCGAGACCGTTAACCCCGAAGGACCCTCAATACTCTGTAATGGTATGATAGTGTCCATTTGATATGGGGTTGGTCGTTGTTGATGATATTTTTTGAGCTTTGTTTTCCTGATGTATTTGTAAATATCGGCTCTCGTCCGTGTATAATTAAAGTTTGACTCGGGGCAGTAAGATAATCCAAGAGATAATTATTGGGTTTCTGCTGCTGTGAGGTCAATATTGGCTAAGTTGATGATGGTATTGGCCTCTTGTATCCCCGTATGTCTTTGGAGATTACCATTGGCCTCGCCTGCTGCTTTGGTTACTGGCGCTTGCCTCGTCCCCGTTTCTTGGCCTCCGCGCCTCTTACAGGCCTGACATCTCCCCCTTCTCCTTTGTGCATTGGTGTTGCGGCAGGTCCCTTGTTGCGAGGCCGCAGTGTTTCTCTTCTGCCCCGTTTTAAAATATCCAACTCTTCCCCCAGAGTGAACTTAATACCACCTTGCTCCAGATTCCTTCTTGCAGTCTTGTTGTCGGACTCGCTCTCTGGCACCGAACTTAAATACGATACTGATGTCAATTCAGATGGTTGCTGACTTTTGTCCCCTTGACTGCATACCTGCATGCGTCTATTTGCAGTTGCTGTTCTCAGTGAGTCGTATCGCCTCGCAAATGTAAAAATTTGGCCATTGGCATAGTCATCACGATCCCTTTTAAATTTGTACGCTTTCCTTATTTTGATTTTATCCTCCTCTTTGGACAACCTCATTGTCATTTCTTCCCGCAGCTTCTGCCTGAAATGGGAATCTCCTTCCTGCTGCTTAATGTCACTTTCCAATGCTTCTATCTTCGTCTGCAAATCGCCTCTATCAATCTCTGCATACTTGACCAGTATCTGCACCAGTCTGCGGGACGATTCTAAATTGCATTCCCCCCACTCTGCCATCATTAGTGGGTTGGGCGTCTCTTAGCTGGGGGCGATCATTATGTGAAGGCCCCTAGGGATTCTCCCTACATCCAGGAACCTCTTAAGTGACCTCGCCTCCCACCACTTCGACTGCTCCTGGCATTTGAGTTTTTCTAGCATTCGAAAGTTCTCCTTGAGCCCCTTGACTTTCACGTTATGGTCTTCACCTGCCCCATTACTGGCATCTAACAGTTCCGTAGGAGAATCTGAAAACATCTCCTCTGCGGCTAATTCATGGTTTCTAAGCGTGTCAGCAGACATAATGGCTTCGCACAATACTTAAACTTCCTGCTAATCTCTGCAACAGTACCAATTCCTGTCGCAGGCTGCTGGAATGCACACCTCCCAACCTGTGCATTGCTGCTTTGTCAGCGTACCTTTCGTGTAGAGCAGTGATCCATGGCCGTCCTTCCCCGGTGTCCACTCGGCCGAGCAGACCACCCGAATCCGGCACCGCTCACACAGCTCGCCACCAGCCTGGTACTGCTGTCTCCTCTTAGCACAGGGGGCTCCGTCCTTTCCGTTATCGGACTTGTGAAGTGCCCCGGGGGTCCACGCCAACTCGGCACCATGAGCCCGTAGTGCCGCAGGCAGGACTGCCAGGAACAAAGACTGCCAGCTACGGAGCCTGCTTCTTGGGATGGGGTCCACGAGCCGGAGGAAGTCAAACCGGCACAAATATCCAACACCTCGCTGCCACTCCACCTCCAAGAAAACGAGCACGGACCCAAAGTAAGTGCAATTATAATTTTATTGCCAAAAATAGTCTGCCATGACGCGTTTCTGCCGAACTAGCGGCCTTGATCACGACAAAGCTTAAACTATACAACCGCCTTTTAAAGTGCTAGTGCAACTAATTAAACAATGGACATAGAAGACATATTTCATGTATAAACTTCTTGCTGTGCTTAAATGCC
This sequence comes from Calotriton arnoldi, assembly GCA_963921515.1. Taxonomy (NCBI): domain Eukaryota; kingdom Metazoa; phylum Chordata; class Amphibia; order Caudata; family Salamandridae; genus Calotriton; species Calotriton arnoldi. The sequence goes on from CAWUFW010019411.1 coordinate 158,402, forward strand.
GGATAAACTGTTATATTTTTGATACTATAAATAATATATATATATATATATATATATATATATATATATATATATATATATATATATATATATATATATATATATATATATATATATATATATATATATATATTATCTACTGGCGGTCGCCAGTAGATAGTTATAGTTACAACCTATTATCCATAGGAAATCCGCGACATTCTATTTGAAATAACTCTCTTGCCGGTTGACGTATCTTCGCAAAATTTTCAAACTTTGTGGCCCGCTCCGGTCCGCTCCTACCCTGAAAGTCTCGGGGGATTCGTCAAGCGGGGCCGAGAAAAAAGGGGGTCCCAAAACGCGTTTTCCCCATGCAATTTTCCATAGGAAACTTTAGACACGGCTACAGCCCGAACTGCTGAACGGAATTACACCAAATTTGGCAAAGAGGTAGTTCTTGGTTCAGAAAGAACCCTTTTTGTTAAATGGTGTAAATCCGTTCAGTAGTTGCTGAGAAAATCAAAAGAAAAAAAGATAGGTATATCTAGGGCCGCGGATCCTCCCGAGCACGAGCTTTATGTTAATTGGCTGTCAACACTCCAAATCAGGAAGTGTTGGCAGCCATTTTATCCTCGGTAGAACCGAGGGACAGAAACAAGTGCGCAAAGCGCACAAAGGGGGCAGGGTAGAAACACCCTGACCCCTAGGTCTGCTCAGGGGTCCCACAAGGACCCCCTGGGCAAAAATTAAAAAAAAAAAAATCGGCAGGATGCGCTCAGGGAGCGCGAACCCTGCCGAGAAAAATCGAAGCGCGGTCTCCCGCGCTTCGATAGTAATGGCCCCCGGGTGGGCCAAGTCCCGGGGGCATGCTGGGGGGGGTTCATTTTATGTGTGGGGGCCTCTAAGGGCCCCCAAGCCCCGGGGACCACCACCCCCGGGGCTTTATGGATAATGGTGCGGGAGGGCTCTGAGCCCTCCCGCAGCCCCGGGGACCACCACCTCCCGGGGCTTCTTTTTTTATATTTGAAAAACCTGTGTGGGGGGCTCCAGCCCCCACATGCCCCGGGGACCACCACCTCCCCGGGGCACTAAGAAAAATGAAAATGGGGGTCCGTTTTGGACCCCAAGCCCCGAGGACCACCACCTCCCGGGGCTTTCTCGATGTAGGGAGGGGGCCGCGCGGCCCCCTCCTGGAGCCTGTGGTGGCCCTGGGGACCGCCACCCCCAGGGCCGGCTACTGCAGTGTCCCGGGGTGCCTACCCCGGGACACTGCTGTTTGCAATGACAGGACGGGAGCCTCGCGGCTCCCGTCCTGTCATTGCAAACTGCTTGGATATTGGAAGAGAGAGCAGGAAACCTGCTCTCTCTTCCAATATCCAAAGCCGACTGCTTTCCACATGGGGAGCAGCATGTTAGCTGCTCCCCATGTGTAAGTCAATGCCGGCTCCCGTAGGACACGGGGAGCCGGCGGGACTGAGGGGGTTTGGGGACCCCCACAGTCCCCAACGAGAGGCCAGGCCCCGGGGGATGGGGTCCCCGGGGCAAGTAGTGGCCCGGGAGGGGGGCCACTCAGCCCCCCTCCACAAAGTAAAAAATTTAAATTTTTTTTTAAAAAGTGCAAGGCCGGCCCCGGGGATGGGGTCCCCGGGGCCTTAATGGCCTGAGGAGGGGGCCACGCAGCCCCCCTCCAAATAAAAACAAAAGAGGCCATGCCCGGGGGATGGGGTCCCCGGGGCCAATACAGGCCCAGGGAAGGGGGCCACGCGGCACCCTTCCCGTTTTTTTTTAAATTTTAATTTAAAAAAAGGGAGTAAGGCCCTGGGGGATGGGGTCCCCAGGGCCTAAAAATAGGAAAAAGGAAGGGGGCCACACGGCCCCTCTTCAGGGGGAAAAAAACAAAAAAAAAACGATCGGGCCCGCAGGCCCCGCCCCTTCCTTCACCACTCTGCAAACGCGCCCCTGGCGCGTTTGCAGAGGGAACGAATTCCCCTTGAATACTGGGGGTCCCTGGGGCCAACTAGCCCACCAGGAACCTCCAGTATGCGCCAGGGGCTGCCTTGCAGAGAGGTGTATAGAGGCCACGCCCCTTTTACACCTCTCTGCAACGCAGCTCTGTGGCGCTTTTGGAGGAACATGGTGGGCTAGTTGGACTCCAGGGACCCTCAGGATTCAAGGGAGTTAATCCCCCGACTTAAAACGCGCCACGGGCGCGTTTGCACAGTGGTGAAGGGAGGGGCGGGGCTTCAGGTGACATGTGTGCAAACAGGCCCCGTGGCGCGTTTTAAGATGGGGAATTAAATCCTCTTCAATCCTGAGGGTCCCTGGGGGCCAACTAGCCCAACAGGTACGTCCAGAAAGCGCGACAGAGCTGCGTTGCAGAGAGGTGTAAAAGGGGTGTGGCCTCTGTACATGTCTCTGCAATGCAGCCCCTGGCGCATACTGGAGGTTCCTGGTGGGCTAGTTGGCCCGTAGGGACCCTCATGATTCAAGGGGACTTAATCCCCCAACTTAAAACGCGCCACGGGGCGCGTTTGCACAGATGTCACCTCAGGCACCGCCCCTCCCTTCACCATTGTGCAAATATTCCTCTAAAATCAGCCGAAATACGAATTCCGATTTACTCACCTGTTATCAGGAGAGACCTCAGTGCTGCATCTTTCAGCCCAGTACTGATCCTCAAAAGTAATTTTAACCGTACTTACCGGTAACTTGAATTTCCTTCATAGGCTAACATTGACTGGTTTCACTTGGAAATTCTTCTAAGTGTGGAGTTTTGGAACTTTAAAATATTCCTCTAAAATCAGCCGAAATACGAATTCCGATTTACTCACCTGTTATCAGGAGAGACCTCAGTGCTGCATCTTTCAGCCCAGTACTGGTCCTGAAAAGTAATTTTAACCGTACTTACCAGTAACTTGAATTTCCTTCCATAGGCTAACATTGACTGGTTTCACTTGGAAATTCTTCTAAGTGTGGAGTTTTGGAACTTTAAAATATTCCTCTAAAATCAGCCGAAATACGAATTCCGATTTACTCACCTGTTATCAGGAGAGATCTCAGTGCTGCATCTTTCAGCCCAGTACTGATCCTCAAAAGTAATTTTAACCGTACTTACCAGTAACTTGAATTTCCTTCCATAGGATATCATTGCCTGCTTTTTGCTGAAAAAGTTTCTAAGTGTTGATTTTTGAAACATACAAATATTCCTCTAAAATCAGCCGAAATCCGAATTCTGATTTACTCATCTGTTATCAGGAGAGACCTCAGTGCTGCATCTTTCAGCCCAGTACTGGTCCTGAAAAGTCATTTTAACCGTACTTACCGGTAACTTGAATTTCCTTCATAGGCTAACATTGACTGGTTTCACTTGGAAATTCTTCTAAGTGTGGAGTTTTGGAACTTTAAAATATTCCTCTAAAATCAGTCGAAATACGAATTCCGATTTACTCACCTGTTATCAGGAGAGACCTCAGTGCTGCATCTTTCAGCCCAGTACTGATCCTCAAAAGTAATTTTAACCGTACTTACCAGTAACTTGAATTTCCTTCCATAGGATATCATTGCCTGCTTTTTGCTGAAAAAGTTTCTAAGTGTTGATTTTTGAAACATACAAATATTCCTCTAAAATCAGCCGAAATCCGAATTCTGATTTACTCACCTGTTATCAGGAGAGACCTCAGTGCTGCATCTTTCAGCCCAGTACTGGTCCTGAAAAGTAATTTTAACCGTACTTACCGGTAACTTGAATTTCCTTCCATAGGCTAACATTGACTGGTTTCACTTGGAAATTCTTCTAAGTGTGGAGTTTTGGAACTTTAAAATATTCCTCTAAAATCAGCCGAAATACGAATTCCGATTTACTCACCTGTTATCAGGAGAGACCTCAGTGCTGCATCTTTCAGCCCAGTACTGATCCTCAAAAGTAATTTTAACCGTACTTACCAGTAACTTGAATTTCCTTCCATAGGATATCATTGCCTGCTTTTTGCTGAAAAAGTTTCTAAGTGTTGATTTTTGAAACATACAAATATTCCTCTAAAATCAGCCGAAATCCGAATTCTGATTTACTCACCTGTTATCAGGAGAGACCTCAGTGCTGCATCTTTCAGCCCAGTACTGGTCCTGAAAAGTCATTTTAACCGTACTTACCGGTAATTTGAATTTCCTTCATAGGCTAACATTGACTGGTTTCACTTGGAAATTCTTCTAAGTGTGGAGTTTTGGAACTTTAAAATATTCCTCTAAAATCAGCCGAAATACGAATTCCGATTTACTCACCTGTTATCAGGAGAGACCTCAGTGCTGCATCTTTCAGCCCAGTACTGATCCTCAAAAGTAATTTTAACCGTACTTACCGGTAACTTGAATTTCCTTCATAGGCTAACATTGACTGGTTTCACTTGGAAATTCTTCTAAGTGTGGAGTTTTGGAACTTTAAAATATTCCTCTAAAATCAGCCGAAATACGAATTCCGATTTACTCACCTGTTATCAGGAGAGAACCCAGTGCTGCATCTTTTAGCCCAGTACTGATCCTCAAAAGTAATTTTAACCGTACTTACCAGTAACTTGAATTTCCTTCCATAGGATATCATTGCCTGCTTTTTGCTGAAAAAGTTTCTAAGTGTTGATTTTTGAAACATACAAATATTCCTCTAAAATCAGCCGAAATCCGAATTCTGATTTACTCACCTGTTATCAGGAGAGACCTCAGTGCTGCATCTTTCAGCCCAGTACTGGTCCTGAAAAGTCATTTTAACCGTACTTACCGGTAACTTGAATTTCCTTCATAGGCTAACATTGACTGGTTTCACTTGGAAATTCTTCTGTGTGGAGTTTTGGAACTTTAAAATATTCCTCTAAAATCAGCCGAAATACGAATTCCGATTTACTCACCTGTTATCAGGAGAGATCTCAGTGCTGCATCTTTCAGCCCAGTACTGATCCTCAAAAGTAATTTTAACCGTACTTACCAGTAACTTGAATTTCCTTCCATAGGATATCATTGCCTGCTTTTTGCTGAAAAAGTTTCTAAGTGTTGATTTTTGAAACATACAAATATTCCTCTAAAATCAGCCGAAATCCGAATTCTGATTTACTCATCTGTTATCAGGAGAGACCTCAGTGCTGCATCTTTCAGCCCAGTACTGGTCCTGAAAAGTCATTTTAACCGTACTTACCGGTAACTTGAATTTCCTTCATAGGCTAACATTGACTGGTTTCACTTGGAAATTCTTCTAAGTGTGGAGTTTTGGAACTTTAAAATATTCCTCTAAAATCAGTCGAAATACGAATTCCGATTTACTCACCTGTTATCAGGAGAGACCTCAGTGCTGCATCTTTCAGCCCAGTACTGATCCTCAAAAGTAATTTTAACCGTACTTACCAGTAACTTGAATTTCCTTCCATAGGATATCATTGCCTGCTTTTTGCTGAAAAAGTTTCTAAGTGTTGATTTTTGAAACATACAAATATTCCTCTAAAATCAGCCGAAATCCGAATTCTGATTTACTCACCTGTTATCAGGAGAGACCTCAGTGCTGCATCTTTCAGCCCAGTACTGGTCCTGAAAAGTAATTTTAACCGTACTTACCGGTAACTTGAATTTCCTTCCATAGGCTAACATTGACTGGTTTCACTTGGAAATTCTTCTAAGTGTGGAGTTTTGGAACTTTAAAATATTCCTCTAAAATCAGCCGAAATACGAATTCCGATTTACTCACCTGTTATCAGGAGAGACCTCAGTGCTGCATCTTTCAGCCCAGTACTGATCCTCAAAAGTAATTTTAACCGTACTTACCAGTAACTTGAATTTCCTTCCATAGGATATCATTGCCTGCTTTTTGCTGAAAAAGTTTCTAAGTGTTGATTTTTGAAACATACAAATATTCCTCTAAAATCAGCCGAAATCCGAATTCTGATTTACTCACCTGTTATCAGGAGAGACCTCAGTGCTGCATCTTTCAGCCCAGTACTGGTCCTGAAAAGTCATTTTAACCGTACTTACCGGTAATTTGAATTTCCTTCATAGGCTAACATTGACTGGTTTCACTTGGAAATTCTTCTAAGTGTGGAGTTTTGGAACTTTAAAATATTCCTCTAAAATCAGCCGAAATACGAATTCCGATTTACTCACCTGTTATCAGGAGAGACCTCAGTGCTGCATCTTTCAGCCCAGTACTGATCCTCAAAAGTAATTTTAACCGTACTTACCGGTAACTTGAATTTCCTTCATAGGCTAACATTGACTGGTTTCACTTGGAAATTCTTCTAAGTGTGGAGTTTTGGAACTTTAAAATATTCCTCTAAAATCAGCCGAAATACGAATTCCGATTTACTCACCTGTTATCAGGAGAGAACCCAGTGCTGCATCTTTTAGCCCAGTACTGATCCTCAAAAGTAATTTTAACCGTACTTACCAGTAACTTGAATTTCCTTCCATAGGATATCATTGCCTGCTTTTTGCTGAAAAAGTTTCTAAGTGTTGATTTTTGAAACATACAAATATTCCTCTAAAATCAGCCGAAATCCGAATTCTGATTTACTCACCTGTTATCAGGAGAGACCTCAGTGCTGCATCTTTCAGCCCAGTACTGGTCCTGAAAAGTCATTTTAACCGTACTTACCGGTAACTTGAATTTCCTTCATAGGCTAACATTGACTGGTTTCACTTGGAAATTCTTCTGTGTGGAGTTTTGGAACTTTAAAATATTCCTCTAAAATCAGTCGAAATACGAATTCCGATTTACTCACCTGTTATCAGGAGAGACCTCAGTGCTGCATCTTTCAGCCCAGTACTGATCCTCAAAAGTAATTTTAACCGTACTTACCAGTAACTTGAATTTCCTTCCATAGGATATCATTGCCTGCTTTTTGCTGAAAAAGTTTCTAAGTGTTGATTTTTGAAACATACAAATATTCCTCTAAAATCAGCCGAAATCCGAATTCTGATTTACTCACCTGTTATCAGGAGAGACCTCAGTGCTGCATCTTTCAGCCCAGTACTGGTCCTGAAAAGTAATTTTAACCGTACTTACCTGTAACTTGAATTTCCTTCCATAGGCTAACATTGACTGGTTTCACTTGGAAATTCTTCTAAGTGTGGAGTTTTGGAACTTTAAAATATTCCTCTAAAATCAGCCGAAATACGAATTCCGATTTACTCACCTGTTATCAGGAGAGACCTCAGTGCTGCATCTTTCAGCCCAGTACTGATCCTCAAAAGTAATTTTAACCGTACTTACCGGTAACTTGAATTTCCTTCATAGGCTAACATTGACTGGTTTCACTTGGAAATTCTTCTAAGTGTGGAGTTTTGGAACTTTAAAATATTCCTCTAAAATCAGCCGAAATACGAATTCCGATTTACTCACCTGTTATCAGGAGAGAACCCAGTGCTGCATCTTTTAGCCCAGTACTGATCCTCAAAAGTAATTTTAACCGTACTTACCAGTAACTTGAATTTCCTTCCATAGGATATCATTGCCTGCTTTTTGATGAAAAAGTTTCTAAGTGTTGATTTTTGAAACATACAAATATTCCTCTAAAATCAGCCGAAATCCGAATTCCGATTTACTCACCTGTTATCAGGAGAGAACCCAGTGCTGCATCTTTTAGCCCAGTACTGATCCTCAAAAGTAATTTTAACCGTACTTACCAGTAACTTGAATTTCCTTCCATAGGATATCATTGCCTGCTTTTGCTGAAAAAGTTTCTAAGTGTTGATTTTTGAAACATACAAATATTCCTCTAAAATCAGCCGAAATCCGAATTCTGATTTACTCACCTGTTATCAGGAGAGACCTCAGTGCTGCATCTTTTAGCCCAGTACTGGTCCTGAAAAGTAATTTTAACCGTACTTACCGGTAACTTGAATTTCCTTCATAGGCTAACATTGACTGGTTTCACTTGGAAATTCTTCTAAGTGTGGAGTTTTGGAACTTTAAAATATTCCTCTAAAATCAGCCGAAATACGAATTCCGATTTACTCACCTGTTATCAGGAGAGAACCCAGTGCTGCATCTTTTAGCCCAGTACTGATCCTCAAAAGTAATTTTAACCGTACTTACCAGTAACTTGAATTTCCTTCCATAGGATATCATTGCCTGCTTTTTGCTGAAAAAGTTTCTAAGTGTTGATTTTTGAAACATACAAATATTCCTCTAAAATCAGCCGAAATCCGAATTCTGATTTACTCACCTGTTATCAGGAGAGACCTCAGTGCTGCATCTTTCAGCCCAGTACTGGTCCTGAAAAGTAATTTTAACCGTACTTACCAGTAACTTGAATTTCCTTCCATAGGCTAACATTGACTGGTTTCACTTGGAAATTCTTCTAAGTGTGGAGTTTTGGAACTTTAAAATAGTCCTCTAAAATCAGCCGAAATACGAATTCCGATTTACTCACCTGTTATCAGGAGAGACCTCAGTGCTGCATCTTTCAGCCCAGTACTGATCCTCAAAAGTAATTTTAACCGTACTTACCAGTAACTTGAATTTCCTTCCATAGGAATCCATTGTCTGGTTTTCAGCAGAAATGTTTCAAAGTGTCGATTTTCACAAACTACAAATATTCCTAAAAATCGCCTGTATGACTTAAACGCATTCTTTCAACTGTTTACAGGAGATGCACCAGTGCTGGATCCAGGATCCAACACTGAGTAAGAAAAAGTAACGATAACAGTTTTTAACTTCTAAGTGAATTTCTTTCCATAGGATAACATTGGTGATTCTATGAGAAAAAGTTTCTAAGTGTGAACTTTTAAAGTACAATAATATTCCTTAAAAATCACGACTGTAACCAAAACGCTTTTACTCAACTGTTTACAGGAGATGTCCCAGGACTGAATCTAGGATCCAGTAATGTGGTTAGAAAAGTAATCCATAAAGTAACTAATTGCATTTAACTAGAAATTCACATTGAGCTGAATGTTGCATTGTGTTTGAAAATGTGTTGCCCATTGCAACAACTGTAACTACTGTACTTAAAAGTCTATTGCCTATGTGCAAAGTAATTAAACTAAAGTAATTCATTCTGAGAAAGTATTTTTGTAATGTAATGTATAATGTAATTACAATGTAATTTAAAAAATAAAATATGTAAAAAAATTGTTTCTAAAAAATTTGGAAATCAGTATGAAAAAAATTTATATAACAATTAATACATTTAAAAATTGCCATTTACAAAACCTTTGAAATTCACTGAAAAAACTGTAGGTTTCAGACATGTTATAGTTACAAATTAGCATTTAAAAAACCTTTGAAATTCACTGAAAAAACCATAGGTTTCAGGGACGTTATAGTTACAAATTAGCATTTAAAAAACCTTTGAAATTCACTGAAAAAACCATAGGTTTTAGGGACAGTTATAGTTAGTTGGACATTGCACTCGTACAAAACCCGTGAAATTCCCCGTTATAGTTAGTCCAGCTAACTATAACTCGCGCCTCCGCAATGCACTGCTGATGACGTCACATATTACATCACTCATGACATGGTCAGTGACATCACTGATGACATCACTGATGACATATCAAATGACATCACTGATGACATCATCCACTTGATAATCTGATGCACCTCCTCACACTCTAATATAACCTTTGATACACCCACTCTAAATTACAGACTGCCATTCGCAAAACCATAGACACTCCAACACCAATAACTACATACCCACTCACTGATTCTTAGGTCTACGCACACATCCACTCACTCACCCGTACAGTCACTCATACTTACGGTCACTCAGTACAGGACTATCATATGCACTCATACTCCTATATAGACACTCAAACACCGCCACTCATCCATAGAGGTACTCACACACCTAGTCAGTCATGCAAATAATTAAACACACTACCATTTACTCACCTATACAGTTATACACACACCAGCTCACTTACTCATACAAATAGTAGCACATTCTTACGCTCTTATACAATCACTGATACAAGCACACACTCATCCATACAGCCACTATCACAATCACTCACTCTCGCTTATAGCTATTTATATACTCCAACACACATATATACTGCCTTTCACATATGTAGTTACTCACACATGTACCACTGGGACATACATTCACTCACTAACACACTCTTACACACACTTACCCACCCATACAGTCTATCACAGTTGCACTCTTGAAACCATCCACCCAGTGAATCACCCACTCACACATCTATGCACAGAGTTGCACACACCCCTCCCACACAAACACTCAGGCACCCATACAGATACTCAGACAAGCATTAAATAACTCATATAGACACTCATGTAGCTATTCACAAACACATGCAGCCACTTACACAGCAACAGACAGACGGATACAGACATTCACCCAGTTTAGTCACTAACCCATGCATTCAGTAAGATACGTTAAATCACTCACTTATAGAGTCAGTCACGCACCTACTAAATCATCCATACAGACACTTACACACCCACTCATTCTTCAATACGTCTTTTCCTATATATATATTAAAAATATTTAAACTTTACAGAAACACACAGTCACTGGATGATGTCATCAGTGATGTCATCAGTGATGTCATCAGTGATGTCATTTGAGATGTCATCAGTGATGTCATCAGTGATGTCACTGACCATGTCATGAGTGATGTAATATGTGACGTCATCAGCAGTGCATAGCGGGGCGCGAGTTATAGTTAGCTGGACTAACTATAACGGGGGAATTTCACGGGTTTTGTACGAGTGCAATGTCCAACTAACTATAACTGTCCCTAAAACCTATGGTTTTTTCAGTGAATTTCAAAGGTTTTTTAAATGCTAATTTGTAACTATAACGTCCCTGAAACCTATGGTTTTTTCAGTGAATATATATATATATATATATATATATATATAAATTCACTGAAAAAACCATAGGTTTTAGGGACAGTTATAGTTAGTTGGACATTGCACTCGTACAAAACCTGTGAAATTCCCCCGTTATAGTTAGTCCAGCTAACTATAACTCGCGCCCCCGCAATGCACTGCTGATGACGTCACATATTACATCACTCATGACATGGTCAGTATCATCACTGATGACATCACTGATGACATCTCAAATGACATCACTGTTGACATCATCCAGTGACTGTGTGTTTCTGTAAAGTTTAAATATTTTTAATATATATAGGAAAAGACGTATTGAAGAATGAGTGGGTGTGTAAGTGTCTGTATGGATGATTTAGTAGGTGCGTGACTGACTGTATAAGTGAGTGATTTAACGTATCTTACTGAATGCATGGGTTAGTGACTAAACTGGGTGAATGTCTGTATCCGTCTGTCTGTTGCTGTGTAAGTGGCTGCATGTGTTTGTGAATAGCTACATGAGTGTCTATATGAGTTAATGAATGCTTGTGTGAGTATCTGTATGGGTGCCTGAGTGTTTGTGTGGGAGGGGTGTGTGCGACTCTGTGCATAAATGTGTGAGTGGGTGATTCACTGGGTGGATGGTTTCAAGAGTGCATCTGTGATAGACTGTATGGGTGGGTAAGTGTGTGTAAGAGTGTGTTAGTGAGTGAATGTATGTCCCAGTGGTACATGTGTGAGTAACTACATATGTGAAAGGCAGTATATATGTGTGTTGGAGTATATAAATAGCTATAAGCGAGAGTAAGTGATTGTGATAGTGGCTGTATGGATGAGTGTGTGCTTGTATCAGTGATTGTATAAGAGCGTAAGAATGTGCTAGTATTTGTATGAGTAAGTGAGCTGGTATGTGTATAACTGTATAGGTGAGTAAATGGTAGTGTGTTTAATTATTTGCATGACTGACTAGGTGTGTGAGTACCTCTATGGATGAGTGGCGGTGTTTGAGTGTCTATATAGGAGTATGAGTGCATATGATAGTCCTGTACTGAGTGACCGTAAGTATGAGTGACTGTACGGGTGAGTGAGTTGATGTGTGCGTAGACCTAAGAATCAGTGAGTGGGTATGTAGTTATTGGTGTTGGAGTGTCTATGGTTTTGCGAATGGCAGTCTGTAATTTAGAGTGGGTGTATCAAAGGTTATATTAGGGTGTGAGAAGATGCATGAAATTATCACATGGATGATGTCACCAGTGATGTAATCAGTGATGTCATTTGAGATGTCATCAGTGATGTCATCAGTGATGTCACTGACCATGTCATGAGTGATGTAATATGTGACGTCATCAGCAGTGCATTGCGGGGCGCGAGTTATAGTTAGCTGGACTAACTATAACGGGGGAATTTCACTGGTTTTGTACGAGTGCAATGTCCAACTAACTATAACTGTCCCTAAAACCTATGGTTTTTTCAGTGAATTTCAAAGGTTTTTTAAATGCTAATTTGTAACTATAACGTCCCTGAAACCTATGGTTTTTTCAGTGAATTTCAAAGGTTTTTTAAATGCTAATTTGTAACTATAACATGTCTGAAACCTACGGTTTTTTCAGTGAATTTCAAAGGTTTTGTAAATGACAATTTTTAAATGTATTAATTGTTATATACATTTTTTTAATACTAATTTACTCCATTTTTAGAAACAATTTTTTTTACATATTTTATTTTTTAAATTACATTGTAATTACATTATACATTACATTACAAAAAATACTTTCTCAGAATGAATTACTTTAGTTTAAATACTTTGCACATAGGCAATAGACTTTTAAGTACAGTAGTTACAGTTGTTGTAATGGGCAACACATTTTCAAACACAATGCAACATTCAGCTCAATGTGAATTTCTAGTTAAATGCAATTAGTTACTTTATGGATTACTTTTCTAACCACAGGACTGGATCCTAGATTCAGTCCTGGCACATCTCCTGTAAACAGTTGAGTAAAAGCGTTTTGGTTACAGTCGTGATTTTTAAGGAATATTATTGTACTTTAAAAGTTGACACTTAGAAACTTTTTCTCATAGAATCACCAATGTTATCCTATGGAAGGAAATTCACTTAGAAGGTAAAAACTGTTATCGTTACTTTTTCTTACTCAGTGTTGGATCCTGGATCCAGCACTGGTGCATCTCCTGTATACAGTTGAAAGAATGCGTTTAAGTCATACAGGCGATTTTTTAGGAATATTTGTAGTTTGTGAAAATCGACACTTTGAAACTTTTCTGCTGAAAACCAGACAATGGATTCCTATGGAAGAAAATATAAGTTACTGGTAAGTACGGTTAAAATTACTTTTCAGGGTCAGTTCTGGGCTAAAAGATGCAGCACTGGGTTCTCTCCTGATAACAGGTGAGTAAATTGGAATTCGTACTTTGGTTGATTTTAGAGGAATATTATAAAGTTCCAAAACTCCACACTTAGAAGAATTTCCAAGTGAAACCAGTCAATGTTAGCCTATGAAGGAAATTCAAGTTACCGGTAAGTACGGTTAAAATTACTTTTCAGGACCAGTACTGGGCTGAAAGATGCAGCACTGAGGTCTCTCCTGATAACAGGTGAGTAAATCAGAATTCGGATTTCGGCTGATTTTAGAGGAATATTTGTATGTTTCAAAAATCAACACTTAGAAACTTTTTCAGCAAAAAGCAGGCAATGATATCCTATGGAAGGAAATTCAAGTTACTGGTAAGTACGGTTAAAATTACTTTTGAGGATCAGTACTGGGCTGAAAGATGCAGCACTGAGGTCTCTCCTGATAACAGGTGAGTAAATCGGATTTCGTATTTCGGCTGATTTTAGAGGAATATTTTAAAGTTCCAAAACTCGACACTTAGAAGAATTTCCAAGTGAAACCAGTCAATGTTAGCCTATGGAAGGAAATTCAAGTTACTGGTAAGTACGGTTAAAATTACTTTTCAGGACCAGTACTGGGCTGAAAGATACAGCACTGAGGTCTCTCCTTATAACAGGTGAGTAAATCGGAATTCGTATTTCGGATGATTTTAGACGAATATTTGTATGTTTCAAAAATCAACACTTAGAAACTTTTTCAGCAAAAAGCAGGCAATGATATCCTATGGAAGGAAATTCAAGTTACTGGTAAGTACGGTTAAAATTACTTTTCAGGACCAGTACTGGGCTAAAAGATGCAGCACTGAGGTCTCTCCTTATAACAGGTGAGTAAATCGGAATTCGTATTTCGGATGATTTTAGAAGAATATTTGCACAATGGTGAAGGGAGGGGGCGGGCCTGAGGTGACATCTGTGCAAACGCGCCCCGTGGCGCGTTTTAAGTTGGGGGATTAAGTCCCCTTGAATCCTGAGGGTCCCTAGGGGCCAACTAGCCCACCAGGAACCTCCAATATGCGCCAGGGGGCTGCGTTGCAGAGACGTGTAGAGAGGCCACACCCTTTTTACACCTCTCTGCAACGCAGCTCTGTGGCGCTTTCTGGATGTACCTGTTGGGCTAGTTGGCCCCCAGGGACCCTCAGGATTGAAGGGAATTTAATTCCCCATCTTAAAATGCGCCACGGGGCCTGTTTGCACACATGTCACCTGAAGCCCCGCCCCTCCCTTCACCACTGTGCAAACGCGCCCCATGGCGCGTTTTAAGTTGGGGGATTAAGTCCCCTTGAATCCTGAGGGTCCCCGGAGTCCAACTAGCCCACCATATACCTCCAAAAGCGCCACAGAGCTGCGTTGCAGAGAGGTGTAAAAGGGGCGTGGCCTCTGTACACCTCTCTGCAAGGCAGCCCCCTGGCGCATACTGGAGGTTCCTGGTGGGCTAGTTGGCCCCCAGGGACCCCCAGTATTCAAGGGGAATTCGTTCCCCCTCTGCAAACGCGCCAGGGGGCTCGTTTGCAGAGTGGTGAAGGAAGGGGGCGGGGCCTGCGGGCCCAATCGTTTAAAAAAAAAAAAAAAAATTGTGTCCCCTGAAGGGGGCTGTGTGGCCCCCCTTCCTTTTTTCTGTTTTTGGGCCCTGGGGACCCCATCCCCCAGGGCCTTACCCCTTTTTTAAATTACAAAATAAAAAAAAAACGGGAAGGGGGCGGCGTGGCCCCCTTCCCTGGGCCTGTATTGGCCCCGGGGACCCCATCCCCCGGGACATGGCCTCTATATTTATTTTTATTATTTTGAGGGGGCTGCGTGGCCCCCCTCCTCTGGCCATTTTAAGGCCCCGGGGACCCCATCCCCGGGGCCGGCCATACCCTTTTTTTTTTTTTTTAATTTTTGAAAACTTTGGGGAGGGGGCCGCGTGGCCCCCTCCCGAGCCACTACTTGCCCCGGGGACCCCATCCCCCGGGGCTGGCCCTCTCGTTGGGGACTGTGGGGGGTCACCAATCCCCCACAGTCCCGCCGGCTCCCGCGTCCCTTGGGAGCCGGCATTCCTTTCCACATGGGGAGCTGCTAAGATGCAGCTCCCCATGTGGAAAAGCAATGTGCTTTGGATATTGGAAGAGAGAGCAGGTTTCCCTGCTCTCTCTTCCAATATCCAAAGCAGTTTGCAATGACAGGACGGGAGCCGCGAGGCTCCGTCCTGTCATTGCAAACAGCAGTGTCCCGGGGTAGGCACCCCGGGACACTGCAGGAGCCGGCCCTGGGGGTGGTGGTCCCCAGGGCCATCAAGGGCTCCAGGAGGGGGCCGCGCGGCCCCCTCCCTACATCAGCACAGCCCCGGGGAGGTGGTGGTCCCCGGGGCTTCGGGGTCCAAAACGGACCCCCATTTTAATTTGTTAGTGCCCCGGGGAGGTGGCGGTCCCGGGGCGTGTGGGAGGCTGGAGCCCCCACACAGGTTGTTCAATTTTTTTAAAAAAGCCCCGGGGAGGTGGTGGTCCGCGGGGCTGCGGGAGGGCTCAGAGCCCTCCCGCAACATTTTCAAAAAAAGCGCCGGGGGGTGGCGGTCCCCGGGGCTTGGGGGCCCTTTGAGGCCCCCACACATAAAATGAAACCCCCCACCATGCCCCCGGGACTTGGGCCACCCGGGGGCAAAATACAATCAAAGCGCGGGAGACCGCGCTTCGATTTTTTCGGCAGGATTCGCGCACCCTGAGCGCATCCTGCCGATTTTTAAAAAAATTCTTTTTTTTTGCCCAGGGGGTCCTTGTGGGACCCCCTGAGCAAACCTAGGGGTCAGGGTGTTTCTACCCTGCCCCCTTTGTGCGCTTTGCGCACTTGTTTCTGTCCCTCGGTTCTACCGAGGGACAAAATGGCTGCCAACATTTCCTGAATCGGAATGTTGACAGCCAGCTGACAACCAATTAACATGCAGCTCGTGATCGGGAGGGTACGCGGACCCTACTCGGCCATAGATATCACTATCTTTTTACTTTTGATTTTTGTCAGCAACTACTGAACGGATTTACACCATTTAACAAAAAGGGTTCTTTCTGAACCAAGAACTACCTCTTTGCCAAATTTGGTGTAATTCCGTTCAGCAGTTCGGGCTGTAGCCGTGTCTAAAGTTTCCTATGGAAAATTGCATGGGGAAAATGCGTTTTGGGACCCCCTTTTTTCTCGGCCCCCGCTTGACGAATCCCCCGAGACTTTCAGGGTAGGAGCGGACCGGAGCGGGCCACAAAGTTTGAAAATTTTGCGAAGATACGTCAACCGGCAAGAGAGTTATTTCAAATAGAATGTCGCGGATTTCCTATGGATAATAGGTTGTAACTATAACTATCTACTGGCGACCGCCAGTGGATAATATATATATATATATATATATATATATATATATATATATATATATATATATATATATATATATATATATAGTCACTAAAAACAGGTTACAGGGAAGTTATAATTAGGAAATATCATTTAAAAAACCTCAGAAATTCACTGAAAAAAACAAAGGTTACAGGAACGTTATAGTTAGGCTCAGATTACACACAGAAAACCATAGAAATTCAGCAATTATAGTTACCTGAGCTAGCTATAACTTATGCCCACCCCAAAACACTGCTTATGATCTCACATATTATATGACCCATGACATGGTCAGTGACATCTATGATGTTATGTTATGTTATGAGATTTGTTTAAGCGCACATTTCACCCGAAGGTCTCAAAGCACTAGCCTATCCCGAGAAACAGTGGAGGAGAAGGAAGAAAGCAGGTAGAAAGAAAAGAACTCAGAACAGCAAAGTTTTGAGAGCCTTACGAAATGTTCTATGGTCGGTCTCCATAGGTAGATGCAGAGGGAGTGAGTTCCATAGGGTGGGGGCAAATGTGAAAAATATCTCCCCCCATTTCTGGCGGTACGGATCTTGCATGGGATAAGTTGATGTTTGTTAGCGGATCTGAGAGTTCTAGAGGGATTATACCTGATCAGTTTATTTGCAACATAATGTGGACCGTGTCCACAGTTGGTTTTGTGGACCAGACAATTAATCTTAAATGTTATACGTTTTCTGATGGGAAGCCAGTGGAGAGCACTCAAACTTGGTATCGTGGGAGATCGGGATGGTAGATTTAATACCAGTCTGGCAGCCGTGTTTTGAAGGACCTGTAGTCTGGTGAGGAGCTCTTCGTTGATGGAGGCCATTAGTGCGTTTCCATAGTCTAGCCGACTGATAATTAATCCTTGAACCAGTGGCATTCGGGATGACAATGGAACCCATTTGAAGATCTTGCGGAGGCTGCGCATTAATCCGTAACAAATGCTGGTCACATGATTGACATGATCAGTCATGAAGAGGTTATTGTCAATCAGCACTCCTAGGTTGCGGACTACCGACTTAGGTGAAGGACATGTGCCGAGATTGGGAGGCCACCAGTCACTCGACCACAAGGTTTGTGCTTTGCCGAAGAGGATAATTTCAGTCTTACTGGCATTGAGTTGCAAATGATTGTTTTGCATCCAGATGTGTATATCAGACATACACTTCCTGAATCGGAGTTTGGTATAGGTCGGGTCAGGTCCTAACGTAATTAGCAGCTGAGTATCATCAGCGTACGATACTGTGTCAAAGCTGTGTGATTTAATCACACTGGCTAGGGGTGCCACGTACAGGTTGAAGAGTGTGCGGCTCAGGATAGAGCCCTGGGGGACACCCTTGTCGATGGATTGGCCACTGGAGACGAAGGTATCCACATGCACTTTCGAGCTTCGATCTGTCAGGTAACTCCTGAGCCAGATTGATGTGGCGCCCCTGACAACCATCTCCCACAGACGATTCACAAGAGTGCTGTGGGAGATGGTGTTGAAGGCGGCCGACAAATTGAGAAGAACCAAGATGGCAGATTGTCTAGCATCAAGGGAGAGTCTTATATTATCAACTACCTCCAGCAAAGCAGTTTCAGTGCTGTGTGAGGCCCGGAACCCGGATTGAGAAGGGTCCAGTAGATTGTTACTCTCCATGAAGGTGGTAAGTTGTTTGTTAATTAGTGACTCTAGGATCTTCCCAAAGAAAGGAAGAAGGGAAATAGGCCGATACTTGTTTGGCTCCTTAGGGTCCAGGGTAGGCTTCTTTAATATGGGCTTGACCGTGGCCGCTTTCCACCTTGTTGGAACAGTTGAATGTCGTAAGGATAGGTTAAAAAGCTTGGTGAGGCCTGAGAGAAGGGCTGGCCCAATTATAGACAAGATATGAGGGGAGACTGGGTCGGCCGGGGAGCCGGATTTAACCTTACGGAGGGCAGTGCTGACTTCCTCTTGGTTAAATTCAGTGAATTCATTCAGGGAGGTAGGATTCGGGGAGTGATTACTGATGGGCCATTGGTGCTGATTTTCACCAGCCTTGTGGGGGAAAAGGCTGTGGATGTTGTTAATTTTGTCCACAAAGAAGGAGGACAAAGTGTCCGCCCACTCTTGCGAAATTAGTTGTTCCGTCTGACATGAGGTGGGACTGGTGAATTCTTTTAATATTTTATAAAGTTCTTTATTAGAGTTGGAAGCCTTATCTATTCTGTCGCCTAGATACATTTTTTTGGCCATTGCTATGTGATCAAGGTAGCGTCTGTGGGTGCATTTATAGGCCTGTCTGTCATCGGCACTTTTAGAGTGCCTCCACTTGCGTTCTACTTTCCTAGCAGCTAGCTTATCAGATTTTAGGTCGGCAGTGAACCAGGGTGATGTTTTGTGATGACGTTTAACTTTAATTACGGGATGACATCATCCCGTGATGTTGAGTGCTTTTTAAACATATATACTAAGCTACTACATAAGTTAAATTAGTAAACTTTGTGTACTACTAATCACTGATACTATTTCTAACATTATTATGTGAGTGGCTGTGTGACTGTCTGTATCCATGTGAGAGTGGGTGTCTGAGTGGCTGTATGAGTTAATAAGAGGATGTGTGAGTGGGTGATTGTGTGCCCATGTGAGTGGCTGTATCATTGAGTAAATGGCTGTGTGAGTGGCTCTATGGGTGGGTAAGTGGGTGTGTGTGTGGCTGTATGAGTGACTGTGTGAGTGGCTGTATGGGTGAGTGACTGGGTGTGTAAGTGGCTGTATGGGTGTGTAAGTGGCTTTTTGAGTGGGTGTATGGTTTAATGAAAGGGTATGTGAGTAGCTGTTTTAGAGAGTACATAGCTGTTTCAGTGGGTTTATGGGTGAGTGAGTGGGCTTGTGAGTGATTGTATGGTTGAGTGGGTGACTCTGCAAGATACTTTGTGGGTGAGTGAGTGGGTGTGTGAGTGGCTGTATAGATGAATAGGTATGTATGTGTGTAGATGTATGGGTGAATATGTGGGTGAGTGAGTAGCTGTATGGGTGAGTGAGTGGCTGTGTGGGTGACTCAGTGGCTGTATGGATGTGTGACTGGGTGTGTAAGTGGCTGTATTGGTGTGTAAGTAGCTTTTTGAGTGGGTGTATGGGTTAATGAAAGGGTATGTGAGTAGTTGTTTTGGAGAGTACATAACTGTGTCAGTGGGTGTATGGGTGAGTGAGTAGGCTTGTGAGTGATTATATGGTTGAGTGGGTGACTCTGCAAGATACTTTGTGGGTGAGTGAGTGGGTGTGTGAGTGGCTGTATGGACAAATAGGTGTGTATGTGTGTAGCTGTATGGGTGAATAAGTGGGTGAGTGAGAAGCTGTATGAGTGAGTGAGTGGATGTGTGGGTGACTCAGTGGCTGTATGGGTGTATGACTGGGTGTGTAAGTTGCTGTATGAGTGAGTGAATGGCTATTTGAGTGGGTGTTTGGTTAGCTGAGTGGGTGTGTGAGTGGCTGTATGGGTGAGTGAGGGGACATGTGACTGACTGTATGGTTGAGTGAGTGGACGTGTGAGTGCTTGCATGGATGTGTGGATGGGTATATAAGTGGTAGTGTGGGTGTGTGAGTAGGTGTGTGAGTCGTTGTATGGGAGTGTGAGTGGCTCTGTTGAGAGGCTGTATGGGTGAATGAATGTGTGTGTGTGTGTGAATAGCGGTAAGGGTGAGTAAGTGGCTGTGGGAGTAGGTGTACGAATAAGTGAGTGGATATGTGAGTGGCTGTATGGGTGAGTGAGTGGGTGTATGAGTGGCTCTATGGATGAGTGAGTGGGTGTGTGAGTGGGTGTAGGAGTGGGTGTGAGTGGTTCTGTGGATGATGTCATCAGTGATATCATTTGAGATGTCATAAGTGATGTCACTGACCATGTCGTGAATGATGTAATATGTGAGGTCATAAGCAGTACTTTGCGGGGCATAAGTTATAGTTAGCTCAGGTAACTATAGCTGCTGAATTTCTATGGTTTTGAATGAGTGAAATCTGAGCCTAACTATAGCGTCCCTGTAAACTTTGGTTTTTTAAGTGAATATATATATTTTGACGCAAAGCAATCCCTTGTGCAGTCCCGCACAAAACGTGGACACGGACAACGTATATAGCTGGTGCCAAATATTCTCAAGTTTATTTCATTGGTGCTATCTCTGACGCGTTTCGGCCACAGACGGTGGCCTTGATCACATGACTAGCGCTAATCAGGAACAGGAATTTAAAGGTAAAGGGAAGGTTCCGGTGACGTGAATCGGCACTGACAACCATAGTGAAAATACTATTACATATCGATAATGAGGCCTTAGTATAAGCATATCACGTAGGTGGCATAGACTGGTAGGTCGCTCCCCCACCACACAGCTCCGTCTGTGTGCCCTGCTGCTGCCCCTGATTGTGCTCGTTTTTCCTTTCTGTGCCCCCCTTGCTGCCCCTGATTGTGCTCGTTTTTCCTTTCTGTGCCCCCTTGCTGCCCCTGATTGTGCTTGTTTTTCCTTTCTGTGTCCCCTTGCTGCCCCTGATTGTGCTCGTTTTTCCTTTCTGTGCCCCCCTTGCTGCCCCTGATTGTGCTCGTTTTTTCCTTTCTGTGCCCCCCTTGCTGCCCCTGATTGTGCTCGTTTTTCCTTTCTGTGCCCCCTTGCTGCCCCTGATTGTGCTCGTTTTTCCTTTCTGTGCCCCCTTGCTGCCCCTGATTGTGCTCGCTTTTTTTCCTTTCTGTGCCCCCTTGCTGCCCCTGATTGTGCTCGTTTTTTTCCTTTCTGTGCCCCCTTGCTGCCCCTGATTGTGCTCGTTTTTCCTTTCTGTGCCCCCTTGCTGCCCCTGATTGTGCTCATTTTTTTCCTTTCTGTGCCCCCTTGCTGCCCTGATTGTGCTCGGTTTTCCTTTCTGTGCCCCCTTGCTGCCCCTGATTGTGCTCGTTTTTTTCCTTTCTGTGCCCCCTTGCTGCCCCTGATTGTGCTCGTTTTTTCCTTTCAGTGCCCCCTTGCTGCCCCTGATTGTGCTCGTTTTTCCTTTCTGTGCCCCCTTGCTGCCCCTGATTGTGCTCGTTTTTCCTTTCTGTGCCCCCTTGATGCCCTGATTGTGCTCGTTTTTTTTCCTTTCTGTGCCCCCCTTGCTGCCCCTGATTGTGCTCGTTTTTTCCTTTCTGTGCCCCCTTGCTGCCCCTGATTGTGCTCGTTTTTCCTTTCTGTGCCCCCTTGCTGCCCCTGATTGTGCTCGTTTTTCCTTTCTGTGCCCCCTTGCTGCCCCTGATTGTGCTCGTTTTTTTTCCTTTCTGTGCCCCCTTGCTGCCCCTGATTGTGCTCGTTTTTTTCCTTTCTGTGCCCCCTTGCTGCCCCTGATTGTGCTCGTTTTTCCTTTCTGTACCCCCTTGCTGCCCCTGATTGTGCTCATTTTTATTCCTTTCTGTGCCCCCTTGCTGCCCTGATTGTGCTCGTTTTTCCTTTCTGTGCCCCCTTGCTGCCCCTGATTGTGCTCGTTTTTTTTTTCCTTTCTGTGCCCCCTTGCTGCCCCTGATTGTGCTCGTTTTTTCCTTTCAGTGCCCCCTTGCTGCCCCTGATTGTGCTCGTTTTTTTTTTTTCCTTTCTGTGCCCCCTTGCTGCCCCTGATTGTGCTCGTTTTTCCTTTCTGTGCCCCCTTGCTGCCCCTGATTGTTCTCGTTTTTTTCCTTTCTGTGCCCCCTTGCTGCCCCTGATTGTGCTCGTTTTTTTCCTTTCTGTGCCCCCTTGCTGCCCCTGTTTGTGCTCGTTTTTCCTTTCTGTGCCCCCTTGCTGCCCTGATTGTGCTCGTTTTTTCCTTTCTGTGCCCCCTTGCTGCCCCTGATTGTGCTCGTTTTTCCTTTCTGTGCCCCCTTGCTGCCCCTGATTGTGCTCGTTTTTCCTTTCTGTGCCCCCTTGCTGCCCCTGATTGTGCTCGTTTTTTTCCTTTCTGTGCCCCCATGCTGCCCCTGATTGTGCTCGTTTTTTCCTTTCTGTGCCCCCTTGCTGCCCCTGATTGTGCTCATTTTTTTCCTTTCTGTGCCCCCTTGCTCCCCTGATTGTGCTCGTTTTTTCCTTTCTGTGCCCCCTTGCTGCCCCTGATTGTGCTCGTTTTTCCTTTCTGTGCCCCCTTGCTGCCCCTGATTGTGCTCGTTTTTTTCCTTTCTGTGCCCCCTTGCTGCCCTGATTGTGCTCGTTTTCCCTTCTGTGCCTGTTTCCCGCCGCTGCGCCCCTGCAGCCCCGCCCCCTCACTGCCCATTCGCTGCCCCATTCCCTGCTCCTCCCTCCCACCTCCCCATTTATGGCGGCTGCAGCGCGGCCGCGCCGCTGGCGCGCCAAAGGCGCGCCTAAGGCAAGCCCGTCTGCGCCCGTCCGCGCCGTGACCGCGCCCAGCGCCAGACCCCCTGGTCCGGGCATCCCCCGCGCCCGCCACATCAACAGACGCCGATAGGACGCCAGCACCCTCCACGCACTCAACCCCGGAAAAGATCACGCCTGCTACCAGGCCACCCCGAAGCGCACCCAAGGGCCCTTCACCTGCCGGAACTGCAGCTTCGCCAGCACCCGCCCCGCCAAACCACCGCCCAGGAAAGAACCCAACTACCTCAGATGCATCCTCCTCAACACCCGCTCCGCCCGCAAACACGCCATCGAACTCTGGGACCTTCTCGACTCAACCTCCCCAGACGTCGCATTCCTGACGGAGACCTGGCTGAATCCCGCTTCAGCCCCCGACATCGCCATTGCCATCCCGGACGGATACAAGATCACCCGCAGGGACCGCACCAACGGAGTCGGAGGAGGCATCACCATCGTCCACAGGAACACCCTCAGAGTCTCAACCAACAACGACGACACCCTCAGCACCGCCAAACACATGCACTTCCAGATCCACACCGATCCCAACACCACCCTCAGAGGAACCCTCATCTACAGACCCCCGGACCCCGACCACAGTTCAGCGATTCCATCGCTGACTTCGTCAGCACACACGCCATCGCCTCCACGGACTACATCCTCCTCGGGGACCTGAACTTCCACCTCGAGAACAACAAGGACACCAACTCCACCACCCTGATCGACAACCTCGCCACCCTCGGACTCAGACAGCTCGTGACTACACCCACCCACGCCGCCGGCCACACGCTAGACTCCATCTTTTCCGCAAGCCCACACGTCTCCTTCAACCACACCTCCGAACCCCACTGGACTGACCACCACTGCATCCACTTCACCTACAGGAAGCCCACCACGCACCACCTACCCGAACAAATGCCTCGCCGCTGCTGGAGCAGAGTCACGGAAGACCAGCTAACCACAACCCTCGCCCTGAGCCCACCCGCCGAACCTTCCGACCCCGACTTCGCCGCCCGCAACCTCAGACAGTGGATCGACGACTGCGCCAACACCCTCGCCCCGCTCAAGAATCCGCCCAACAGCCACACCAGCAAGAAAGCCACCTGGTTCACCGAAGACCTCCAGGCCTCCAAACGAACATGCCGAAAACTGGAGAAGATCTGGCTCCACGAACGGACAGCGGACAGCTACGCCGCCCACAAGAGCGCCACCCGCAGTCACCATCACCTCATCAGATCCGCCAAAAGGGCCTCACTCAAAGACCGCCTAGACAACAACGCACACAACAGCAAAGAGCTCTTCAACATCGTGAAGGAACTCTCCAACCCCAGCTCCAACACCAACGACATCCAGCCGTCGCGAGACCTGTGCGACTCACTGGCCACCTTCTTCCACCGCAAAATCGCCGACATCCACGACAGCTTCAACACCACGACCGCCCCGGCAACCACCGAGACCACTGCCCCCACAACCACCAACCGCCTGCTCTCCTGGACCAACATCAACGACGAGGACACCAGCGAGATCATGAACACCATCCACTCCGGTTCACCGCTAGACCCGTGCCCTCACCACATCTTCAACAAAGCCAGTACAGCCATCGCGCCCCATCTCCGGAAAATAATCAACATCTCCTTCGAGACAGCAACCTTTCTGGAAAGCTGGAAGCACTGTAGGAGAGTAGGATCTGCTTCACATGGGTACCCCCACTTTTTGCGGATGCTTCACTGTTTTTCGACATTAGTCTGGCTGGGGCCCTGCTAATCAGAACCCCAGCCTAGCTGCTTCCTCTCTAAAATGGTTTCCATGTGCCTTAGGCACATCACTGATTGGAATCTGGAGTGCCCTTATAAGTCCCTAGTATATGGTATACTATGTACCAAGGGCATAGGTACCTCAGAGGCCTGCCAGGGGCTGCAGCATGTATTATGCCACCCCTGGAAGGAAATCCAAACTGACACCACAGGTCTGCTACTGCAGCCTGGGTAAGGTGGTGCATGCACCCCTTACTGTGATATAGGTTATCTATATCACGAAATACATACACACATATAAACCTATAAGTCACTCCTAAGGCAGGCCTTATCAATCCTAAAGGCAGAGTGCATGGTTCCTATGTGAGAGGGTGCCCCTGCATGAGCAGGGCCCCTCTGCAGCGTTCGGGGACCATCTCTGATGCTGTTTGTAGTGCAGCCTGACCATATACTCTTAAGCGCATTATATCCTCGCGGTAAAATGCTAACTTTGGAATGGCTGCACCTAAACATGTCGTGTTTGGTGTCAAACATCTTGGAATACTACCCCCCGCCAATCCTGGCGGCGGGGGTAGCATTCCACCCTTCTAGAGGGAAAGACATGTTAACTCTGACTAGTCCGGTAACTTCTTTCCAGAGCCCTGGCATCACAAAATGGATGCTGCTGCCACAGACACGAGTCTGGCCTCCTGCTGCTGGACGAAACTCCGGCAGGGGAGGCCTGCCCCAGGGAGGTGTGACCACCTCCCCAGACAGGATAATGTGTATTGGGGCTGGGCGGGAGCACTTTCGGGTGCTTTGAAGTCCTGCACTGGGGGCACATTTGGTGTCCCTGTGCATACCCCAGTTCAAACCGGATCAGGGGCTTGCAGCCCCTGCTTTGGCACGAACTGGACAAAGGGAAAGGGGTGTAGCCACCCCTCTGCCCTGACCCACCCATAGGTGGGGCCACAGAGTAGTCCAACCCCTATTTTTAGAATAAAGGTAGGAACCCAGTCCTTAGGACTTTAGATTATACCTGGACGAAACTCTGAAACTGAATCTTGACCTTCGACGCTCTACGACAAGATTAGAGGACTGAAGAATCTCCCTTGGGGTCAAGGAGTGACTCCCCTGCTTGGCAGGCACCAAAGAAGCATCTGTCCGGTTCACATTTCTGAAGCTCCCGTCGGACGCCGAAGTCATCGCATCACCAGAGATGGATTCTCAGACTTCCCGAGGCTACCCTGAGTCCCCAGCAAAGCTGAGGCCCGTGGCTATCGTGGGTGACTTGAGACCGTGACCCCTGGACACCGAGCACATTTGCAAGTGCATCCTCTTCTGGGTCTCCCAAGAAGTCGTGCTTTGGGCTCCGAGTATCCCTAGCCTCCAGCACCACCTGCACCGAAGATCACTGGCCCCCACTCCACGAGTGTCCTGTAAGCCAGCTCCACGTGCGGCGTCACGAGGCTCCTTCGCGGTCGCTAGCCTGTTGGCTAGTAGCCCTTAACGAAGGCCAATCCTTTTCTTACTTGGCATCCTGGTTGCTCCAGGTCTGCCCTCACTTACCCTCGCTGGGTGAGTTCCACAGACCTTGCTGGTCTGCACCATCGACGATCTACATCTTCACCGAGACTTGCCGTTGCTAAGGCTTGTTGGGTCCAATCTGGTCGCC
Organism: Calotriton arnoldi; assembly: GCA_963921515.1. Lineage (NCBI taxonomy): Eukaryota > Metazoa > Chordata > Amphibia > Caudata > Salamandridae > Calotriton > Calotriton arnoldi. The sequence goes on from CAWUFW010019411.1 coordinate 184,702, forward strand.
GATGCCTCAGCACTCGACACACATCGTGTACCAGCCCGAATCCTGCTCCTGGTTGCCGACAACGCCTCCTGGACCTCGTGGCTGAAGAGTCAAGACGACTGTCAACGCACCTGAAGCACTCGACATCGGTGGGCATCTGTCCATCGCCTTCCTGGTCACTGGCTAGTGACCCAGACTCTGTCCCCTCTGCTTTCAGGTTCTTCAGAACTCCGATCCACTCTTGGATCCACCCGGACACTTTTCTCTTGGCCGCCAGCAGCACTTTGCAGCAGATCGCCATTCGAATCGACGACGAAACCCGACCCCGAAAGGCACCTATGCACCCGGCTTCCCTGGGTGAGGTAACACGAGTACTCCGGTGCTCCCGTGGGTAGAGACTCTTCAAAGTCCTAGATCTCAAAGGGTTTTGTCCTAGTCCTCTTTTAAGTGTCCCTTTCCTCTATTTTCCCGATCCCGACTTTCTCCATAGAAGTTAACGGCGTATCGCGGTTGTGTATTTACACTGCACGCGTCTCCCGTGGGTCCCCTGTGTCACTACCTTGGGTGGTTCCTTGTGGTCCAAGCACTTCTAGAGGCTCTAGGCCTAGTGTCTAGTTCAGTTGTGGTTCGCATACCACTTTATTGGTATATGGTTTGGTACGCCCCTAGGGCCCAAACGTGTATTTGTGCTATTACTGTGAATTAATAACTTATAACTTATGTACTTCGAACTCTAGCCTCATAAAGAGACTAGAGGGGTGTGTTTAGCAATAAATACATATATTTTGAATATATACCTGGTGTGGTGCTCTTTCATTTGGTCACTCAAGAGATTATAGACTGGTAAAACAAGCTGCTTTACATTCCTTCAAGACTTAGCCTGAAGGCTGCTCTCCATAGCTACCACTAGGATAGCTTTCAATAAGGTTGTCTTTAACCTATCTCCAATAAGGGGTTGTTTGGACTGGTGCAAGGTGCCCACTATAATTAGTGGACAGCATATACCAGGCCAACTTCTCACATTGGTGTGCAGCGTGTGGGATTCCAGCTTGCTATTGTTTTACCAGATAATCTCAATTGAATTGATCAACTGAAAACCACTAAAGGTACCTAAGATACATATAATTTAAGCTTAGAATACAGTAAGTTCTACTGAACTTAGAGTTGTGTGTTAAGGGATAGCACAACCCTTTCTACAACTCAAGAGAGTTTAGTAGGCCACACTAGAGTAGGTAGTGCATACACCACACCACACTAGTAATGTCTTTAAGGGCAGGATCCAAAGAATCCTTGCAGGAAGCCATTGAGCTTCCACCCTCCAAGTATGATACACTCCCATTCTTGGAATTGAGAGCTTTATGTAACTTGAGAAAAATAAGGACAGGCCAAAGCCCCACCACCCAACACCTCAAGGAGCTGTTGGTGGCTTATGACCTTAGTAAGTCTGTAGGGACTGAAGGGGTAGGAGCTGAGGGTGGAGCAGGAGAAGAGGAGGACGCTAGGGGTACCAATACCCCCAGCCCCCCCTCTGAAACTGGCCAGGAGGGTGACAATGACCCTGACCTGGAAAACCCAATCCCTCCTGTGGATGATGATGAGGATGATCAAGATGATGCCCTCTTTGTCCCCCAGGAAGGATTAAGAGTGTGCCCAGGAAGTCTAGATCTCCTTCTCAGGAGTCTAACCACTCTGGCACCTCTATAGGGAGCTCTGTCTCTTCTCACAGGAGGGAATCCTCTCATGAGAGGAGAGACCGACTGGTCCAGTATGAGGAAACTCAGCTGGAAATCAGAAAAAAGCAATTGGCTTTAGATAGGGAATCCCTAGATCTCCTTAGAGAGAGAAGAAAGTTGGGACTAGAGTCCCATGGTGGCAGCCATGTCCCTAGAGACAGGGAAAGGTCCTATGACCATAGGAACCTGAGCAAGATTGTCCCTCCCTACCAGAGTGGGGATGATATCCACAAATGGATAACTGCTTTAGAGAGGGCCTGTAAAGTACAGAAGGTCCCTCAGGAGCAGTGGGCAGCAATCTTGTGGCTCTCCTTTGCTGACAAAGGTAGAGATAAGCTCCTCACTGTTAGAGAGGAGGATGCTGATAATTACAAGGTCTTGAAGAGTGCTCTTATTGATGGGTTTGGCCTAACCACTGAACAGTACAGGTTGAAGTTCAGAGACACCCAAAAAGCACAGACTCAAGACTGGGTAGACTATGTGGATTGTTCTGCCAAGGCTCTGGAAGGCTGGTTGATGGGCAGTAAGGTGTGTGACTTCTCAGGATTGTACAATCTGATAATGAGGGAGCAGATTCTTAATAACTGTCAAAATCAGCTGTTGCATCAATACCTGGTAGACTCTGATCTGACCTCTCCCCAAGAATTGGGAAAGAAGGCAGACAAATGGGTCAGAACCAGGGTGAAGCAGAAGGTACAGAACCAAGGTGGGGAAACCAAGAAGCAAGATGCTAAGAACTCTGACAAGGGTGGGGAGAAGGGTAAAGATCAAAAGTCTTCATCAGGCCCCCAAAAATCTTCTTCTGGTGGGGATTCACAGTCTACCAAAGGTAAAGGCCAAAGAAAACCATGGTGCAAGGTCTGTAAGCAAAAGACCCACTGGACCAGTGATTGCACCAAGTCCAAAGACTACAGTCCAGCACCCAC